>WBNO01015705.1:106753-204044 GCA_013400575.1 Peucedramus taeniatus | reverse complement strand
TTTTTTTTTTTTTTTTTTGCATATCCAGAGAAAATTTTGCTCTACTTTCTGCTGGAAAAAAAAAAAACAAAACCAAACAAACCCAACAAACATGGGGATGAAAAAAGGGATCTGAATCCCTGCTTGTGGGATGGTGGAAGCCAGCTGTCCAAACAGACTACATATTTGGCCATAAATTTATTGGAGAATGAGTGTGTTTTATTAATAAGAATGTGCACTTTTGATATTATCTTTGCAGTCAGAATAGAGCTGAATATAAATCCAGTTAATCAGTCTGATTTCCAATATTAGTAGAATAGGAGGGAAGTTTTCTTTTTGTAATATAGGACTTTTTCTTCTGGAAAATTAGAAGTTAGAGAAATAAAAAGGGAGCAATAATCTTTTGGTTATAACAAATGGATGTGTTGCTCCTAGAGCTGGATATCCTACAGAATAGTCCCCATCCACCAAATTACATTATATTTATGGTGCCTGGACTATGTTGACAAAAACTTTCCTGGTTTTGCCAGTAGAAGAAATTGTCAGCTCCCATATTAAAGACAATTTTGCTGGTGTGTAAAATAGTATGTACTGGCTGCAATATTCTTGGTGTGGATTTTACCCTGAGCTTTTATAAGTCAAGAAATGTGCACACTGAATACTTTTGTAAAAAAAAAAATATGCTAAAGGTATTTATCACTTTCACTCCTTTGGAGTCCTTTAGTCTTTTTATTCATTAGCATATATTGTAAAAGTTTGTTTATTATGCAGTTGAAAGTTACCCAGATATTTCTGTTTGGGAATTATTCTTAAAACAAGACAATTATTGGAAATAATATCTGTACTTCTCCAATTTGATAAAATTACAGCATACTGAAAAAAAAAAATGGAATGATATGTGCTTAAAAAAAATCTTGTAGAATATACTGATCAAAGTTGAGCTTAGCTATTAGTAGAACACTTTTCCATCAAACAGGACGAAACTGGAATAACTCTACTGCACATGTTCAAAAAATCAACGTTCCTTCTTAAGGAAAGTCTCAAACATAAAGTATGCCATTGTTTGCTGCGCATGTGGTGACCAGTCCGGGTTATATTAAATTGAAGTTACTGCCATCTGGTGGGGAAAAGAGAGTTCTATCCCAACAGTTGGAAGCAATTCTGCCAGGATTACATCCTCTGCACCTGTGTGAATGATGTGAGTGTGTGTGTATATGTATAAACGGAGATAGATATAGATATATCGATATACAATATTAGCGTTTGAGTGCTGATTCTGAAAGAAATTTCAACTATTCAGTGGTACAGAATGACAAGCTGAATTGGAAATTAGTCAAGGGTAGAGAAATGTATGAAAGAAAATAAGGAAAACTTCATCGGTAGAAAAGATAAATATGCCCACACTCCTGGACTAGATTAACACTGATAATCATATACAAGCCTTGTTCCCAGAATATTTCTTCATAGCTGGAGATCTTACACTTTTTGCAGTGTTTCATGTAGCACTTCCTATCATCATTTCATGGAATCATAGAATGCCCTGGATCGGAAGGAAGCATTAAGATCATTTAGTTCCAACCCCTGGCATGGGTAGGGAGCCCCTCTCACTATCCCACGTTGTTCAGAGCTCCATCCAAATTGGCCTTGAACGCTTCCAGGGGTGGGGCAGCCACAACTTCTCTGGACAACCTGTGCCAGGGTCTCACCATCCTCACAGTAAAGAATTGCTTCCTAATCTCTTATCTAAACCTACTCTCTGTCAGTTTGAAGCCATTCCCCCTTGCCCTCTCACTCCAGACCCTTGTAAATAGTTTATCTCCGTCTTTGCTGTGGGCTCCCTTCAGGTACTAAAAAGCCTTCTCTTTTCCAGGATGAACGATCCCAATTCTCTCAGTCTTTCCTCACAGCAGAGCGGCTCCATCCAACCAATTAAATTGGTGGCCTCCTCTGGACTCTGTCTTAGAGATGACCACTAATTAATGCTGCAAAAACATCTATGCTAATTCTGCCTCCATTCCTTGCTTAGACTTTCTCTTTGGTGCAGTGAGTTTGGTCCTCCTTGAGTCTTGACATGTACCTGTGTTAACTATTGCCTGTTTCTTGAAGGATCTGCCCAATAGGAATGGAATTGTATGAATAGAACATCAGAGGAGTCTGTGGGGCATTTTATGCATAGTAAATTAATTAGGTTTTCTCAAGCTAAAACTCTCACATAGGATGTAAGGGTCAGTGAAGTGAATGATATGTGAAGTGGTAATAGAAGTGAGATTCATTTGTGGAAGACAGTATCAGATGTCTATCTGCAGTAATAAGTTGCTCAGTAGCCATATGGGAATAATAATTGGTGTCCAGAATTTGTTCTTATTTCATCATTATAGTGTCTTGAAGAATCCAAACAAGATTAGATCTGCTTTATGTACAAATATTAAATAGGTTTTGTCCTTGCCGTGTGCTGTGTTTTCTCATGGTGGAGAACAATACAAGTGGTCCCTTGCTCTTAAAATGCAGAATAAATTGCCATTTTCTCTATCAGCTTTGTATCAAAAGTGTATTTTTAACCAGCATATTCAGAGTGAAGGAAAAGTTAGGGGAGTCCAAGAGTTCCATGGTGTGTATAGTGGTGCAGTCAAACCCCAGGGGCAGAGTAACATTAGATTCCATTTTAAAGGGATAACTAAATGTTGCCACCCTATGCTTCTCATCCCTCATAATTCTAGTATATTTTGTGTAAAATTATTTTTCACTTGGTTGATCTTTGCTGCCCATTGCCGTTTTTTGTTTCTTTTTGTCTTTTTCCTTTTTCTTCACTCTCTGAGAGCCAGAATCCTGCCCAGATAACATCTGTCAAAAAGAAAACCATTGACCTTGTAATCCTGTCATTCTGCTTTTAAGACTACATTGTACATGCGGGTGTCTGATTTCTTCATAAGTTTTAGAGGAAGTACTTCTTCATGACTTTGCAATGTAATTGCCTAATGGTTTTTCAAGGAGACAGACACTTTTCACATAGCAAGGTTCTTACTGAGAAGGTTTAACAGTATGAGTGCTGGGTGGTTACATGAACACATATTAAGTGCTTGGAACATAAGCCCACATCTTGAACCATCAAGAAAGAATTCTCCCTAGCTCAGTCTAGTTAATGCAAGGCAGAAAAGTGAACAGCTTTCAGAAGGAAAATTATCGCTGGCTCTCTCTTCCAGCCTTCAACTGAACATAAAGCTTACTTTGAGCTATATGAAAGGAGCACCTAAGTTGATTAGCTCTTGATTAGAAAACTGGCTGATTTTTATTTTCACTGCTGCTGGTAAAATGGCCCATGGTGAAGTGTTCTTTGAAATCCTGGTGACACTGAGATGCAAGCTTTCTGGAGTATTTTGTTCTTATTGTCTACTGGTGTCCTTTTTTTTTTTTTCATTTACCCCTCTCTATCCCCTTCTACCTCCTGCCTCAGGATAGCTTCACAAATTAATTTACAATCACCAGGGATTAATAAGCAATTTGATAGCTAGATGGTAATTGCACTCTGTACTTACTCTGTACTACACTGTAAGAGAAGGTTTTTTAGGAAAAGATGAAGTAATGGGAGACAAATCTAGAAGGCTGTATCTTCTGAAACAAAAATGAGCATCTTCTAGAGTGTCTGTTAGGGTGGGATAGAGTTTAAGGTTATATGATATGAGTTATAAAGTCAGAGTTTGGAATGAATTGAAGTATCTCAAATTGCATTTCTTTAAATCAAAACTGATTATAGAATTATCCTTACTCAATGAGAAATTGATAGAGAAATGAGTGAGTCCAACTCTTTGAGTTCATTATGGAGGAAATCAAAACACAACACCACAATGATCACAGCTACCTTTGAAAATCTATGGGAAAGTGGATGCACCTTTACAGGAACACTGAGTGATAGATGTGATATTTGTATTTGATAATTGCATCTCCATTCTTGGAAGTGTTCAGGGCATGCCTAGATAAGCTGCTGAGGAACCTGCTCTCAAACCTGCTTCAGATGACTCCTAGATCTTCATTAGTGACGTGGACGAAGAGATAGAGTGTACCCTCAGCAGGTTTTGCAGATGACACCAGTCTGAGGGCTGTTGGTGACACACCTGAAGGATGGGATGCCATCCAAAGGGACCTGGAGAGGCCAAGAGGTGGCCCATGGCAATTTCATGAGGTTTAACAGACCTAGTCCAAGCTGCTGCACCTGGGTCCAGGCAACCTCAATACCAATCCAGGGGATAAACAGATCCAGAGCAGCCCTGGGAGAAGGGCCTGGGGGTGCTGGTGGGTGAGAGGCTGGACATGCCCTGGTCATTGGGAGCCCAGAGCCCCCCTGTGCTGGGCTCATCCAAAGCCCCGTGGGCAGCAGGGCAGGGAGGGGATTCTGCCCCTCTGCCCCGCTCTGCTGAGACCCCACCTGCAGGGCTGCATCCAGCTCTGGGCTCCCAGCACAGGAAGGACAGGGACCTGCTGGAGCCAGGCCAGAGGAGGCACCAAGGTGATCAGAGGGATGGAGCAGCTCTGCTGTGAGAAAAGGCTGAGAGAACTGGGATTGTTCAGCCTGGAAAAGAGGCAGCTTCAGGGTGACCTAATTGCAGTTTTTCAGTACCTGAAGGGAGCCTAAAGGAAAGATGAAGAGGGACCTGGGGTGACAGCACAAGTGGGAATGGCTTCAAACTGACAGGAAGTAGGTCTAGATGAGATTAGGAATAAATTCTTTCCGGTGAGTTAAGTGAGGCCCTGGAACACATTTCCTAGAAACGCCGTGGGTGCTCTACTTCTGGAAGTGTTCAAGGCCAGGTTGGATGGAGATTTGTGCAACCTTGTGTAGTGGAAGGTGTCCCTTCCCAGGACAGGCGTGTTGGAACAAGGTGATCTTTCAGGTCCCTTCCAACCCAGGCCATTCTATGATATGACTTCAATATCCCTTCCAAATTAATTTAGTCTCTTATTCCATGATATGACAGTAGCCTTCTAAAGTCAAGATTTTCCCAAAGAATAAAGATTTCAGTGTGAGATCATACTTATTATGTTGAAGGTGATGAGTGGCTGAAGCTACTTTAAAAAATTTACCTTAATTTTGAGTTAGAAAATCACTGTAATGAACAGTTTATGCGCACTGGAGCATTTTCGATTTTTCATAAAATTTGTCTCCTCACCATTTCTAAGGACTGTTTGGGGTGGTGGGATCCGCTTTCCTGCAGAAATTCAAGTGCAAGGTACAATTCTTTTATATAGCTTTGTCTGTGACACAACCATAGAGGTATGTATATGTGTTTGCTAAAATAATAAAAGAGAAGAAACCTTACAAAAGCATGATATTTTATACTTAGTTTCCCCCTTAGGGCAAGAGGAAATGAACCAACTGTGACAGACAATACTTCTAGTTCATAATAGACTACTGAGGGTACTTTGATAACCTATGCTAAAGGCAGTAAAAAGATTATACCTGTAATAGAACACTAAATATTTTTAATGCTTCTTTTTTGTGTGTTTTTGGAGCAAATGAATTTAAATATCTTAGAGCTTTCAGACTATCAGTGCTTTATTTGAAAATTCTGTGTGCTAGCAATCTGAAGATCAGTAAAATGCAAACAACAGTTTCTGAAATCCTTATATCGTCATCTCTGGTTTAGAGGGAACACTCTCTCTCTGGGGTAGAAAAGTAATTTAGTGTAGGACACTAAGCAATTTTGGCTGCTCTTGAACAAATATCTCAAGTAAAACAAACTTTTCTGTAGTTCATGCTGTTCTTATTCCTGTAATATCCAGGGAACTTCAAATCTTAAGTTGTTCAGGTTAGTTGAATTCAAGAAACACTTTAAATTTACATCTTATTTTATACAGAGGGGTTTAGGATAAGTTCTGGGAAGAATAAGTTTCGATAATGTGTCACCATGATGATATTCCTTTTCCTAGTGTGTTGTACTGCCATTTAGAGAGGGGCGCACAACCCATCTGACTTCAATTTTACCCGATTTCAGTCTTGCATCTTAATATAGAATGATCTTTATCCTTCAGATTAGTATTTTATTTATGTACTGCTTTAAAAGTGATGAACAGAAGATGTAGAATTGATATCTTTTATGTGGTTTAAGTTTTTATTTTGCATGTCTTTCCCTGCACTCAAAATCAGAGAATATTCCAAGTTGGGAGGGCTCCACAAGGATCACCAAGTCTGACTCTTGAGTGAGTGTGCCATTCCTTTCCTTATTTCCAGGGTACCTAAGGGAGGTACTTGTAGCATCCAGTGCACACCTGAGAACTCTCATGACTCAAGCAAAAGAAAATAGGGAGAATGTGTTTTGAATGTACAGAAATAGGTACTCTGAAAAACATCGGTTATTAAAAGGTTTGTTTCAGGTGCCCAAAATAAAATAACCATAATAGTTTTCTGCCAGTTAAAGTGCTGTGTTCTTCTATCTAAAGGGAAGAAGGTTTGTGGAGTGCTTGGGTAGGACAGTATTTACCAAAAAAACAACTTTCAGGAATTAATTGCATTTGAAAATTCCAGTAATTTGAAAAGTGTCTTCAGTAAAGGAGTAATAAGACCAAAAAGATGTGCTGAAAAGGTATTTAGACAATGACCACAGTTGTTCCTGGGCACTGAGCAATGCCTGTTTGGATTGTAAATTATTATTGTCCTGGAAAGACTGTTTTGCAATAAGAATATAAACCAACACTTACCATTCAGGATTTATTTTTTGTTTGTTTTTTTGTGTCTTAAAATGTGTTTTCATAGTAAAATATGTGTAGGTATTATATTTGAAGTATATATATTAATGTGTTCATGTATGAAATAGCAAAACCTCATATTTTGATGCTACTTTGATGTTACAAATTGAGCAGCAGAAAATAGCCTATAAATAGGCACATCTGAAAATTAACATTTATTATATTTTAATTTTTTTAATATATTGAATGCTTCAATGCATAATTTTTCTTCTCATGAATATTATATTGGCACTCAGATATAAAATCTAAATTTTCTTTGTACACGATTACTGCTCCAGGATCCTTTGGAATCTGTGGTTTCATCAGCTTTATTATAAGGCTTCATTTTGACAATCTTCTTAGAAGTGATGGCTGAATACGATATCAAATGAAAATTTGGAACAAAACAAGTTTGTTTGTTGGGGTTTTTTTAGAACTTTTAAGTCTTCCAGGAAGGTTATGTTCCTTACTGGAAAGTTTAGTATTTTGATTTCTGAATAGTCTTTAAAATTTTGTGATTTAATTCAGCTCAACATAGTTGTAGTGTAATGGGTGTCAGTAGAATAATTTTTAAGGGATGATTTCAAGGTGAACATATTTATACATATATAGGCTCTAACATCAGCACACACATAAATCTCTACATTTAAATGCCTCGTCATTTTTTAATTTTTTTTTTTTGCTTTATTCACTGGTATATATGGGGATATCATTCCAGAGTGATCTATATAATTATTATTGACATGCCATTCCAGCTTTGCGAAGGCAAAATGAAGACTGACTCAGGAAACAGGTCATGGAGAAAAATGAGGAACCATTAAAAGAGTAGGAAGGACATTAGGTGAAAAATTGAAATATTTCAGAACCAAAGTTAGGTGCTTTTCCTCCTTCATTTCATTCACAAGAAGGTCATAGTGCAGAAAATATGAGAAAAATCGATTGTTTGTCTGATTTTGCTGAAGAGCTGTTTTCATGGAAGACTACTGAATATGGAGCTCTGAAAAGACACAGATCTAAATGTAATCTAAATAATAATTAAATTTAGGTGGAACAGGACACACAGCTGGCCATGGGCTAGTATTATAAGCAGTCTGAGCATCCAGTTGGCACAGCTGTTCTCTCAATTTTTTGTAGTTATGGTAAATAAAAATGTTAAAAAACATGACATTTTGCTGAGAGAATCTCTGATGGGAGGCTGAGAAAGTGATAGCAGGTCAAAACATAGGTAAAGGTGCTTTTGCAGCTGTAACTCCCTAGGACAATGGGAAGCATGTGAAGTAATAGAGAAAAACTCAGAGGGGTTTGAGCATAAACGTTTGTCCAAGCCAGAAAAGAATGACATTGCATAATTGACATGTAATATTTTGGAGCATTTGGCTGAGGATATACATGGGAAAGGCCATACCTACAACTGATGGTATGAGTATCCTACCTATAAAAACATAGAAGGAAATTAATTAGTCCTATCAGTTAAGGCCAGTTGTTAAAGGTTTTAGAAAAAATGAACAGGATTTTATGGAAGGGACTTCTGTGAGACCAAGTTTTAAATTTTTGTTTTAGTGATGCACAGCTTGAGTCGATGGCCAGATGTTCATAGAGAGATAACTGAAAAGTAGTGCATTTAATTTGGATAGAGGAATGCTTCTTCTAAAAGATTAAATATAATGGGGGGTGGCATGACAGTGTGAGTTGCAAGCTGGCTGTCTCCATGTATACTTTCCAGACTTGACGTGTTTCATGTTTGCTTTTTCACTGATGTGTGACATCTAGTTCATTTTTTGATTGATCTTGGAAACCAGGTGGAGTTTGAGAGACATCTAATAAAACAGGAATTCATCAATACTTGTTTTATAAGCTAAGAAATATTTACACAGACTAGAAAACTCCCCCTCTTGATGTTAGAAGCAGACAAGAGTTTTCTAGAGAAAAGCTGTTTCCTTGAAGAGTAAAAAATAAGTTCTGAGTAATGATTAATGAGAAAACATGTGAGGTAGTTTGGTTTTAAACCTTGTGGCATTGACTTTGCAATCAGCTTCATTCTGAGCTGTTGGGAAATGGCACAGACAGTGAGATGTGGGTCAGGACTGGGTGGCAGTTTGAAGGAAAAACAGAGCAGGTAAGCAGCCATCTGATTTACCAGCAATTTTGTGTTTTCATGCAGATAGAGCTGGCCATAATGGGGAAGATGCCTGGTGCTGACATTTATTAATCCTTTCAAATGCAGTACAGAAGATTGCTGTTGTTTTTTGTTTTTTTTTTTTTTTTTTTTTTTTTTTTTTTTTTTTTGTTTTTTTTTTTTTTCCAGAAGATGTTAGTGTAAATGTTAGAGAAGAGTAGCTTGTCTATTTTCAGCAAAGCTAATTTTCCAGATCTGAGCTCTGTTGGCTTCAGTTATTGGAAGTGAATACCAGATAACCACAAAAAGCACAAGAATTCAGTGTTTTATAAGAAATCAGTTCAAATTCATTTAACTGCATTTGGTTTCATTTAACTATATTTGAAAACTTTAAGGCTGAGGCTAATAGACCGGTACCAAACTTTGAGTCTTGTTCATTTATATTAAATATACATAAACTATATATATATAAACAATTGGGTTCACTTCCCCTCTCTCCCCTCCATCCAATATGGCAAAATATCCATTTCTGGCAAGAAGAGAAAATTACTTTGTTTCTTGTTATTGCTTGGCTATCCAAATTCACTCTCAGCATCCAAGAAGTTATTCCACTGTGGCAAAGCAAAAACAGTCTCAGCTGCTTCATTGATGTTTTTGTGTTCCTTACATTTAAGCAGATTTTCAGTACAGCTCCATAGAAATAACTGGATTTAATTTCTGTATACTTGTGTGATTGTTCAGAAGGTAATTGAAGGTAGCTAAGGCTATGAACTGCTTTTATAGTCTCTGTTTCATTTACAGAGGTTTGTTGGAGGCAGTGGGCAGTACCAGTACTCCATAATTTTTGGAACGTTTGCTCTCTAAGGCAAGTTGTATAAAGACCATGCTAAAGAGACAATACAAACTGTGAAAAGTCAATATAAGATGTCAATTGTGTGTAAAACATTTTTTAGTTTGTTGCATGGCTGTGCTGAGCTGTGATATACATTTGAGTGGGGTCCCTTGCATCCTAGAAACCTTGGCATTAGTTTCTGCAGGACACAGCCAGCTGCAGTCATCGCCAGTAAGAAAGAGCAAAGGACTCTTGGTTGTTCTGCTTGTGGGCATTGAGGACATAAATGCAGAGACTAAGTGGCAGATGTACTCTGGATCACTGCATTTTATGAATATTGTATTGTTCCAATTTTAGTTGTCATCTGTTCCCTATCCTTTGTCTCCTCAGTGTTTTCATAGATGACAAACATTGTCCAGGGGGACTTCGGAAATATATCTCAGCTTTGAACTTTGTATTGAGTACAAGATGGTCATCTGAAGCTGTGTGTGTTAAAGCTTTGAGGATGCAGTGTTTAAAAAGCGTAGGTAGGAACAGTGCTGAAGAGGCAGAACTAAAATAGAAAATAGGATACTTCACTCAAGCGTAGTGAAAACTTGAAGCAGCAATAATGAAAATCATAGAGGAAGCTGCTGTTTTAAATGAACATGAGCCTGGATAACTGCATGACACTAGGAGCAAAGAGTCTTTTTTCTTTTCTAGGGGAAAAAGGTAGAATGGCAGAAATTAATCTTCTGAGGGAAACAAGTTAAAGAGACCATTGACTACTGATACAAATGTTTTTAAAGCTGCCTCAGAGTGCCCTGGCAATTTACTGTGTGCTTTCTCTTCCAGAATTTCAGTGAAGGCTGGGGGTTGCCTATTTTGCATTAATTAAGCTATTTATGAATTTTTTACAACTCTATTTGTATTAACTTATAGGACAGGATTACTAGAGCTATTTAATTGACTTACAGAAAAGGCAGAGAAAGAAAGAAACAAAGACACCAAAACTGAGATCTTCAAAGCACCCAAACTTCATCAGGAAAGTTTTTGTTACCTTGCTGGTCTGTGCATCAGTGGTCTGAGGGTCAGCTGACAAAGTGGTCTGGACTGGAGTGAGAGGCTCAGTCTACATCTGCCATCTCAAGGCTGGTGCCATAACCAGTGAGACCTTTATGAGTTTTTGTTATGTTGATTAAATTCTTCCTGTAAAATCAGTTTGAAATTGTTGTAGCTGGTGTGCCATAATAGTTGCCATTTGAATTGCTATTTGTTTTCCAGGTGGATTTCAGTAGAATATAGGTAGTATAAATTTTTGCCAAAAGAATTAATTCAAGGTTTTGTCCAAACATAAATAGAGAAGAAATTCCAAATGAAGATAATCTGTTTTCCAAAACAGATTCTGATTTTTTCATCTTCTTTATAGTTTCTGCCTCAAATTAATTACTATTTTCTCACAAGACTGTAATATTGTCCATGATAAAACAGGTGGAACTTCCTCACTTTTTATTAAAAATTGTATAATGGCAGCTTTTTTATGGTTTGGGGGAATAAAGACCAACTTTGCCACAACTTTATTTTCTGTACAAAGCACATGGTTAAATTCTGAATACCTGAACACCTGAATCCACTTTAAGTTCAG
This sequence comes from Peucedramus taeniatus, assembly GCA_013400575.1. Classification (NCBI taxonomy): domain Eukaryota; kingdom Metazoa; phylum Chordata; class Aves; order Passeriformes; family Fringillidae; genus Peucedramus; species Peucedramus taeniatus. The sequence continues at coordinate 192,776 of WBNO01015705.1, read as the reverse complement.
ATGGACCTCTTTACAATAACAATGCCTTAATGTTTTAAGTTTCTTAGGGCAATTATTCCTGAAATGTGATCATTATGAAAAATAATGATAATTATGAAATTTGTTATTTTTGAAACACTGGCTTGTTGTATACAATGGTTATTAGAATATATGCTGTAGTATAGGTGAATAATAAGGATGAGTGGCATAGCATAACTAATGGCTACTTAGTGGCATTTTTTAAGAGGTGTAACCACCTGGAAAGGAATGGTAGAATTCTAGTTTCCTTTGTTCATAAAGTTTGTTTACTAGAGCAAGATGGTAAAATTACTGCAGCTGTGCAAATGCTGTGCTATGTCCCAATTAGTCTGTCTTTAATGAGGAGAAAAGGAAAGATTGAGGCAGTGTGATGAGACTTGCTCTTGCAGCAAGCACTATTAACTTCTGAGACCCTTATCTGACACTTTTATCTTCATTCTCCAGCTTAAAACCTTCATAGCCATCTCTGGTCTGTGGTGTTTCAAGCAGGTATCTGAGCTGCAGGTCTTCATGGAAACATTTTAGTGCAGAGCCAAAACCAGGTGCAATTACATCAAATGCATGCTTTTAATTCAAATTTACATTTCTGAAACCATTTAGCAGAGACTGTGTTATATACATCCTTTGCCACAGAGCATCTCTAATCGAATAACACATTATGTAATGTGTTATGTCTGTATGCCTGCACTGCACAGAGGATGAGATTTGCTTTCAGATGTGTGCATTTGGCTTGTGCAGTGTAAGAAAATGTCTTCTCAAGACAAATATGCCACTGCTTGCGTTTTGAAAAATACTCATGGAAGGCCTGAAAGGGTACAGAGAACATTTTCCCAGCACAAACAAAATTCTTGTTATGTAATTTCTTTGGCTTCAAAAATCAAGCAAGCTGTTTGGTTCTATACTGGGATTTTGAACCTGCCAACTCTGACAGCTCCACATAATCACATAGCTGTTGTTTGGTGGTGTCACAGCAAACCTCTCTGCTTAGTTTGCTTTAACCTTGTCCTCCAGATGAGACTCAAAAAATGCTTCAAAGGTGTATCTGTCAGCAATTAATGTGAAAGTCATATCATCTGTGCTCCTATGGAACAAGTTACATATGGTTTTGTTATAAGTGAAAAGTAGGTAGGCTTTTGAGATTATGAATATAGAGAACAAAAGGAGAAGAGAATTTCAGGCTCTTTTATGCAGATATTTGTGAGGTTTTGGTTTGTCAATATGGCATAAAAATTTTACTAAAGTATGCAAAGTACGCTAAAAATTAATCGTTATTTGTAAATGAATTCAGATTTTTTATGACAATTATTCTAAATGTTTTTTGTTCTGAATCATGCATGTACCATTATTTCATAAAAGGGCTTTATTAAAATGCCTGCATGTGCTGTTGGGTGGGTGAAGGAGGAACTTTCTATGTTTTAAAAAATTTCCTTTTTTACTTTTATATTTAAAAGGTGCTGTAAACAGGAGTAGTGTTATATACAACCATAATATTCTAGGCATCCCACTATAGATTTCAAATAAATCTCTCCTTGTTGAATGTCTTTTCCAGCATCCCAAAGTGTGATTTACTTTCAGCTCTTTTAAAAGAAATAAGCATACTANATCCTAAATTAGTATTAACTTTTCTCATTTTGTAATTACCATATTATTCTCTATAATTTTATTTCTTCTAGATTATTTTAACTTTTGGTCAGTATCCTCATCAGCACTGTTTAATATCTCAGGAGACCAAGTCCTTAGACCTCCTTTACAATAAACACAGGGAAAAGCCCTTATCAGCCAAAAGTTGTTTTTTTATTGGTTTGTTGCCTTTTTCTTTTCTCCAGTTTTAAACTGACCAGACTCTTCCTACGTCGGTGTGCCTCTAAATCCTTTCAAAATTAAACACAGAGATATAAAACTAGTATGCAAACAATAGCAATAGAAATGCATCTTATTCATTCCTTCTTGCTTTTCTTCATGAGGATTCTTAAGTGTGGCCTTCAAATATTCCAGAAGAGAGATATGCACTTAGGTGCACAGGTCCTGTTTTCTCATGTGACCTGTACTGATTAGAGTTTTAATTGTAATCATTTAACAGTATTTAACTGGTTCCTATTCTTCCTTGAAGTTTTCATCTTTGGAGGGAGCTTGATTAGAAACATATTTTACCCCATCAATTTCTTTCCTTAATTTTGAGGGAAAAATGTAAATTGTGATTCAACCTGCTTTTAGAACTTTTGGTCTCAAAACATATGTGGTTATGTAGCTTTTTCCCATGTTCCAAACTGGTCCTTTAAACCTCTTCCTCACCTATCCAGAGACTCTGTTGCCTATCTTATAATTGTTATTAAATAAAAATAATTTTCTCATAGTAATGATAGGAATGAAAATCAGACCTGTTCCAAACCCTATAGAGCTGAACACGATATAGCTTTTAATGTACAAGTATCATCCATGAAATTGTTAATTAACTTCAGGAGTATTAGTTTAATCTAGCTGTGAATTCTCATTGCAGCTAACATCAAAGACATGAAATTAGTTGTAGTATTTCTACATGTGTGTATTTGTCTGTAGGCATAAATACATGACAACTGAAGGGTTCTGAGGCCTGAATAACTGTTTTGGGAGCTTTTCCCTCCTCAAATGTGTTACAATAATATTCTGTAGTATTGAAGAAAAGCAGTGAAAACCAGAAGCCTTAGAAAATGTTGATAAACAGGTAACAGAACAGGCAAGGTTTACTTCCCTACCATGATCAGAATGATTTCCCAGGCTGGTATATAAGTAGAATTTTGGAAGGCTCTTGGATAGTTGCCACTAGTTAAGAATAAAATCCTTCAAGATGTGGAATAATCACAAATATTATGCTAAACCTTTCAAATTATCTAGCCATGGTATGCTGGAAGGAGAAGGTGACTGTGCATTATAATATCGCAACTTTTAACAGAAAGCGCCTGGAGCTGACGAACCAGATTGGTGGTTTTTAATGAAAGCGAATACAGTTAATCTGTGTATACTTTCATTGACAAGGTTCTGCACTTAGGAGTACAGCACAGATGGTATAAGCAATGAATACTTATGTCTGACTGTAATTGATCCTATCAACAATGACATACCTTTAACTGGGTTGTATCACTTTACGTCACATATGGTTAATTAAGTAAGAAGGGCCCAAATACACTAAGGAGATTTTTATGTTTATACTTAGGAAAACAGTCTAGACAGGTGTTAATGTAAATGAAGTTAGTACTTGTCAAAGGTGAAATTCTCCATATGTAGCCCTGCTTCAGTCTCCAAATAAATATAATTTGTCTATGTCTACATTAGCAAGTAGTGAGTAGCAATAGGACCTGATCTGCAGAGTGAAACAGTTGGTGCTGAGGATCCTGCTTTCCCCACTGTAGGGATCAGTGGGAGAATGGAGGTTCCTTCAGTCTGGCTCTGTTCTGATTCCACAGACTTGAGGTCATGGCTGGGTGCAGTCTTGGAGGGGATCATCTGGCTTAGGTTCATTCCCTGTATTTAGTACCTTATATGTATTTTGGGTGGCTACATATTTTCATGTGTAAAACAAAGCTTGCCCTTAATTTCCAACATCCTTCAACCTCAATGAGAACAGCATTGCTTCCTGAAATAACCCCTCCTTGCATGCTTCCTGAATCACCATCACAGACATGAATTGTCTTTTGCTATGTGTAGATGCCTGCCCCATGATGGTGTAGCACAGCGTCATGTAGTAGAGATTGTTAAATTGGTTTTTTACATGTGCTGCATATATTTGGATTGGCCCTTAGTTGGGTAGTCTGTCTCTTGTAGAAACACTGTTGAAAAAATTGCATGTTCTAAATTCTTTCCATTTATGGACTGTATTTTCCACTGCCAAGAACACCTTCCCTTTGTTTTGTCCAATATGGAAAATGATATGACAAAACAGAACTTGATCTGTTTCAATTTTGGGCCTGGAGGTCTCCATAGGTACAAATTCTTTATAGCAAAATTCTCTCATTTCTGTATTCATCTTATCTCTGCTCTACATTTGAAATGTTTTACCATAGTTTTACCTGCAAGTTACTGAATGTGTAGTTCAACTTACATCAGAATCCACTGGCCACAACTGGGTGTCCCAAGAGAAAAGCTCAAACATTTTCTGAGATGCACCTACAGTAAATGCTCTTGGTATTTAAATTACTGCTAAATTACATGACCTTATTGTCTGATCTTCCAAAACAATTATTCCTACAAAGATTATTTTCTTTATTAAAAGAAAAAAAAAAAAAAGGAAAAATTAATCAAACCCTCTTAGGCCTTACCTGTACTGTTCTAGAAAGAATAATGTTTCATGCCACCCAGTCCTTTTTAATATCAAGGCAGGTTTTTGTTTTACTTTCTTCTGCTGGACACACTCTTTACTTTTGCTTTTCTCCAGTAGGTTCCCTTTCCTTTCAGAGCAAATTCCTGTTTCTGTCTCTCTTTATCCTTAGCCCAACTATATGATCTGAAAGAGATCTCTGCTTCACCTCATGTGATTTTTACCAGATTTTCCCACTTGAAAACATTGCAGCTGCTTGAAAACCTTAATTTGTCACTCCTGAAAGACATACTTTGTAGATGTCATGCCTAAACTTTCCCATCCATCCCAAGTGGCTGTGTGATTTCCACATTTTGATTAGCATCATCAGTTTTGGAAACAGAAACGTTGATGTCATTCTTAAGCTGACATTAACTTAGCTGTGATAACCATTAGCCTATTGCCAACATTTGACTGATCCAATGTTTCTTTGAACATTGTCAACGTTATAAATTGATATGAAAAAGTTGTGCTAAAAATTATTTTACTAACACCTTGAGTTTAGCAGTCTGCTTATTTATAAAGTGGAAACATACATAGTTGCTTTGGTTAGGACTGCATTCAGTTTTTAAATATATAATATCAAAACCGTTATGAAATAGGACACACAAGATTATTGTGCAACATGGAACACTACTATCTTGTGTATAGTAGAGAACATCAAACTGTTACCAAATAAAAAGTCCAAACTCCTTCTACCATTTAAGAAACTGAGATTAAGTAATTATGATACTTAGTCCTGTCATAGAAAGGGGTTTTTCCCAAGAGAATATAATTTAATATGTTGAAAAATTCTTGGTTGTGTATTTCACTTTAACTTAAAGACTAGCTTAAACATCAGAGAACATTGACACAGCATTTAGAAATAAAGGAAGTAAGCCTTAAAAAGCGAATAGGCTCCTAAAGGCACATTTTCATTCCTGCTTTTTGTAGACTGTTTTAGATTTAGCTCTTTTACTTCCATTTGTGTTTTATGCTTAAAATTAAAGCAAAAGCTCTATTTTTCTTCCTCGCTGTAAAAATAGCTGGCATTCTGTCAAAGCTAGTTGTAGTGTTGCTTGTACATAGTAAAAGAATAGCAAGCATAGCAACCTAAAAAAATGGACTGAAATAAATTAATTCCAGATTTAATGGGATGTTTTGATATGCAGTCTGGAAAATAAAATGTTTTCAGGTGACCTAATTGTGGACTTCGAGTACCTGAAGGAGTGCACAAGAAAGATGAAGAAAGACTATTTACAGGCACATGGAGTGACAGGCCAAGGGGAAATGGCTCCAAACTGAAAGAGTTCTACGACATTGTTATTTTTTTCAGATATTTTTCAGACAGCTTCTAATAATTTCTTAATTCTGCTTGCGTGCTATTAAATATATGTTAAAGTGTCTTAATAAATCAGTTAAAATTGAAATGTTTGGGAAGCCTCTTAGTAGTGCCTGAGCACTAAATTTCAGAACAACAACAAGTCCTATATTCTGTAAAACACTTCTCTATGGTGTGTTACTGTGGGGTCAATCCTTCAGTGCCTTGCTCCCATTGAAGCAGTGTCACCACTGTAAGTTTCCAAATAACTTTAGGAATAATATCAGCCAGAACCCTCAGCACAGTGTAACACTATTTCTGAAGGAAAGGTTCATGTGTGCTCATAAGAGACTGGCAATGGGGCAGGATGGGGAAAATGATTCTGTTATAATTTTTCTTCCATGTGAAGTTGCTTTTTTTTTCTCTGCTTAAAGATGACCAGTTAATTGACAAATTCTTGTGGGTTATGATCTTTGATACAAAAAGTAGGTTTGTAGATAGAGCAACAGACATATGGGACAAATTTCATATTTATATTAGAAGATTATTCTATAATCCTCAAAATATAAAACCTTTTGTTGTTCATGAGTAGCAAAATTACTATCCGTGTATATGTTATCAGATGACACGAAGAAACTATGAGAATGCTACCAAATCTGAAATCAAGCATTATCAGCCATGCTGCAAGATTTTCTTTGCAGTTCTCATGAAGGTGCAAACGGAGCAATTCAATGCAAAAAGTGCAGTCAGGAATAAGAGCAGCAGCTTCCGAGTTGAAAGATAAGTCTGTGGAGGTCATTAGAAGAAGAAGAAAAAAAACCCAAGCATATTTGTCTATTAAGCATTTACTATGATTAATTTGATGCAATATGATGCTTGTTTTCCTTGGACTCAAGTAAGAAAGAATGGAAATCTGGGAATTACATCTATTTTAGAAAAAAAAAATGTAGGATCAAGTAGTCTGGCTAATCTTGAATACTATTCCATGCATCTGTTAAAGATATTGTTGATCTGATATTTACAAGTCATGGATTTTGCTTTGTCATATTTTCTTGTTTTATCCATTCTGTACCAGTAAAAATAGAAATTCTTTCCCAGTATGGTGTGTGTGTGTTAAGTAAATAACCAATAGCAAAATAAGGAAGACTTTTATACTTCTATGTATTCTCATGAAATGGCATGTGCAGTTTGATTTTATATATCTTTGTATGAAAACATCTCCATGAATTTCTTCATGAAATTTCATAATTTTTTAGAAAGAATTTTTCTTAATGTTGCCACCCACATCCACAGGTTTTTTCACCATTCCAGCTTCTCTACACCTTGAGTCATTGTACCTTGCTGACATTTTCCACTTTGTTGTTGTGAAAATCAGCACCTCTTGTTCTGACAGTGCCTTCTACCCTCTGCTCGATTCCCTTCCATTAACAAGAATGTTACTCTTGTGCAGCAAGAACCTACAACCTCCTCTTTGAAATGATTTTAAGCTCACCTATAGAGCAGCCCCACCAAAATGCATGATCTCAGCGTGAACATGGAGCTGCCATTTATTGCAATGTTTGGCAACTATTTGTGCTATTACTTCCAAAGAGGTCACTTCTAAAGCTTTGTGATTCGCAAGGAATAGACTTACATTTAATGAGTAAACTTCAAAGCCAAGCAAATAAAACCTTTTTTTTTTTTTCTTCATTTTTACCACTACAATTTGAAATTACTTGATTTTATTGGTCTTGATTGTATTCTGTGACTTAGTGATCACCATCAGCTCTGGAGCCTACTTGACTGTGGTCTACAGAATGGTCTTCCAGGTTCTTAATTTCCAGGACAGTTTTCTGTGTGTCAACCACCATGCTGAAAGAGTAAATCTGATGGGTAATAGACTATCACACCATGTTTATAAGATTTAGTCAGGAATAAATCAATCCTGGACATGCCCCTTTTATATATTTTTCAAATGGTGAAATAAAATATTTTGGCCCATAGCAATGAAAAAGGAGTTCTATAAAATGAATATGGAGGTAGATGGTCCTTAATAAATGAGAAAACCCCTCTGCTGCCTCTCTAGTTTGAGGAGAAGCAGGTTTGTGGACTCCTTCATTTAAAAAATTGAACATTTTTTTTTTTTTTATTTTGAACATAAATCATATACAGTTGACTAAATCACTGAAGTTGCAGCCTCAGGACTTTCTTTTATGTTTGAAGAGAAGTAATTTCAACTATTATGTTCATATTTCAGTCATATGTGATTCATATTCTTTAAGTTTACCTGAAATAACATTTTTCAGACCACAGTAATCTTTTGTGCATTTTTTTTTTATAATATGAAAATAAAGACTAATAACATGCAGTTCTCAGTACAGGAAGGAACATAGTAATGCTACATTTGGAAATTGAATTTAGAGTTGCTACTTTTTGTCCCACTTCCTCCCTTCCTCTCTATTCACACTCCCAGTCCCAGTTATGGTAAACTGTTTGTTGTTAGATATAAAATAAAACAGTGTTTATAGCTTAAATATAAATTTAAGTGAAATAAAACATCATGAAAAATTTAGAAAGTCACACTTGAATGCATTAAGGTTCACATAGAACCTAAATATGCCTTTTCAAGATACTGATGGAAGAATGGTCCCAGAAGTGTTTGGTATTTTTATCTTGTTGAATTCTGTTTGATAGAACTAATTTCTTTATTTTTTAAAATGTTAATTAATTTATGCATTATGCCATTGATGCAGAATGGCTTTGGTGGAGGAAGGGCAGGAAATACTTTTTAATTTATTTTTTCAAGGTTTTCTGGAAATTCCTAGGACATTTATCTAATATTAGAACTCAAGTACAATTGAACTATTGAGGCTACTGCATATTAATGATGTGGCTCACAAAAGTAATGAGAAATGTAACATTAATTTTAGATCTAAAACATTGCTTCTGTTTATTATTCTGCATTTGATGGACTTTCTCTTTCAGCTTCTATTGTAAACCATATTTGCAGAGGTTTAAGAACTTGACTGAAAAAAAATTGCTTTGGGTGAAAAACATTCCCAGCTCTAGTGCTTGGAATGAAGTTACCCAAATTTTGAAAAAAATTGTGGGTATGAATTCTATATTCGCTCAGGATGTTATTCAGTGTTTTTATAACTCAAAAATCTATTTATGAATGTTGATTTTTATTTTCTTTTTTTTTTTCTGGTATAACTCAGTATACTGAATAACTATTAAGGGCAATAGAAATTCCAGTCATAAATCAAGAGAATCACAGTATCTAGACTTGACTAGTTGCCTAACTCTTCACAGACTGGAATAAGAGAGTTGTCTTTTCCTCACTGGATGCATGTTTAGTACTGCAAACAAATATTTTCTAGCAGACCAAGGGTAGAATATGTTGCTCACGGAGCTGTCTTTGCAGTTGCATTATTGCAATATATTATTGACCAACGCTTTCAATATGCTGAGCTGTCATTACCTATTGGGAATGATCTGTTTTTCAAATCAGTGTAAAAATGCCTGAAGTTGGGTGTGATCACATTTGGACTTCCTGGGAGGTAAAGGCAGATTCTGACTGGTTCACTTTCAGCACAGGGATCTAGTCCTTCCCATTGCCCAGCTGAAACAGTCTGGGGCTGCTCTCCAGGCTGAAGTGAAAACTGATGAGTAAGTCAGGAGTGGAATAGAAACTTTTCAAGTTGACCTACATCCTTCCATGAGCTGCTTTCCCTCTTCTATCAAGCTTATTTGGCAGTGTCTGTTGACCAAAGAATGTGGATTATCTTGGTGACAGGCAATGTAAAGCACTCTCACAGTTATGTGCTGCAAAATTAATACAGTGCTGGTAAACACTAAGGTTATATTTTTTTATTAAATTTTATTTATTAAATTTTAAAAGTGTCCATGAACTCTCTCTTAGTAAATCCTCGTGGAATTATTTTAGTTTGCTTCTTCCCAAATGTGGGAACCCAGGGCACAGGGAATATTTCTGTGTTTGCTCTGAGGGGTCCTGACCCCCAGAGAAACACTGACTTTGACCCTCACCTGGGGAGAAAGCTTCCAAGACTTCAAGAGAAACTAGAATCTACAAGAGTGTGAGACAGATAATAGAGAATAATATAGTATGTCAATTGGGTGAGAAATTTAGGTTTTGGGGTATTTTAGTATGGAGAGAAGATGGAGGACATTAGGTGTTGCCCCGAGCTTCTTTTTCATCTGCTCCATTTTCTGCAGTTTTGGTGGCACAGGGTGATTCGCCAAGGAATGCCGCAGTCTTTGGTTATGACAGACGAGGGATGAGTTATTGGTAGATAAATGGAAATAAAATTGTTTTAAGAGTAAATTGGATGAAACAACTATAAAAGACCTTGAAACTGTACATTCCAGAGCCATTTTGTGGTGATTCTCCTGCGCGCAAACCCTGATAAGATAATAATAAACAAGAAACTGAAGACTGAAAAAGTCCCGTGCGTCTCCTTTTCCTGACACAGAACTGTTGCAGGAGCGTCTCCCCCATCCAGGGAGCCCCCTGTGGGGCCCAGCACAAGGGGCAAACACCCATACCAAAGAAATTAACCCTGTGTTATACTAGAATGAGTATCATGCTAGAAAGAATATCAAAGTCATAACAGGAATTAAAATTTTAAAAACGAGATATTAAAGAGAGATTTTAAAGGAATAATCTTTATAGCAGCATTTCTGAAGTTTAAAATTCATTATGGTTAGGGGTTTACTTACTAATTTAGTTGCTGACCTTCAAAATATCATAAAAAGAGTTCTGTTAGGAGGGTAATACTCTGAAGTAATCAAGGTATAATTTGGGTTGGCTTCTTACTGCTATTGAAGGGGTTTCTTTAAAGTTTTAACTTCACAGGCAAATCTTTTTATACATGACGCTGCCATCAAGTGGCTATTGAGTAGAACCTGTGTTACCCATCTCTAATTTAAATAGTTTTCTTCTTTTTAGTTAACAGCTTGGTTTGGAAGAAGGGGGTATTCTGTACTTAGTAATTGAAAGGAAAAAAATATAATTTTACTGCTCTCTGGACCAGAGCTATAGAGGTATGCTTTGAAAGAATGGGATTTCAGTGACATCAAATATTGTTGACATTGATTTTTACATCAGCTTCAACAGACATTAGGAATCCCTCTGGTCACCTTGTGAACTATTCTGAGTGTCTTTTTGAATCTTCAGGCACCTTGATATACAGTCACATCTTCTCTTTTAGGATCTTATTTTAGTCCATTCCATCAAAACTACAAAATATAGATGTAGTCTATAGACTTGGTCAAGGACTTTAAGGCGCTGGATCTAAAAGGCCAGAATTACCATAGACCCTAAATATCAAGAAATTTACCCTTGAATCAGGAAGCTGATGAGTGAATAAAACCATATCTTTGTAACAGTCCAAAAATAACATCTCATAATGTAAAAAACAGCTTTAGATTTTCAGGTTTTTGGGGGGCAAAGGCAGCAACCCATCCCCAAATGAACATTTGCAGTTCATCAGAACCCAAATATTGGCACCATCTACCTCCAGCTCAGTTCCAGTGGTATGGGACAGTTAACCAATTTAAGGCAAGCAATGGTAAACATCCCCATTCTCCTGAAGATCATTTGCCTTCTTTCACCCTTTAGAAACAATAATAGAAAAAAAAAATCATGTGCACATTTGCATTTGTATTTACTGTGTTTGAATTAAAGCTGTAAACAGTTCTGATTCACTAATAACTGATGAAAGTGTCTCATTATTGAGCTACAAAGCCTCCAACAAATTAATGGAAATTGCAAATCACCTTGAAAATTGCAGGCTCTTTATTCCTATATTGAGTGCTGAGAAAATTGCATTAATAGCTTTGTTGCTTAACTGTTTCTTTTGAAAAAATAGTTTTCTTATTACACTTTTTAGAAACCATGGGTTAGTAATTAAGGCATGGCTAAGCAGCATCTTTTCTTGTTGTTGTTGTGTTTTGTTTTCTGTAGATGAACATTTAACATAATATTATTGTTAAATATTACTATGTTTGGTTCCTTCTCTTTCGTATAATATTTAGGACCACAGATTTTCTGCCTCTGATGCTGAGCAAATATTTTGGCAAATTTTCTCTCATGCTCCAAATTAAAGTAGAGGATTTTGCATGTTCTAATTATTTTCTGTACATAATTAATTTTTAAATATATACACCCGTGATATTTTCCTACAAATTAAAGCTTAATTAGAAGAAGATATTTCATGAAAAGTAAAAAAGTCATGCCGTGTATTTCTTTGTTCGCTCTTTGTTTGATTTTCATTCTTTCTGCCTAACTTCAAATCTAAAATTAGTGCATGTTCCTTGTTAGGAGAAAATAATGTAGGGGAGGTGATCTCCAGCTGGTATAAAATTTGGTAGCCTCAATCATGGAAATGCACTTGAACAGAATATCAGTTGCATTTCTCTAAAAGATGGAATGATTTCTGTAAAGTTCTAGATTCTCTTTTATCCCATCCCCCTGCCACTCACCCCCTCCAGTTCCACATTGCAGCTGCATCCCTGAAATAAACCTATTTGATATAAAAGAACATATTTCAGTTTAACATAGATTCAGGATAAAAAATCAGCAGTTTTTAATTTTGTCCATTTTGCCAATATATGAGTCATCATTAAGTTTGTGATGAGTAATTTGTCATAGTTTTTTGCAAACAACAGAGGTTTTACAAAATTTTATAAGGCACAGGAGACAGTCTTTTTGTGTGTAAAGCTTCATATAACATTTGTGCTAGCGTAGTGTAGGTATGGAGGTAGAGAATGGGCACTTAAAGACACATTTTTTACTACATTTGAAGTTACTTGAATTGCTGGAATACTAAAAGCGTTGTGAGCTGAAGCACCCTCTAGTTATTGCTAAGAGAAATTCCAAAATTTAACAAAACCTTTGAACCTCCAGGAACACAACTGCTGCTATTAGTTGGCAGGTGCCTTTTACTAAGAAAGCTTTTCTGTGACTTTCCAAATTGGTTCATTCCTAGGGCTGAATGACCCGTAAGATGTCCATCATTAGTTCTGTCCAACAATAGAACCTGAAGTAGCAAAGAATTGAAGTTTCTGTTTTTCCTGCCTCATTGTTGCAGGCTTGATGAGTGAGGGAAAAAAAGGTCCCTTTCTTTTTCTCTTCCTCTTTTTCTTCCTTCTAAACTACCACCTTCTGGTTTTTCCTTTTGTACTTGCTTATTATTGTTAGTAATGTATCCACAATCCTTGCTCATCATTTTTATTCTACTCTACCACCCCAATTTTGGTCCTTTTGCCCTTGGCCACTATCTTTACATTTGATAGCAGCTTGCTTGACTTTTGCACCAAATGATGAAAGATTAAATATTAATGCATTTTAGCTTCTTCATGTCCGGTCTGGAGACTCAATTACCACCCCCCAAAAGCTGTGAAAACATTAATGTTCCTTTGTTTGAAGCCTAGAAAAGATTTTTGCTTTGTTCTGTTTCTATGTCCTCTCTTCTGCATTCTCTCCACTCCTTAGTCAGATGAGCAGTGGATACCTGAAACTTTTGAAACACCATTTGACTGAAGAAATTAGTCAGCTTACTGTCTGGGTCTTTGCATGCACTTGTCACAGTTTTGAAGTAGGTTTTGTTAAAAATACTGAGCATACGTAGGAACTAAATGCACCTGGAGGAACCATCATTTCCAGCATCAATTTGAATGCAGGTGAATTCAAACTGAGCAGACTGCTGTCTTTCTTTTCTTCTTATTGTGTTTTTTTGTTTTGTTGTTTTTTTGGGTTTTTTTTGTTTTGTTTTGTTTTGTTTTGTTTTTTTTTTGAGAATATAATGTTTGAGAAAGATTTGGCATGTGTAGAAGTTTTTGAAGCCTATTCCTCAAGTATTGGCTCCTTAAATATTGTGATGTCGGAGGGATTGTCACATACCGAGATTCTACATTACAAATGTACACAGAGTTATAAACAAAAACTCTACATTCGATTGTTCATGATATGTGATTACTCAGGGGACTCAAGTAATAAGCATGTGTTCCCCATCAGGACTTGCATACAGCTTTCTGATACTGATGGAAACTATATGTGTTGAGCAGATGGGATAGACCATGCTCACGGCTTGAAAAAGGTTTTGCAAGGCCTTCATCTTAAGTGAATTCCAGTTTTCTGGGTTTCACATTGGAATGGTAATTTAACTTCATACAGAGTAAATGTAAGCCAACTTGTGATGATCTGACTAACTGCAAATTACTTTTCATAGCTGCTACTTTTTCAGCTGGGATGCAGAAGTTGCCTTAGATTAAACTTGAAACTTCTCCACAGTAAAGTGCTGTCTAAAATAGCTAATAAAATGCAGATGGGAGTGGAATAAAAGATGTGTTTATATGTAAGGAGGCATTGTATCAGGAAGGGTAGTCTGTATGCAGAGGTTAATATTTGTATAAATAACTGTTATTGAATATGAAGTACAAATTTAATCCGTGCAAGTCATTGTATTTCATGGAACTTTCACTTGACAGTGGCAGTCATGAAATGTAGAACATCAAAATGGTATGACAAAACTTATTAAATGCGTTTTTCAGCATAGTATTTTATGGCTTTTATTTTGATAAATTATCAATTACATTGCTTTCCTCTACTTTGTGTCCTTGTAAAACCTGTTCTGTAACGCAGATCTAAGAAAAACCATGTAATGTTATGATTTTTCTTAACTAGTCAAGAGGCTGGAGCGGGTGGTCTTTTCTCTTGGGCAGTCATAGATGTGCAATAATAGCAGGTAATAGCTAAGCTTCATTTTCCACTGGTTATTTGTTTAGGTAGTTGTTGGCAAAGACGAGAGGATTCTAGAGATGTACCATTTGTTTTGTGTTGGATTTGGAAGGAGAAGACTCTAGGCAGCCAGTTTTGCATGAAGAATACAATAATAGTATTGTATATGTTATTTCACTTGCATGTTATGTTTCATCTATGGGCAGTTTATAGGTGGATTTATATTATGCAAATAAAAGCTTTAATTTCCAAACCCTCTGATGTAATATTTTGGAAACCCGTCTATTTTGATGTAAAATGCACATGAACACCAGCTATTTTGATGTTGGATATCTGAAGAATTTTTCTCCTATTGCCAGGTTTAATATTGGTTGTGTCTAAATATGCAGAAGAAGAAATTCCAGCCGAGCTGGATTTTGAAATCGTCAATGTATGCAAATCCCAGGCAGCTTTTTTTCTCTCCAGAGTTTGGAATAGAACTCAACACAGGTTTTTTCAATCTCCTGGTGTAGCTGGTAGGCTCTTCTGCTTGATATTAATAGTCAGTACCATCATGCTTCCTAAATGAGGTGATTCCTTCTGTAAGTCATTAAAAGACTGATAAACAGGCCTTCCCCCAGACAGGAGCAATGCATCCATCTGTGCTGTGTCAGCTGTACTTAAACAGGTGAGACTGAAAAACCAGGAAGTGGTAACTTCTCTCCATTTTGGTTGTGTAGGGTCCTTGTTCTCTAAGAGAAATTTTTGTCTGAAAAGTTTATATTAAAAAGTGAAAATATTTAAAGAGTCAACACAGCATTGACTTAAGGGCATAGGCATTGGCAGAGTGACTGGTTATTTAAGCTTTGCAGTGAAGCAAGTAGCTTAAAACTCCAGACACTTGTGCTTAGGACTATCTTTGTGAAGTATCCAGTGAAAAACTAAATCTGATGCCCTGTCTCTCCAATTTACACAAAAACGGCACTTCAACCTACCACAAGTTTATTCTGGATATTCAATTGAACCTTGTTTAATATTTATTTCTACTCTAGATGGACATTACAGGCAATGAAAAATTTACAAAATTTACAGGCTCAGAAATTGAGTTCAGTTTACATTAATTTATGATCAAATGATTTCGATTGCTGCAAAGGTGTATCTTAAGTCACTTAGCAAGAATTAATATTTTTCATTCTAGTACATTATTACTTGATTATAAATCAGTAGGAACATTGTCTACCACAATTTTAGGGAAAATAAGATGTAGACGACCAAAGGCTTGACTTTGCATGTCCTTTCACATGCCTTTTGAGCCTTGTGCCTTTTCATCAGCTGAAATCTGGAGCAGAGGAAGTTAAGTTCTATTCCATGGGGTACCCATTGAGCCAGGAATGGGGTTAGAAATAAGCACCAATAAACCAGATCTCTAGTCACCTTGAGCTGCTGTATCACACTCCCCCTAGAACTGCTTGCGTCTCAGTACTGTGCAATGCTGTAAATAGTAGTGTTTGGAGGGGTTCATTACCAAAAATCTTCATTATTTTATTTTTCTTGCTGCTCTTCTTTTTTTTTTTCCCTTTATCCTGTTTAATCGCTTCTTAGAGAAAGTTAGAAAGTAAGGCCATGCAAAATATTTACCCACAGAAGAAAACCTGGGAAATGTCTCCCTTTTTCAGAAATCATAACTACAAAAGAAATTATGGTGGTGGGAGAACAGAGCTAAGCTTGTCTATGAGCTCAGGGATCTTATGTTCCAATGCTGAATTTGACTGACAAAAAGGGTGATGTTTGAGACAAGAACTGCCTTTTTGTCTGGCAACACAATAGGATCTTCTTCCTTGATGGATTCTCAGCACTACTCAGTATAATAACATGATAATTGGTCCCAAAGAAGGAATGAGTAAGATTGGATGGTGGTCTTTGGGGGCCCAGTTGTGTTATATCTAATCTAATTATGTTTGATACTGACTTTTTAATACATATGGTAGCTATTTCCTTGGGTTGGAACTAAGGCTTATATGCAAGCTTGATATTTGCTTGGTGTCTGTTCTAAAAGCGCACAATTTCTTTTCTTAGGAGAAACCCTAGCTATATCTGTCTCATGTCATGCTGTATTCTTACTCAAAACTAAAACTGATTTGTTCCAGAAGATGTCTTGAAGCATAAATATGTTGTGGCTTGTGGAAATGTGGGAGGTGTGATGGAAAGAGCAAATGTCTATAGATTGTACTTCAAAAAACCACTGCAACTGCTACAGAAAAGACATAGTAAGTTATTGCTGCCTTGGAGCAACAATCCTCAGCAGGCATTCACCCTTTTGCATGAGACAATATAAACATTTTAGTGGATTTATGAGCATAAAGGAGCATCTGGAGATGATGAGATTGTGCAAGACTAATTTTAGAGTCTGAATTAAACTAACTCCATAGCTACAAAAGTCACTGCCATGTTTTCTGCTCTTGTTTAAAAAAATGTGTATGGACCACAGCAAGCCCAGATTTCCTAACCAAATGGAACAGAAAAGTCTAGTGCACTACTGCTGGTGGTGGTGTGGTGGGCACTGACTTACTGAGAGGATTACAAAAATCCTTAATGAAAGATAGTTATGCAATTGAATTTCTGAGGCAAGTTTCTTCTCAGCTGTTAGCTTCTGGGTTCCATTGTGCCATGAATAGGTGACTGTCTCTTGGATTTATTTATGTTTCTCACTTTTTAATAGAGAGTATAGCGTTTATTCCTGTTTGCAAGGAGGCAGCTGTTGCTTTTTTTCTTTTTCTTTTTCCTCTTGTATTTCACCATTGTCTTCCAGCTTCAAATAAGCTTATTATAAATGAAACATATCATTAAAATTAGTGCTGTGTGATGTGCTAATGCAGTAGGTAGGGAAATAAATTTATTTGAAGTCAGTTTCGGTTTTGGAAATTTAACTTGCTCCCCTGAAGTAACTGAAACACTGAAATGTACATTCTATTTTGTGTTTCATTTCTTCTTTTTTCTCTTTCCCCAGTGACTCTTACTAGTGAAAGGCTTCCAGCTTAGCAATGATGGTTATTAAAAGTTCAAATAATAGAAGGCTCAGTTTGTGAATGCACAGCCTTTTAGGAGCTCAGAGACTCCAGTGCCATTGACTTACAGTGTTATGTCATCGTTTTGGCCATCATCTCTTCTAGAAGTGGCTGATGCAGAAGTGGAAGCTGGAAGTTACTCATCACATCACATCACATCACATCACAGTGATTAATAAGTAGATCATAACCTGCACAGTTCTTGACATGCACCATTTTCTGGGACCCCCTGATAATTTACTTAAGGCTTGGGGATGAAAAGGATAAAATCCTGACTCATTTCAAATCAATTAGAATTTTAAAATTAACTTGAAGTGAGGAATCATATAGCCATGAAGTACTGGGCCAAAGCTGTGCTTCTAAACATGGAAGCAACATGGTTGAAAATAAGTCACTCTAATTGAGTAGACTTCAAATGTTTTGCATTTGAAATCCAAATGCAAAACAAAAAATAAAAGCCTTTGGATGATATGTTCAATATGCTTTCTACCAGCTCCCCAGTAAAAAGGTAGTTCATGACCAGAGAAGCCTGCTTTCCTGTGAATCTGTTTTTTGAGGTTAACAGAACTTTGATATTTAAAACAGTATGTGAGACTGGTGGAAGTTTTCAACATGAAGTAATGAAGCTGTTAGCGCTTTTCTTCCACAGATTTTCCATATTTACTAGTGGGAATGCCAACAAAATTTCACTCCTCTCTTCATTTGACCTATATTTTTTGTGGAGTAGAAATCTCAACACTACTCAGTTTCTAAAAAATACACCTGAAATCTCTGATCATAAATTTGATCAATATTGGCCAACAACTTGAAGAGGTTTAGTTGGCATAGATGCTCATGGTGTAATTGCATACACACTCAGCTCCCTAACCTCAAAATCAAGGGTAGAAAATGAATGCGTTATTTCTAACAGAGAATCCTTTTAAGAGCAACCAGAGATTTTATACAACAGGAACTGCAAATATGCTTAGCTGTACTAATGCTTCATTTATTAGATAATAAGAATTCTAAAAAGCTTTCTGGAAGGAGATAGATTTGTATTTGTCAGTAAAGCTCTACTAGTTACTGGTTCCAGTGCTTCCCTGTGTTTCTTAATGTGTTGCCCAAAGCTGAAAAAATTTGTTTAAAAGTGAGAGAAATGCCAGATACCACCTTCCTCTCCTGTAGCCACTCCTGACAATAGGACCCCTCCTTACAAACTGAAACAGGAATAAATTTTCAATGGACTCTTCAAGAAGGAGAAGGTTGTGCAAGCTTACTGCTAGATATACTGTGTTTGAATGAAAAGCATTTGTGTTCCACCCTTAAGTGTATATAGTCTTGTCTTCTTTTATGACAGTGTTTAAAGTGTCTATCCACCATAGTTTACCTGCATCCTGGTCTTGTCCTGTCTTGGATATGTTCCTTGCTGACTTCACTGAGAACATCCTTCCCTTCCCATCATTTTCAAATTTTGTCTGTTGATTTGGCCATATTACCTTCTCTTCTGCCTCAAGGAGCTGGCAAAGCTTCACTCCAGCCTGTATTTTGCTTTTCATCTTTTACTTCTGTTCTTTTCCAGCCATGCTAAGTTCAGTGTTGTTAAAGTCTTTCTAGAGATATTGCTGCAGTTTTACCTCTAGTGCAGGGCAAGGGGAGGTGTGAGTTCACAGGGCACACACCCTCCTTGCTGAGGAGTCACATTTTCTTTAGGGGGCCTGCAAATTCATCTTGTGATAAATTTTTTCTGGAGAGAGAGAGGAGAGGTACTGCAAAAACTGTTGTGTTTGTCTCACCTATCTGCCATTTTAAGATTTCAGACTTCTCAGGTGTAGGTAACTGCATTTCTTGTAGTAATTGCACATTCTTTCATGGCATTTTGGACATAATGCAGGTCTGCTCTTCCCTTTCAATTCTCATGTTAGATAGGAACATTGACATTTGTTGTGCTAGCCATTAGTCATTTCATTTGTAACCCATATTCATTTTATGGTGGGTTATTTAAAATCTTTTCCAGGATCTTTTCTTAAACTGTTAATGTACTTGAGGACCAGTGAGAGGTGAGGGTAGTTAGTGAGATTTGAGCTTGTGCGATGTGAATGACTTCCACCGGCTTTTGGTGGGAGGCTGCACAGCTCATGGAAATCTGTTGGTGCCAACAGCCTGTGACAGAACAAGAGGCTCAGCTTTTACAGAATAGATTTTTTAAAATTTTTTGTCCATTTCTATTTAGTAATTTTTCTCCATATCTCTGTTGAGTATACATATTGAATTGGAGATACCAGCAGTGCTTATTGAAGGCATTCACATGTCAGGAGCCAGACCTTCCACACTACTAAATTAACTAAAGAGGGCTGGGTTCATTATCTGTGCCTTTTGCTTTTAGGTGAGTGTACTCTTCTATTTTTTTTTTTTTTCTGATTGAGGAAGTTATCACGACATGCAGGTTTTGAGACTAGCCAGCAACCTTCTGTGGCAAGGTGAGAGGAAACAAAGTTTTGGCTTAAGTACTGTGCCTAAGTTTAGGTGTAAATGCTGAAAACCTGTAGGTGCCAGGTTGAACTGTACAACATGCCCAGTGCTTCAGAAGCCTCTATTGACTTTAAATGTGTATGTGCTTTGTTTCTGTTGGTGCAACTCTTCTTTGACTTTTTTTGAATTAGAAAAGATGTGCCAACCTGCATGCCATACGCCTGTTTCTACTAATGCCCATGGTTTTTTTTCAGTCTCATATGCTTTCATATGTAAATTGGCTATCGAATTCCACCCTCAGTTTTAACCTGTAATAACTTCATTGCTTACAGTGCAATTTGCACTGGTGTAATTTAGATCAGAATCTGGATGCATATGAAAATGTGTGCTCTTATGCACACACATAATGCCTGCTTTTTATACATAAAAACGCCTGCTATATATATATATATATTTGAACTTTCTTTTTACAGTTGAAAATTAGAGGGAGAGTCTGTTGATTAACTATATACTGATCAATTTTAGAGCACCTAACAAGAGGAAAATAAATAATTTGAAATAGTAGGTGGATATTTGGAGTCATTCTCACACATACACACATCCCTTTACAATGTATTCTGATTTTTGTCTGTCCCAAGCAGGAACTTTTCTTCTTCCCCTGACTTGTAATTCTGAATTTTTTGCAAGCCTCAAATCTCATTTTTAGTTGATTTTGGGGAAAATGGAGGCAGAGATATTGTTTAAAAAAAGAAAAAGGGGAGAACCCCCACCCCCCACTAAACAGCTACCCCAGCCCCCACTTCTATACCACCAGCCCAAACATGGAACATATTTTAGCAGAAGTGCCCCAGCTCTATCATATGTGCTGTGCAGAGTCATCATGGCCATGGTGCATAGCTGAGAGCCGGAAAGCAAACAGCTGCTGTAGCCTGATTTGAGTTAAAATAGTGTCAGTGTTTAGTCTGGCGCAGTGCTTCAGGAGAGATTGGCAGCTGGGTCAAACAAAGTCATTCCATTGGCTCCCTTCCCAGTAAGCTTCTGCTAGTATTTAGGTACTAGTGCAGCCTAGGCCCCTTTTCTCAGGGATAGCCTAACATCTGACCGCACCCTCTTTGCTTTTTAAAAAATGCCTTTTCACTCTTTAAGATAAATCCTCTATTATACAATCTGCCACTAATTGTGTGTTAAGACTGTTTTTCTCTCGAAAGCTGATGCATCCTGCTCTCAACGTGGTCTAGAAAGTGGGCTGTTACAGTGCTGGATTAATAAAAGGGGCCTTTATGGTTTGTGAAAGAATATCTCTGTGCTTAGGCAGGAAACTTTTTGATCCACAGAAAAGCCAGACGACATCTAGGTAAGGCTGTGTATCAAATCTGCTTTTATGGGAGAGTGGGGCAGTGAGCGCTGTTAATTGCAATTGCTTCAAGTTTGCATGCCCATTTTGATAAGCTTTTTAGAAAGTTTAGGAAATAGCTGCTCCTGCGTCTCAAGCCCTTTCTCTCCTCCCTCCTCCTCACTCCTCCTATGCCTTTACTGCTTGCAAAAGCTTGTAATGATCTGCTTAGTTTTCACTGGAATCCGCGCGGACGCTTCGCTTCTTTTTGGAGAGGGGTTTCTTGCAGAGGCGCAGAGCAGAAAAGTTCTGCTGCCGGACCCAAACGCTGTTAGAAGTGAAGTGGCTGGGGAGAATTTACAGGGAAAGCTTTCCACTGTTACAGACTGCCTGTGCAATCATTTAAAAGTAGTTGAAAACTGCTTTGAACTAACAAGGGTTTAATTACGGAAAAGTTTAACGTGGCGATGGAAGGAATATTAAGTAAGTTGTCTTTGTCTCATACTTTTTAATTTTAGTTGTTGCTTTAGCCTGTTGGGTCACATTTTTTGTCAGCGCTGAAGGCTGCCATGAATTGGTAATGAGGGCCCCTTTTGCACATGATTTTGGCACTTGGCCAAAATCAACTTCCCAAGGCAAGCTTTCTCTAAAAGAACCTGAAGCATTTTTTTGTGATTAGGAATCATGTCTGAAAGCTGCCACAACCAGTTGTGTAGGCATGTCAAAATGACTTTATACAGTATATCTGAAGCATTCGGGGGGGAGGGTCTGTATTTTCCTCGTGTACCAAATTGTTGCTATTATCATTCTAAATTTCCACAGCTTACGCACCTCCAAAAACCAGGCTACAGAGAGCTAAGGCATAATGAGGATCGTTGGTATCTTTGTATTTTTCAACATGCCAAAGCAGCACTAATTGTCACATTTAAGCGAGATACAGTATTAGGGGTTGCTTAAAATACTTGTGGATGTAAAGTAGATGAATCTTTAAACTTTTAATCTCAGTAAATTATTCTCAGTGAACAGTAAGTAATGATATTTTCGAGAAGTTTCATTGTTTGAATTGTATAAGTAGAGCTTTTTGATATATCTATTTAAAAAATACATTCCTGGTTCCACTGGGGTGAAATTTGCAAGGAAAATCTTGGATGTGCCGTTGGATTTATCCCATTTCCTTGAAATCTGGGTATGAGTCTGATCTGCGAGACAGGGAACAGAAGCTGGGTAGTCCTTTGTTGTTAAAAACGGGGAAAGAGAGTTAGTCTAAACATTAGTAAGGAGCTGCAAAAGTTCACGTTTCAAGTGTGCTTGGAGTTCTGAAATTTATGGAGATCATCAGTGCAATAAATGAGTTATTATTCCTTGCTGATAGTATATAAACAAGTTTGGCATTGTAAGTGAATACATTATTATTGCACACTTGAACATTCTGTGAATTTACGCTATGAATTGAAAATTAAGGACCTCCTATTGCATACTGTGTATGCTCTACAGTGTCGTTTCCACGTGTGTTCAATGTAAAGACAAAAAGCATTATGCAGCACTTTTGTCAGGTATTTTTATTTTACATTTCTGCACTTGTGGCTGTAGCCGAGTAGTTGCTTGTTCCTTCCTATGTGTGTTGTTTATTTATAAGCAACACCATCTTTCGGCAGCAATATCGATATGGAACAGCCTTTTCGCACCTTCCCTGCCCCCTGCCCCCAGCCTTGATCCCTTTTGCTGCTGTTAAAATGGGCTTTACAGGTATTGTCTTTCTTCTGTTAAACTGTATTTTCTGTAAGTGTTGGGTGTGTGTGTGTGTGTGTGCATTTCCTTTATTACATAATGCAAGACACAGCTACATTGGGAGAAAGCTCGAGCTTTACAGACTCCTCAGAATCGGTACTTTCATGTAACTTGGCTAGGAGAGTTTGTTCATTGTTACATTGCAGCAGACTGAGTTACAGTACTCAAAAGCCTCCTTCAAGTTTAATGTTGTATTTGCAATGAAAATAAGCAGACAAGATGAACATGTTGCAAAAGAATAGATGGAGAACTATAGGAAAATTAAACTCATGTCACTTAATTTTATTTTTCTGGGGCTTTTGAAAAGCTTTACAACTGGGGAAAAATACGTCACTGTTGAATCCTATTTTAGTGTAAAGCATTGCCAGAAAATTATCGTACTTGGTGCAAATGCAAATGCGATAGTAGAGTTTTTTCAAATCATTACGGAGTTTATTTGCTCGTGCGTGGAGTAATTTCTCCTAGGTTACTGAATTAGGTACTGTTAATTTAAAATATGCACATACCCACCTTGTTACTGCAAAACTAACTTTAAAATGTTTTACTGTGATACTCTTAGTTTTGCCTAGAAGGTTTTACTGGGAAATAATGAACACATGCTAGTGTATGACTTCAAGAGGTTTTCTCACTATTTTGGTTGGTGAGGGGTTGTGTTATAGATCACAGAAAGTTATTCTCCAAAAACTTTGTGAACAGTTTTTAAATCCAGAATATTTTTTTCTGATAGCATGACTGAAATGTAAAATCTAATATATGAAGTAACAAAGTTTTTCTTAAGAACTTAAAACATTATAAATTTGGCTTTTGATTGCAGACACCAAATTAACATTTTCCTTCATGAAGAAATCTATCATCTATACAAACATACAAAAAAGTCATGTTTTCATCAGATAAATCAGCATTCTGTATTCATAAGTTTAAAGTTTGAAATGCATAGACACTGCATTATATTTTTAAATCCAAAACCAGTAGATTATTTTTTTATTTATAAATAGGTTGATAAATAACTGGTTAGTTACTTTTCCTGACCTTAAAAAAGGTGAAGAATATAAAGTATTCTCCGTGGTGCTATTTTTATTTTTAACAGCCCTCAGGAATAATGTGTCTCTAATCTTCCTACTTGGAGGGCTTTATGTTTTTTGTTTGTTTGCAAACATGTAATGAAAGACTGCAATTATAAAGCTTAACTTCATTGTAATTTTGTATCTTAGATTTTGCTCCATAGAAACGCTGAAGTCTCAGTTACTCATTTCAGTTCAGTAAATCAATATATTTTCCATTCAGAAAACAAATTCTTGCTTTTTAGTTGGTATTTTTATTGATCATTAGACATTAGTATTTCATATTTTAGTAGTGCAGTGTAAGTGGTACATATTGATATGCTTTTCTGAATAAAATTTACAAATGTATTTATAAAATACTTCACTTATGTGAAGGAAAAAGAACTCTAAACATCGTGGAACACTTTCAGTTTATCAAGAAAACATTAGTCTTGTAAAAATAGCTTTATTTCTCAGTAGATTCTGCTGCGTGTTTTAAAACTTTAGAAGTGAAACAGGGCTGTTTTGTTTTGTCTTATGGGTTTGTTGGTTTTTTGGGTTTTTTTTTAGTAAGGATTTAATTCATATAAACTAAACACTTTGTTCTATATGTTCTAAATTCCAGCAATGAGATAAATAAATTGCTGGATTGGATGGAACATAATTATTGAATTTTGGCAGAACTTCAGTGAACTCTGCCATGAAAGATTAATGTGCACAGTGCGCTCTTAGATTCTAAAGTAACAGAGTAAGATAAGGGGAGTGCATAACAGGCTCCAACCTTTGTGGTTTAGAGAAAATAGAAAACCATGGGCAAATGTTAACTTTTGGTATAAACTGCTAATGATAATGTTTTGTCATCTGGGTGATAAAAACTACAGGAGTAGACAAGAAAATCCAATTTAACACCAATTCTCTTCACTTTTTTCTTGCTCTGCTTCCCATTTTTCAGTATTAGAACAGCCACAGTTGCTCTATGTTCGTAGGAAAAGGAGAAGAGAGCAGGCAGGGTACTTACAGTATCCAGTAATGTAATGTCCTGATGGAATCCCTCCACATCTGCATGTGTTGTATGTGGGTTTTAACTACAGTCACGGTTTTGGTTTGTGATTATGGTGCATTGATTTCAGAATACAAGTAAAATAGTACTGGCTGGATGAAGGCTACATGGAGTCATAGTAGTGGTTGTTATTATTCCCTCTCTCTTCTTTCTCTACCAAACCTTGATTGTTTAAAACATTTACTTCAATTGACAATTAATGGTTATAATCACAAAATCTTATTCCTCTTGGCTTTTAAATGATTACTGCACCCAAATAATGTTTTTAATTGAGAACAAAGATGTATTGTCCTGCCAGTCAGGCTCCCTTGGCAGGACCAATAGGATTGCAAAAACTTTTTAGGATTTTCAGTCAATTTGCTTTTGGGGAGAGCAGGCATGACATCCACCCTGCTCTGGTGAAAGCCCTGCTGCTTTGCCGACTGCTCCCTGCTCATGGGAGCAATCCCTCTGCCTGCTCAGCCTCTCCAGCACCCTGAACCTGAGCCCACATGTTTTCTCTTCCTCAGATATGTGCAGCAGCAAGCACCAGCCTCTGGCCCCAGAGCTGGTTTCCAGGAGGGCTCAGGGATTGGCAGCACGATGGGCAGGCTCCAGCATGGCTGCAGACAGGGGCTGCCTGACTGGCTAGGCATGGGGATATGGCTCAATGCACCCAAAATGCCTGGAATCAGAGGGAGTGACACAGGGAGGGTGCATGGTAGGATTTTTTCCTCTGTTTGCTCCTTGCTTCCAGACTGTCAACCTGCTGCTGAGGCTGAGTGTGCTTGGCTCAGTGTTTTAAAATGGCAGGTATCCAGAATCTTAGATATATTTAATGACTTCAAAGACATTTCTTCTCTGCTTCGCGGCCACATCCTTAAGCTCACGATGACAGCATTATGAGTGGGCTAGTTAAAGAGGTATAAGGGCAAGGGACTGATAAAGTGCCCATTGCAGTCAGCAGAGAGAATCCCCCTGACTACGTGTCTTTGGATCCCACACCCTGTGACCTGGCTGTTCTTCCCCCTTAGTTCCTGATGACACTAGCATGACTAGCATTGCCATCCTACTCAAGAAGCTTCCTTGTCTTCATTGGCACTCTTCAAAGAGGAAGGTTTACTGAATAAGAGGCTTGAATGTGCCTTCCTGTTGTTGTAAAGAAGCAGAGTCCGAGTGCTTATTTTGGCTATTTACGATCCTTGCCCTTGTCTTTCTCCCCGTCTGGAAATGACTCTTGTTCCTGACCTTGATTTATCAATTCATATCACCATTTCAAGTAGAGTTTAGTATGTGCAGCTACCTGTCTGTATCCCCATTAAAATACATTTGTGCATGTCCATGATGAAATGAATTTATATTCTAGGCCTATTGTTCTGATAATCAGGCACACTTTTCTTTCAATGAGGTTGATTCCAAGATACCTTCATCTTCAAACAAAAAAAGAATACTTTTATCTTTTTTGTAGAACTGTAGAATGCTTCCGTCTTTGTTTGTCCTATAAATGTGTTTAGTTGGAAAACCTTTAAAAAGTTATATTCTGAGTGTGTCTGTATTTTGAAGTAGACAATGATCCTTTTTTCTTTTAAGTAACTCAGAGAAATGAGCACTGCTTTTAGCAATGTAAAAATGTTACCACAGATAACTAAAGAATAGTAGTAGGAATATTGTGTCTTCTTTGCACAGCTAATAAATGTAATTTCAGTGTGAAATCAAGATATGCTTTTACAGCAGTGGGGTTATGGACTGTTAAAATACTCAATCGTAGAATATTATCGATATTTTTGCAAAAGTTGTATATACAACCCCATGAACACCCCCTATATAACTTTAGTGCCTAATAGTTGGCTAAATGTTGAAATGCCTACCAGGTGTCACGTGTGAGGCTCTGAGATGACCAGACAAAAAGGTGCTTTTAAGCAAAGCCTGCTGTTCCCTCTCTGCTGGCCCAGGGAGCCCTGCCTGAACAGGAACAGCGGCTCCCAGGGGTGCTGGGCTGGGGGCCCCGGAGCAGCTGCTCAGAGCAAGGCGGGAGGGAGAGCGGAGCGAGGGTAGGAGCGAAGCCAAGGCACTTGTGACTGCACGGAGTGTTTGTTCTGCCTGGTAGAGAGGGAGTAGGAGGCTGGTTTGGGATCTGAGCTCTGCTCTGAGCCTTTCGCAGAGCGGGGCCAGTGTCTTTCAGCTGCGATCCCAGAGCCCTTGGCAGAGTGTGGAGAAGTTTTGTGGGCAGAGCATGGGAGAAGGCTCAGTCCTGTGAGAGATCCTCTGGGGCTTCATGACTTACAGCAAAATTTAACACCTGAATTATAAGCAGAAAATATGAGGCAGGTGAATGTGGGTTCTTAGATCTATAACTATGTGGAAACTTTTCTTTCAAGCATGTAATGAATTATTAAGAAGTATAAATTATACTGAAGAGATTTTTGGGTGCTTTTAAAGTTATCTGCACATTGTGCAGGTCAGCCGAGCAAATTATCCAAAAACATCATCTGTAAAATGACGTACCTTGTGTTTTACAAATTTGCACATCCCAGTGTCCATTTCTGAGTAGTCTGTCCCTGGGCATGCCACGTCTCCCATGGCATGAGCATTACAAGAGCTCGACCTTTCCCTTCCACTGGGATATACAAAATCTTGCATGTTGACATTGCAATCTTACAAAATATTGAAAAAGTGTTGTGAACAAGAAGAGTTTTGCAGACATCTGAAACTGTTTTTTTAATTGTGAGAGATGAGGAACAGTGATGTAAGAAAAGCTGTTTTACTTGGGTGGAGCAAGAGGGAGTAGGGAAGGAAGGTTTGGGTTTAGAAAACCCAACCAAGTCATGTAATTCACAAATTTTGCAACCTATGAAAATATTGATGACAGAATTGAAATTGTGTTATGCTAGCAGATCACAGCTGAAACTGCTTTTTGTGGTCTCAAAGCAGGGCTGAAGCAGCAAAGTGTTTGACTAAAATACCGCTGTATTAATAGTAGGAAAGAAACAAGTACCGGAAAAGAATTCCAAACACTTACAAGGTATCTCATTTGGGGACATGCCTTAGTTTGGTAAATTCCAATTCCCAGACTGGCAATAATGATTGTTACTGTATACCCTTTATGACTTTCAGAGCAAGAGAAGCCAACTTGAAGAGCATGCATATTGTGATACCCTCAGTGGTAAGTACCCTAACTGCAGTCAAGTTTATTGCATTTTTGTAGAGTGGAGGCCTTTTTGAGACCACACTTGATGCAGCTTAGTCACACAACAGCTTCAAATGGCATTCTGGAATAATAGGGCAGTAATGTGATACAGTCCATAATGAAAATCAGTGTAAAGCACAGGTGGTTGCAAGTATTTGTGTGGTCAGATATAAAACCTTTGCTATGGGTACAAGCTACTGCTTTCCCACTTGAGGAAATTATAATTAAAAGTGGTTTCCAGATGTGCTGGCACACATCTGCTGTTTTTAAAAGGGAATTTTGCAAATACAAACTGAACCGTATTGCATTCATCGTTATAAAGCCGTTGATGGTTTTTCAGGTAATAAAAAGATTGGAGGCATCAACACTCCCACTGTAAAATTTAGGTGTCTTTAGACAACAGCATTTTGTGTTCACATTGTGTTAGGATTTTCTGTGAGTAGTTCATAGCTGAGCTGTGGCAAATATGCAAAATTTTTCTGGACAAAAATTAACATTTTTTTCATGAAAACATGGTAGTTGATTCCTTGCTAGTGATTTCATTTTTTACCAGGTATATGTAGCAAATTTGTATGTTTTTTCTTGTTTGTTTGTTTTCAGTGCACTGACTAAATGACATTGTAAAACATTAGGATTCAGTTTCTTTAAACAAATTTTCAAGACGTGGTACTAATCAGGAAACTAGAAAAATATAATATGTTGAAAATAGACCTTTAATTTCACTTCAAACAGAAAGCAGAAAAAAACCTCTACTTATAGGCTTCCATGATGCATCCTTAGTTGAACTACCTGGAAGAAAATAAATCAGAAAAAAAAATTAGAAAAGGTGATAGGCTTTAAAATATTGCTGAGAGAAGATTCCAGATCTTTTGTTTTAGCTAAATAAACCTGTTTGTCATAATATCCCACTGATTTTGGTAAAGCTAGTATTTCCCCTGGAAATGTTGTTACTAGAATAAAATCCCTGTTTCAGAAGTAAGTTTTTGCAGTTCCAGAAGTTTTAGTTACTGCTGCTACTTGGAATAAACATAAGGAAAGAATGTTGTGCCTGCCACCTTCTTACTGACTTTTCTTCTAGCATTGCAGAGGTAACTCATAACATGATTTTGAGTTGGTTTTGAAAAAAATGAAGGATGTGATCTACTAGTCATAGACTTGGAGGGTCTTGGACTATTGGCCAGGCTGCTAAATGATGAAAGAAAGTTTTTAGGATGTCCTGTGTAATATTGCCACACCTCTGCACATATTTTCTTTACTTCCACAGATGTGACTTGTAGGCTCCCTTTTCAAGTGAGAGTCAAATTCTTAGCAATTATCTTAGGGAAATACTGACACTGAGTCAACCAAATGGATTTCTGGATATTTCCTCTTAGTTGGACTCTTTTATACAGCAATTGCTTCTTTCATTTAAATCTTTCTTTCTTGACTAAGCAGAATCTAAAATCTCTTTTAAAGTGTGTAAATGTTGGAATAATTTGAAGAAGATTTAGTCAGAAAAATGGCAGCTGAGATAAAATAATTTTTAATATAAAACTTAACATATTGTCTGTACTTAAGTTTTTGTATTAGCTTTTCTGTCTGACACTTTTTAAGTTCTTACAAAGGCATTGATGGATTCAGTGAGGGATGCACAAAGCAACCTCGGTAGCAAATTGCCCTGTGTGTTGGATTTTTCTGGAATAACATAATAACTTACTGTGGTCCTGGTGCTGCTAAACAAGAGTGCTCTGGCTTAAGCAATTTTATGCCTCTGAGACAAAGGGTCCAGATCATCTTATTGCATCTGGTCTGTGAATGGGGACTTCTTGAGGGTGCAATGAAATGGATGACAATCAATAAGAAGGATATTAATAACATCATAGTGAAAATGCTGATTTCATCAATACTGCTAGTACATCTGACCTTTTTATTTTAATGCATATACATTGTGATGGCTATGGTGTATTATAAATGTTCTATTGTGGCATAAAGACTTCAAATTTGTGCTTCCAGTGACAGTTTTACAAGGATATATTTGCTAACACATACACATACATTTAATATTAAACCACATTTAAATCACTGTTTGCCCAGGAGGTATGATTTTAGCACTGACACGTTATGTTTGGGTATTGAAACTTAGAAAGGTCTAAAAGAATACAGACATTCAGATGTGAAAATGTGCAAAATGAACACTACCTGGCACTTAAATTGCACTCTGCTGCAATTAAGACTTGCTAATAGTCACTCCTCTGAACTGGCTGCTCACATCATAGACCAGCCCTGGACAAACCCTCACAGTTTTGTACATAACCATTTTGTACAAAGGGTCAGTTTCTATAGAAGGTCACATGGGTTAGACAAAAGAAGTAGTTTACTGAAAAAAAAAAAAAAAGAGATTATTTGAAGGTTGGGGATGTTTTATCCTTGGCAACTGCAGAATTTGGAGTGCTTTTTGATTATTCACATTCCTATTATTTGGAAAGTAAAATGCTGCCCTGAGTGGGGGAGATATGAAAAAGTGTTTTGGGGCTGTGCATCAAGGGGCATGAAAAAGGCACTTCACTGAAGGGCAAAGATCCTGCCCTGACCCACAGATGCAAGAAACAACCCACCAAAGGTGTATCACTCCTCAAGGGCAGCAAACCTGTCCAGTGTAACTCAGATCAGGCACTGCACCACTCCTCTGTGGTATAAACCTCTCCCAGACATACAGTACAGTTCTGTGAGAGGCCAGGGAGTTGATGACTGAGAATGGAGAATCTGTTACATATATATGATACTATTGCTACTATGTACTGCCAATTTGGCAAGGATTTCCTCCTCTGAACATCTATATCCTGGTTTGTGGGTAGTAGTCCAGATTCAGAAGTGCAGTGCTCCCTATTTCACACAGAAAAAGAGCTGAGAGTCCCTGCTTGGTGCTGCATTTTTTCTCTGTTTAGAACACTAGAATACTTTTTTTTTTTTTTTTTTGTCTTGGGCTTTAAAGTGTTGATGTTAATATTTTCTTGTAAATCAGGAGCATTGCCAGCACCTTTTATGCCTCCCAGATACCCATTCTTCACCTTAACGACTTCTGGCTGTGGCTTCACAATCACTTGCCATAAAAATAGGGTCTATAATGTTAGAAGTCTTGGATAAGGCCTTGGGAAGACTAAGCCACAGAAAAAAAAATAATACTCTTTAATATTAAGACTGATTTTTGAAAAGTATGTCCCTAGGATAAAAAAATTGAGGGAGGAAAAAGACACATTCCAAATATTGCTAAAAAAATTTTTCATATATTTTGATGAAATGACTTTACAGAACTTGGAAGACAGATCAAAGTAATTATCATGTGTGTCAAGATTTTTTTTTACATTTCATGACTTCCTGATCTCTGAAATAGAAAAAAAGACAAACTATCATTTATCTTATAAATAAAGGTCAAGTTGAAGGTGAATCAGATCAAGTTATATATTTGCTATCAGAATATATTGAAATATTTCATTTTGTCATGTTTTCCTACATCTATATTAGTCTCTGGGAGAAAGAGAAACCAAAAAGATAATTTTGAACTTTAAACTAGAACTTTCTAATATTGAAACTATTTAAATAAAATATTTAAGTAATTTCAAAACCCTCTTTTCTTTTTTAAATGAAAAATGGGCAAATGGACACATTTCCTTGTAAATAACTTTATTTTTAAAGAAATAGACTTTTTTTGAGCAAAATTGTCAAAAATATTTCCTGCTTACTCCATCATGTGACAAATGTATATTTTGCACTTCAATTGTTGTGCTTGTGACTTTGTGCAATGTGAAGCATTAACAAATTATCCATTAAAGCTGTGAGTTTTCATGTCCATTCTTAGAAAATTAAGTACATGGTAGTAGAAATACGTGGCAAATCTAGTTTCAAAGGCTTTGGCTGTGGATAAGCCTCATACACTCATGGAAATAAGACCACTGAAACCATCAGAAATGGTGTGCTTAGTTATTTACTTGAGGTCAGTATGTGTTGCACCATTATAAATATATTATATGACACCTGCACACAGATAGTTACACTGCAAATAATCTTGAATACAGCCATGAAGTAATTGCTGCCCTGAGCTTTCACCTCCCTTGGGTTTTCCCCCAGCACCTGTGCAGTGCATGTCCATAGCCAGAGCAGGGTGAACAGCAGCAGGACAGAGTCCTTGGGATAGCAAGGGTGTTCTGCAGGGAGGCCCCATGTCCTACTGTCCATCTGGATGACTCTGATCACTTGCTTTCTCCCAAGCCCTCCATTAAACTGGGCTGAAATCCCTTGGTATTTTGCTGCTTCCTAATATCATCCTGTTGAAATGTTTCAGTGTTGTTTAAGGAAGGCTTAAAGACACAGCTCTTAGTAGGGCTGTCATTCAAAGTGATTATGCCCTGCTTTTTTCAGGTCTTGTGAAGGAATATCTGCTTTCAGCCAGAAATGTGAGCACTGTGCCTTCTATTCTTGTGCAGGGTCAGCAGTTGTGGCAGTAGCACTGAGGACAAATATATCCCCTCCTCTCCTGTCTTGCATAACTATTTCTATTGTTTTCTAATTGAGTGCTTCAGACTTGAGGTTGTTTCTAATCACTGCTGATTCAACTGCTAGATATACAGAAAAGCAAATATGTTCTGAATATTATTTTCACTTTTCTGTGAGGCAACTAGGAGAGGCTTTTATTTTGAGCTATCCAGTCTCTGAGAGAACTGCCTTCCAAGTTTAGGTGATTAAAGGGATATTGCATATCTCTGAGCAAAGAGCATTAGCTGTTCAGGGGCAGACCATGAGTTTCTCTCTCTGTCAGTAGCTCAGTAAAAATGCATGTCTGTGCAGTGTGTGCAGTTGCTGTTGACAGACACTCCCTGTTAGCTGGGACCCTGTTGGTCGTCTGGAGCGTGATATCCCATTTTGGGCACTGGACAGCAAGAAGGGGGCAGAGTACAGTGACGATAATCAGAGATCCTGAAGGTCTGATTAACAAAGAATGTTTGAATCAAGTGGAGTCATTAGCAAAATGTATTAGGAAGGACAAGAATAACTGGTGGTGTCTCATGGACACGTAGAGGTTCCCTTGTGTTCTCTTCAGCCTATCTTCCCATTTCCTCCACCATTTCCCACATTCCTTATTACTTCACCGTGCCCACCCCAACACACACAGTTTTATAACTTTTCAGGAGGAATTTATGCACTGTTCTTCTAGTTGTTAAGCTCGTAAAGAGTTGATCGGGAAAATTTTTCTTCTTTCATTACAATTAATGTCTCGTGTTCGGCAAACTGAATTGTATGGCAAGAACTACTTTAGGGGATGACATTGTTAAAAGAAGTCTTTTCAGCCTTTATCATTGCTCCTATTTCCAGCTGTATTTCCTGGTGTAGTGCCTGAATACTTCCATTGCTTTCTGAATTAACAAGGAGCAACCTTCCTGGAGCTCTTGGTCCAGGAGAAAATTCTCTCTGCTTTATTTTTTTTCTCCATCCATTGTTCTCAGGGGTATCTGAAATGTACCACTGAAAATTCAGTGTGAAAGTCTTGCTTCAGAAAAGCTTAAATAATAGGAAGTTCTTATCTAGCAAATTCTGGATAGATGAAAAAAGAAAAAACCAACAACAAAAGAAACCCCCAAAACCAAAAAAGCCTGAACAACCCAACCCCCCAAAACCCTAACCAATTATAAATATTTCAGCTTCAGCATGGCAGCTTCCTAAGTGGCTAAGAAAGTGTCCATGGGAAGCTCCTGTACTTCCAGAATAGCTGAAGATAAATTGGGATTTGAACATTGTGGTAATTTTGTTTGGATTTTACTTTAGCCTTTTCTTACCACTAAGTGAAACAGACATGTACAATGCTAAGAATGTGTGTCTAATGCTAAACAAATCCCTTTGTACATAAACCATGAGTACATGGAGTCTGTATTTTGCCGATGGATTCAGTAACCTACTATAATTAAGATTTGAGGGCACACAAATGACAAACCCTTGATAAAAACAGTGACCTGCAAAGTCTTACTGTGTAAGCTAGAGCTGCACCAGGATATTGTATCTTCCTTTAAAATATGATGGATATTGGATACCAAGAAATGCATCAAATGTCATCAAAGTTATACAGATAATTTCTTGTCAAAAGTGTTCAAAGTAATGTTCAGATTTTCTCTTTTGATGTGAATGGGGGAGTTACTAGGGCAGAATATGCCCCATAACATGGTAATAAACACCTGTTCCTCCTGAGCAACCAGGTGTCTTCCTCACTAAGTGCTGACTGTTTGCCTCAGTGCTCTACAAAGCAAATTTGCAGACCCTGTCTGCCAGGAAATTCTCAAACTGAAAAGCAAACATGGGACTGAGACAAAATATACCAGGGCATCCAAACCATGTCTGGTAGAGCAAATAGAAAACATCAACAAAAATAAATGGAGAGAGGGAGAAGAGGGTAGGGTGTGTTGGAGATGTTTGCTTTCTTGAAGAAAATGAAGAAAATTCCAATTTGTGGTGTTTTGAAAACAACTGAGGGAAAAAAGAAGGAGGAAAAAGAAAACCCAACTCTACGAAGCACAGGAAAGAAGGTGCTGAAGTAAAACAATATGATGTTTTTTTTTTCATGATGGAGTGAAGACCATTTGGTCTTAAAATATAGCAAGAATGTGGGCAAGACAATGATCCTACAAATAAAATTTAGGTAGAAGCAGGTTTCATATTACCTACAGATCACCAGGAAATGTGAGGTTACTGAGTAGAAGGTGTGCACTAAAATCTCTGTGTGCATTGAAAACTGGTGTTTTCAAAGGCAAATGGAACTCTTTGCAGTTGAAGACATAGCTAGATAACATTAAAACATGACCAACTGATCGCCAGATCCTGGCTCACAGTTGGATGTAAATTTAGAAAAATTCATCATGTTGAAACTACAGTAGTACCACAGAATGTCGAGAGGAATCTTGGAAAATATTCAGTACCTGCCTATTTTTAAGCAGTGTAATCCACTTGAGTGGTGTGGACTTTGAAAATTCATTTTTCTTTTAATTTTCTCAGGAAGAAAATTATCTGTTTCTTTGTGTTAAAAAAAAAAAATAGAACAAACTATTTTTATTCATTAACTCTTGGATTCCTTATTTCCTTATCAGCTATAGCCCTCCCAAGTTTTTCCAGCTTTTCACTGCTGAATTCAGCACAAGTGGGTTTTTTTTCAGGTGTTAGACAACACTTGATGTTGCCTGTATCCTGATATTTTTCTGGTGTGTGGTTGGTTTGCCAAGGTGCTGAAAACTTGTATTTGAACACCTTAAAGATGACAAACAAGGTCAAAATTATGATACAACAGTGCAGAAATGAGGCAGTATCTGGTCTTGCTGCTGCCCTTCTGTGCTGGATTTGTATTTAACTCAAAGCATAATTTTTCTTCTAAGCACAAAACTGATTTTTTGTTTGTTTGTTTGTTTTTGTTTGTTTGTTTTTGTTTTGTTTGTTTTTTGTTTTTTGAGGTTTTTTTTGTTTTTGTTTTTTTGGTTTGGTTTGGTTTGGTTTTTTTGTGGCAAACGATTATTTTTATATTGCTTTTAAAAATCAAGGAAATGTTGAGAAGACTTGTTATTGCCAGAAAAAATCTCACAGAGGATCAGTATCCAAGGAATCAGAATTCAGAAATCTGAGCTTACAGTGGGATTTGAAGGACACAGGGGTGCCTACAATAGATGTCAGGCTTGTGATGAGATTGTAGAAATCGAGGAGCAGAGAAGGAAACAAATAGGGGTCTGTTGTAACCAAAGTTATGAAAGAGAGAGAAGGAAGGGACACCACAAGGAGGTGGATAATCCTGGGTAAGATTTCAAAGTTTTCAGAGCACACCCAAATCAAACCCCTGCAGTTTCTGACATTTTGCCTGTTACAAACCAGTGCAACATTCCACCCAAGAAGTATATGTTGAAAAATGTATTTTAAACTGGAGTACTTAATTAGAGTGTGTTCCTGAGTAATGAGCCAGTAAGAGGTGAGGAATTATGCAGCCTAGGAAGTGATTCTGGTGGCATGGGAGACTGATGATGTACAGCTCTCAGACCAGAAAATCTGGTGGGTGAAATGAGAAGTGAAATTGCTGCTTTACTCTGTCTCTGAGGTGGCACTTCTGCAAAACAATAAAAGCAAGATTTTTGGTACTAAGAACCTGAAATATGCTTCCCCCTGCCTGCCAAATCTCAAGTTAAATGTCAATATTGCTTTCAGAGATACAATTTTTAAAATGTCCTGGAGTGAATCATGTGTCATCTTACAAAAGTCTTGCAGCCAAACCAAAGTAATTTTCCCCCTTTTCCCCCACCTTACACAATATGGGTAATGAGACACAACTGAAAACAGGAAAAGAGCTTTCAATAGGAAATATAGGAAATACTTAAAAAAATATTTACAAAACAGAAGGGGAAGCGTCAGGCCCATTATCCTAGAATTAAAGTACTAGTTCAGCAGTTTTCTGTTTATTTTCTAGTCATGAACACTGGTTTCTGGTTTTCTTCTTGCTAGCTAAATGTACATCAAGCCTCAGTTCAAGCAAGAAAACAGACTCTGATTTTTTGTTCTGTTGACTGTGTAACAACTGTTCTCAGCAGTTTAATGTGATATCACATTAGTTAGAAAAATGACCGATAGAAGACTGTGTGCACCATACCCTGGTGGAAAATGCGCCAGAATAAAGTTGAAAGGATTTATTTCCAATGCACTACTTGAGAAGAAGTTAGGAGGGAATTAGATGATTTTCATTTATTT
This sequence comes from Peucedramus taeniatus, assembly GCA_013400575.1. Classification (NCBI taxonomy): domain Eukaryota; kingdom Metazoa; phylum Chordata; class Aves; order Passeriformes; family Fringillidae; genus Peucedramus; species Peucedramus taeniatus. The sequence goes on along the minus strand of WBNO01015705.1, from coordinate 155,770 downwards.
GGGTCTGCTGATGATCGAACACTTCAGGCTTAACCTCTGAGAAGACAAAAGTGGTATCAAAGTGATTTCCACCACCTTATTAGCAGCAGGCAAGCAAAAGACCTTGGTCTTTAATCAAGAATTTGGGTTTGAAATAACAGATTTCTTTATATATAATTCCCATGGGTTTTTTTAATGAGATTTTTTTTCTGTGTTTCTCCATAACTTACTGGTTTATCTAGTGCTCTTACTTTTGTTTTTCTTTAAATGTCAACCTCCAAAAGAACAGTGCACTTAAAAATCAGCATGAAATGAATAAGGGCTTGCCATACTAGAAATACGTAGCGGCGTCATACTTGGGTTTTTTCTGTTGGCCACATCTTCATTCTGAAATCCAGTTGGGAAGTTTTTTTTTCTGGATTTTGAAACAGTCCAGTACTCCCTGTAATACCACTTTGGGGCATCTCATTTTTGTCCTGCTTCCATCTTGATCTGTTCTGCTCATTCCCTTCCTATTGCTCATTCCCAGTGGTATTCCTGCCTGTGTTTCCATGTTGGAAACCTTTGCATATCACACATGCAAGTGTTTGTTTACAAACCTTTGATTGTTGCTTTTGCAAAGATTTTGCTAATAGTGGTTATGAGGCATAGCTTTGGGGCTTTTTAAATAAAGAAGTGGCATAAGGCATTTCTGTTCAATTAAGTTATTCAAAGTTTATGTTTATGCAGGTAATTAAATGAGATCCTTGTGTGGTTTTCTTACAGTGCTTTAGTTCAGCTGGGTCTGTCTTTACTCATGCCACACAGTATTTTATAACATTTTGAATTCATTCTTTACTCTTATAGTTCAGTTGTAGCTTTTCAAAAATTTCCTGTGGTTTATAGGATAAAAAGTTTACTTACTGTACCCTCAGTGGAGGCAAAGAAGTAGAAATTCATTGAAACTTTTTTACGTTGTTATATTGTTCTCAGCTACCCATTCTTGGAGAGTTTGGGAAATATTTCCAAAATCTGATGTTAAAAGACAGTTCAGAAAATGAGGCAATTACAATTTATCTTTGGAAAAGCCTCTCTCTGTCCATTGATGGGCATGGAAATGTGCCTTCTTAAATAAGTAAATTAGATAGCAGAAGCCAAGGTATAGGAAAATCATTGCCCTTTGCTTTGAGCTCTTGTAAAGTGCGCTATTAAGCTTGAGGAAAATTAGAGAAGGATTCTCATAACTGACCTGAAGTAAATTTCAAAATTCCCACTTCACTCTCTTCTCCCAGAGTTGAAATAGTGCCCAATCTCTTTATACTTTGAAATCTGCATTGCCTTATATTTAGGGACAGTCCTGCATGGCTCCAAACAATGATCTTCTGTATTTTAATCTGGGAAGAACAAGTTCTGTGTCTCAGAGAACATATTGCCCCATGATATTTGCTGAAAGTTTATACATAGCAAGGTTCTCTTTTATGTATCTTGGCATGACTACATTTTAGTCAGTTTTATTCCTGGAGACCAACTCCTACATCATTACAACTTCTATTATAAATCTAAGAAAATGTCAATATTCCATCTGAAGGACAAAGCTAAATGTAGAAGTTGGGTTGTGCTTTACATATACAGTGCTCATGCTATGGAAGATGCAAAAGCAGCCATTTTTGTGTGTTTCAAAAAATAGCCCAAGCATATAAAATAAGAGTTGAAAAGGAGATTTGTACTCAAAGAATTGTCCTTTGCTCTTCCCACATAAAGTTCATTCCCACTTTTTTTCTCCTTATTATGAATACGCGAATGGCATCCTGCAAAGCCTTCTATAATGCATGTTTTCTGAATGCCAGTCAGATAATACATGAAGAGCTCTTCTTCATATCAGAGATGGGACTGGAGGTGAAAACCAGACAATGCTGGAATTGCCCTTGTGTAGCTGCAGAATGGCACTCAGAGCCAGTTGGCCTCACTGGAACCTGGGAGCACATTTACAGTATCTTTAGGCAGCATCTCTATCTAGGAAGAGTGATTCTCTGTTTTTTTTTTGAAAGAACCTGTTGTATTGCTTGTAAAGAATTTCTAGTATTTCATTATTGTGATATAAAAAATGAGTAATTTTTCTTTAAGTCTGCAGGTATAAGGTGGAGCTAAAAAAACATAACAGATGCAAATTTGGGTAAATAATTAATTATAAACTGCAATTTGCAATTGCTAAATCATCAAACTATATAAAAATTTCGAAGTGGCAGGAAAATTATTGAGCCACTGAGATGTGTATATATATTTTTATATATTACTTCAGCAGTGTTTTCTTGATTTTTTTCTCATAAAAATCAGTGGTTTTGAGACAGTTTAAAATAATGGATATCCTGAAACTTTTATATGGACTCTTTGAAGGTAAATCAGCACACATTTTGGGAGTTGAATTTTTAAATTATAATGTCATGCTGTATGTGATGACTTTCAAGTTGTGCAGAGCTTATATTTACAGATACAGGTAGGGCAGAAGATAGAGCTTGTAGCTGTGCTAAGTTTTCATAAATCCTATAGCAATAATTAAAGCTGATCTGCTTTTTCATGCTAAACATTGTTCTGGGATTTCAGTATGTTGAGAAACATTGGCTTCATAAGCAGTCATGTGTTTCTAATTCAGCAATTTTAATTACAGGAAATTTAACAATAATGAATAGTAACAAAAAATAAAATATAAAGGAAAAAAAAAAACAAAAGAGAACTTAGTTTCCATCCCAAGAAAAGAAGCCTTTTGGTAATAAACTGGTGGCTTTACATTGGAAAATTCATTTGTTGTACTTAGAGAATATATGCTAACTGTTAGCAGTGGTCTTTTATTTTATTTTTGCTTTCCTTTTTATTTTCTCTTTGGTTCCCTTTTTATGGCTACAAATATCTATTTAATAATTGAGAAAACATGATGGTAAGGCGTGATCCTAAACAGGAAGGCAGCTGGTGCCTTAAGAGTTTGGTAATAGGATATCAGATTTTGTCACTGCTGTAAAATCAGTAATAAACATAGGCAAGATTTTGGCCCTGCTGAACAAGAGTTTTGCCATTGATTTCAGTAGAGTCCAAATTTCATTGCTGGGGTGTGATAAGTAATAGCCTGAGTCAGAGTCTATGTCATGTAGAGGAAAGCTGCCTCTTTGGCTTGCCTTGGCTGAAATATTTGTGATCCCTGTGTCTGTATCACAGCAGGATCCAACCTCTTACATTTGTGCCTTTCCCAGCAGAGTGTCTGATGATGGAACAGGCACAAAGGTGTGTATTCTTCTGTTGGGTTGGTTTCCTTTTGTTTTCCAAAAGTGGTGGAAAAACTGTTTGAAGGAGTTGCTGATGCTGTGTCCTCTCTGCTTTAACTTTTATCGCAGTTTTGTAGGATGTCAAAGAATGAAATAACTAAGAAAGAAATCTTCAGCAATTTGCTCCAAATTGAGCATAAGGATGATAAAGTGTAGGATCCTAGGCCTGAAAAAATGGACAGTTAGAATACCAAATGATCCCATTAAAAATAAAAGACAAATTCATGCTATTGTTGGGAAACTGTGGAGGTCATTTGTTCATGGTGATTCATTTGGCCAAGAGCAGCAGCAGCCTATATTAGACAGATTTCATTCAAAACTATCTTTAATATTGAGCATAATGATGTCAAATGTTATAGCTGATGAATTAGCTTTACCTAACCCCATTGGTAGATTTATTTATGGGCTGCATATCGTGGCAACATACACAGATTTAGGGCATTAAGAAAAAAGGGATCTGCTAAGAAGTGTAGCAGCTTGTCTGGTAGCCACTTTTTTGGAAATAGAATCAACAAATTCTAAAAATACAAACTTTCAAAAGACTGCAAATTCCAAGTAGTATCTGACAGTCACATTTTTAATTTTCTACACCTTCTTTAAAAACATCTATTAAATTAATTTTGAAATTGACTGCAACTTCCTTTTAACTTCAGTGTAATTCTACTTCCAGTTTAAGAGACATTTCGTTAAAGCCCTTCTTTCGGAATGTTCAGTAGCAACAAAGATGTTAAAAACTTTAAATACAGTAAAATTTTGAAACCTATTTTGTAGTCCAGAGTGTTGTTTGAAGAACAAATTAAAACCTAAAGAGCTTGCTTTTCACACCTGAAATGCCTTAGATTTTAAAGAAATCTCAGTGCTTTGCTTTGAAACTTACCAAAAAAAATCGGATATTTTTAAATGCCGAGGATCTAAACTGAATTTCACCCAGTCATTTCTGGTTTCTCTGTGCATACTTATAAGCAAAGATCAGGAGATTAAGTTAATAAGAATTTCTGCCATCTTTCTTTTTAAGTTAGAACATCTTGATTTGTTTCCTTATTTTGTTGTTCTTGGTGTCATGCCCTCAACTGCATGCTAAAAATTAACTAGAAAGATGGGAAAGCATGTTTGCAAGCTAATGAACTTTAGCCATTTTAGTTTCTGATGTTCAAATACAGCACATTATGTGCATGATATGTGTACAAAACTAATGTGATACAGTACAGAAGATGAAGCCAGGCTTTTCTCAGTGGTATTCAGTGAAAAATTGATAAGCAATTCTATTTAAAGGCGATTTGAAAAAATCACAGCTTTTTACTTGGGGGTGGTTAGCACTGAAGCAGGATGCTCAGAGAGACTGTGGACTCTCCATCCTTGGAGATATTTAAAATCTGATGGACACAGCCCTGAACAACCTTCTCTGACTGACCCTGTTCTGAGCTGAGCTGGCCAAGGCAAACTCCAGAGGTGCCTTCCTGCCTCAGTTTTCTGTCTGAATCTATAATATGGTCTTGGCTAGTGTAATACCTTTAAAAAATGTAGGAGACTGTAAGCTAATAGTCTTACAGAAACACAAATCAACCAGATTCTGAGATTCTATTAGTTGTACTTGCATGATATAAAATATATAGATAATATGTATTTTGAGTAGTATTCAAAGCCAGCCTTAAAATAGAACTTGGTAGCTCTGTTCCTAAATTAAAAATCAAAGTATTTTTTATTGTCATCATAAGCAAGAGGATTCTGAAGAGTAAAACCACAGAAGTTGAAAAAGCAAAAAAGTCACAGTGTTAATACTGTGTTTAAAACCATGTCCTAGAGGCAGACATTAACCAGCTGAAAAGCACGTAAATTAGGATCTTTTTAAATGCTGAGTTGCACAAATCATTCATAAAATTGATGTATGTTGACTTTCCACTTTTTTATTTTTTTCTTCCATTAAAAGTGTGTTTTCCCCTTGAAGCTGCCCCAGTCTTTTAGGAGCTGTGCTCTATCCCTGATTCTGGAAACTTTGGTGTTCATTTATGTGGAGAGCTAAAGATTTCAGTGGGGTCCAAGCGCAATATGATGATGTTGATAACAGATTTATTTTCTTACTGGGATGGTGCTCAGAGCCTGAGCCCAGAGCTCCTCATTGTGTTAGGTACACTCAGCACAGAGCAGGAGACTTTCCTGCCCAAGGAGTTTCTCCTAAAGCACACGGTCAGGGTGAACTCCCCAGCAGCTTCCCTGCATGACATTGGTATGCTCCACCTTCCCACAGCTTTCTAAGGGGCACTTTGGGGTTTATCTTTCCTTGGATTAATTGTAGTTTTTTAGAGAAACTGTTCTTGAAGGTAAAAGGTACACAGAAGAGAGGAAAATAAATTAAAGAATGGAGTTATGACATTTGGAACGTCAGAATGAGCAGGTGGAGGAGTGTGTCTGATATCTAACACTTGGACAGTGTATTTGCATGCCAAAAACTGTTTTAAGAATTATTAATTGCTATGTACTTGTAGTAGTTGATAATGCAAAAATTCATCACTTCTTTTTTTTCTTTCTTTTTTTTTTCTGAATTCATAGGCACTATATGCCAGTAGCTATGTGAGACAGGGCTTCTAAAATGGTGCCCTTTCGCTGCATCATTAGCTAATGTCCTCATCAGTAAACAAAGAAAAAAATCCCAAATTTATAAACAGTTATTTTGCCTTTAAATTAGCATTTCATATTTAGTATGTGTTTGTTTACTTTTTTTTTTAATTATAGTTTAAAGCAATAGACCAAAGCTTTGAATAACATACATGGACATGTTTTAATATATTCATGAGTGATCAAAATACAGAACAGAAATCACATATGCTGCTCTGTTGCAACTTTCAAGGTTCAATCCATCATTCTGGAGCCCAGGGGGCTGAGATTTGACATCCTGCCTAGAAACCATACTTCAGATTGGCTGGAACCATGCCATCTCATGTTCAGGTTAAAAGAGCAGCTGTAATTTGTCTGGGTAGCACTTTAACTATGCACAGCAAATTGTAAAACCCATTTTCAGTAATAAACTGGAAGATAAAATAGGTCCATTTGCTTCATTTCCTGATCCATGCAAGATTTTCATCATTTTGATACAATACCACTTGGATTTTGATCCTACAACGATGTAGATTTCTGTAACATTCTCAGATTAGCAGTTTTATTTAGCCTATATGCACTACGTAGAAGATTTCTCTTTTGGCATTTAGTGGAAGCCTTTTTCTATTGTTCTTTGGAACTGAAAATATGAGAATAATTTCATAGTAGGAGTTAAGTTTATATGTGATTGCCACAATAAATAAACCCCAATTGTACTCTTTTTCAGTTGTAAATACCAGATGTGAAATTACTCTATCCTGTTCTCTTTTTTCCCCTTTTATGTCTTAGTGTGGCTTGCTTGCAAGGGAGTAGCAAATGCAAGCATTCCCAGCAACACAGTGAGATGCTTTATATATATATATATAAAATTTTTCTTTATGGCTTTTGTTTTTAATTATTTTATATTTCAACAACTAGTGTTTGCAAGTGTGACTTTGTCTGAGCAGCAAGAAGGGAAGGGAAGGGGTTTTTTCTCTGTCATTTAGGACCCCAAGAAAACTCATCCCAGGATAGACTTTCCTCAAGGGATTTGCCAATGAGCCCAGTTGTGGGCAGCCTGACCAGAAGAGGCCCCTCTCACCTGTATGTAGGGGCTGTGGGTTTTGTTTCAATTCCTTTTGGATGTTGCACAGTTTGAGTTCCAGCTCTTGCTTTGGATAAAAGTCTGCAGAATCTTTGTGTGCTCATAGACTGTAAGAAACAGCTTTAAATACCATTCTACTTCAGTAAACAAGTAATGGCTTCACCATTAAATAGTTAGCCAATCCCCTCTGAACCCTTGGTGTATGTACAGCCCTCCTAAAAGTGTCAGATTGTTGGATTTTCCTTTTCACAGAGCCATTTCTCTATGTGCATCTCTACTTAGACTTCTCTCTTTCTCCACAGACCTCTCTCTTTTGGGGCAGGCTTTCAAGTCTTAAGAGTTTGCTAAAACAAAAGGAAAACCCCCCTGTCAGTCTTCCTAACCCCTGTGCTCCACCTCTGAGCTGAGGAGTCCTATTCACAGACACATCTCTGGGTGCTGCCCATGCATCCCCACGGTAGCACCAGGGAAGGCTCTTTCCCTTACCCTTCCCTCAAAAACCATGGGGCTTTTTGACACTGGTGGCAAGACGCTTGTCTCTGTTACTCCATTGTTGTAGCTCATCCTACCCTACTGAAAATACATTCTTACAAGATGTTTGTTTCCTTTAGCCCTTTGAAAATGCCTCTGGATTAAGAATTTATGCAGCTACAGTGTACTTGTATTAAGCATTTAATTTGCTGGGGTAGCCAAGCTAGGGAAAATGAAATGTGTTTCTGTATATTCCATCTCCCCCTATCACAGTGAAGGGAGAGCAGGCTGCAGGGTAGCATTGTGTGTCTTGGTGGCCACACAAGCACTCAGTATTCACTGGAGACTTGGAGGTACGACAGCTGCATATAAATATGCATAGCTGGAGAGATCCGTGCTTGTGCCTCGTTCTAGGGCTGATTGGCTGTGGTGCTGCCCCTGCAAATCAATGAGCATTCCCCTCGTCTATCAGCTGCTCCCTTGCTTGGAAGCAGACAAAATGGTTAAAACACCAGCAGCCCACAGAGGGCTCCTGAGTGAGGGAGACTTGTTTGCTACAGCACTCAAAACATTTTCCTGAATCTACAGTAGCTCTCAGTAGATGAATTTAGCGCTCAGCAGATTAATTTAGCTCACAGTGTGCTGGATTTAGAAAGAAAAACTAATATAGATGAATACATTCTGTTCAGCCAGCATATTTTGTTTTGCAACAATACACATGTCTTATTTGAACTGCAATCTGGTTGGAAAGCATTTTGCGAATGGTGCATTGGTCATAAAAATGAGTCATGCTTGCTCATTTTTTAAAAAGCTCTCATCTACTGCAGATTGAGGAAAAAGGTATTGAGCAATTCACTGGAGAAAGTATTGGAATTTCAGCCATCTCTAATGAGCTCTGGGCAGTTTTTAAGGTAGACTTTCGTATTGTGTTGCAAAAAAAAAGTAGCAGCTTTCCCTTTGTTACCTGTGTATCTCAGTATGTGATGTGCACCACCCTGATCGTTGTGGCTTGGCTCATCTGCCTTGCGGGCAGGGTTTCCTTGGAAGGATCTGCAGGCTGGAAGCTGAAGGTATATCCAGTGGTTGGGAAGAGCTTGAGTAGGATAAAATCACGATACAAAATCCATTGTTTCATGACTTCATTTTAACCTTTAGCTTTCTTCCTTAACCTGGAACATGTCACAAGGAAAGTGGGACTAGACTGCTTATGGATAATAACAGGGTGGCTACTTGCTTATGATAACAGTATGTTTACTATTTCAGGAGCTAGGAAATTGAATAAAAAAGATAAAGATATAAACTAAAAATATATATTAAAAAACTCCCAGGAGCTGATGAGATCATTTGAAAAATTCTATTTGAACATAAAATGGTCAAGGAAATGAAAAGAAAAATGCTGTGATATAACAAGCTGGCTTTCGAAAATATTATCCTCAGTAAATGAGTATCTTATAGGAAAGACTATCTCCCAACACAGCTTCCAGACCTTTTCTTGACAAAGTATTTCCACCACCAGCAGCAGAATGATGGTTATAAAACGTTCTTTCAGTCCTTCAACATTTTTTAAAGGAAAAAACCCACATTAAAGAATGGGTTGAAGAGCAAATAACTCCTTTCAATTGAGTTGGTGCTGTACAGTGCAGATCTAATTTACTCGGAAGGTTCTCTGCTGTTACTGTGATGACTGCTTCATAGTAGTGATTCCCAATCCAATTTAATCAAATGACTAGTGAACCTTTTGGAGAACACAAACCAAAGATGATCTTCTTAATGATAGTGCAGTGGTTTTCTTTTACCAATAGATAAAAATGAAGCAAAGCTTTGGAAGCTCTTATGAGGTTTGTCTTGCCCACTTGTTTGTGTACTGCCTTGCATGTGCATAGATATGCATATGTTATCTTCTCTGTTTGTAAATCCTACAATATTTTTGGAGTTTATCTTGTGATATCTTACAGACTACCATCAGCTTTTAGTCAGTACGTCGAGGAGTGCTGCAAGGAAGACCACAGAAGTTTGGAGGCCTGGTTCCTATGTTTGCCAGGAGCCTTGCCCACCAAACCACAAAGCATTCTGTGCCCAGTTGCTCTTCCTGCTACATGGTAATTTCTGCTTTCAGTAAGAGACTGCAAGTGGAAATATCTCAGGCATCATGTGGGATTTTAGCAGTTCTCCTGTGACGAGGATGAGGCAAAGTGGTGCATCCACCGGACGTGGAGGTAGGGAGGGTGACTCACCATGCCTTCTGCCTCCCCTCTTCCAGGAGGAGTGGGAATGTGCTAGGAGTAAATCCTCCTACTGGAAGAGGAGTGAGCAACCACTATGCCACATGGACCTCACTGGGAGTGGCAGGAAGGGGCTGGAGAGGGATTTGCACCCCCGTGCCCTGGCAACCCCTTGCCCCTGGCTTTGCCCCTGCACCCTCCAACCCCAGTGAACAAAGGATGAAGATGCAAAAGACAGGAATTTTTGTAAGGAATGAGCAGCAATGTTTGGGACTCGGGAAGCAAGGAGAGAGGCTCCTGCTGACTGAGGTCCAGCTTTTTCTTGGTGTTAGTTTTAAGTCACAAAATCTTTCCTTTTCCTTTACTCTGTTAAGGCAGTTTTGTAGATAAATACGAACCATGGAAAGCTAATGGTAAGTCACAAAGATGCAACTGTATTTCTACAAGGACTTTGTGAGTGCTGCAAGGCTGAGTACCCTAGACCACAAGCCTGTGCAAATGTATTGAGAGGGGATTAATAGTTAACTTTACTTTCAGTAGTTCGGGATTTTTGCAAATAAACCCAACTTCAGTGTCTTCTCTGCCATGGGACGACACCAGAGCATCCTGCTGCTGCAAATCCTTACCTTCTACAACACACTTCATTCATCTCCTTCTTTCGAGGTTTTTTGAGTTCTTGGCAACAGCTGCAGAGGAAATTAAAATATTTACTTCCAGACTATCTTCAAACATGGAGGCCAGTTTCTGAAAATCCAGTTCTAAAAGCTTCCGTTTTTATTGTTTTCTGTGCTTCCCTGCCAAGATCTCCTTGCTGAGGCAAAATACTGCCATCTGTAAGATATATTAAACTACATACATTTTAGTGTGTTGGTACTTGAGAATACCATACTTATGGCCTTATTATGGTTTAAGATTGTGCCAGACTTCATGGCATGCAGGGCTTTGTTTTAAATATTTAGTTGGTTAGTTGGGGTTTTTTCTCTTTTGGTTCATTGTGGCCCAGCTTAAAAGTTGCAGCTTGGGACACATCCATAAACTGGGCTAATTTAATCTAGAACTATTATACATAAATGGACCCCTTGGCTCTGATGTGTACATGGAAACAAGGGATAACATATATTGGTAGAACTGACTTGTCTGTACAATATAAAAGTATAACATGTCCCCAGCAGTGCAGCAGTGGTGCTCCTACAGATTCTCAAAAAAAAATATTTGCTGCTGTAGTAGTTATAGAAGCTAATGGATCTCAAAACTTCCTCTTGATCATTACAGTAATATTTATGCTTTTATACAAAAACAGTTTAATGATCATATTAAATGAGTTAGGAACACAGTTATTTCTTCCCTGGAGCACAACTGGCCATTTCCTCCTATTCCTGTGATATCATTTTAAGCTGCTATTTTCAACATTCTTGATATTGCTTAGTATGAATAATATAAATGATAAAGTGAACTAGATAAGAGATGTTTCAGCTGTGCACAAACCATGCTTTGTTATAGGAACAGGCCCAAACAACCAATACAGATGTAGTCTAAGTTGTTTAAAAGGACTCCTCATTGTCAGGTATTATTTTCATTTTACCTTGAGAAACTTGCAGAATAAACAATACACTAAGTTTGACTAGGTCAATACATGGGATGTGGAAAGTATTTAGTATCAATGAAGCTGATATCCTCTTTAATAAAGCTGCTATTTGGAAAGAATATTTGGTTTGTTTTGAAATTCATATAAGCTTGGCTATAGAGGTTTTACAGTTTTAGTCCTAGGAAACAGAAATTTTGTTTAATGAGGTATAAAAACATTTTATCTCCTGAAGTGTTACTGGTTCACTGGAAATCATTTTTATTTATGATTTTGTCTGCATTAGGCACATGATTTACAAGCAGTGTTTGCCTTCATCACCTTTTCCTCTTCATTCTCCTGTCTCTTCCCCTCACTTCAGCAGACTTACCTGTCTGATAGAGATAATAATTTGTAATAACTCTATATCTGAGAAGTTGTACTGGCAAAGTCAGAGCAGCTACCTCTGGCTGCTATCTCTATGTAGGCAGTATTTCTTCATGATATAGTGGAGCTATCTCATTTAAACAGACTCAGGTGCAGGGAGAAAATCCCAGTCTTCAGTGAATAAAATGGGTATCACTGTCCTGAATGTTTAGAATTTTTATTTTTTGCTCCATATTTGATGAAAGCTTTGACAAAGGGTGTTGAACAGTATGGTGTGATGAGGCATATTTTCCCAAGGAATTAAGATGATATAAGATGGTACTGAAAATAGCATGGATTTTACAATTGCTTTGGCATTCTGTACACAGACCACACATAGCATGTTTCTTTCTTCTTCCTTTTATTCTGGTTTTCTTTTTTTGGTTTTGCTTTTCTTTAACTGCATATATTTATAGCTATAGGAACATCAATTTTTGTATCAAAGACTAAAAAATGCTGCACACAGCAAAATACTACTGGCTAACCAGTTTCCGTCTAAAGGTATATAGGAGGAAGAAAAGACACTCCATCTTTTGCTTTCAAGCCAGCCAAGATAGTTCATCTATGCACAGAACATTCCAAGGGCAGCAGGAGAAAATCTACATACATGAGATTTGCTGAACCCTTATCACTCAGGAAGTGGGAGGAATGGTCTTTAGATTGGCATTCTAGTCTGGGTTATCAGAGACTTAGTTGTGGTTCCTGAGTTATCACAGATATCCCGATGTGAAGTAGCATAAGTAGTTTTCCTATGCCTCAGTTCCCCATCAGGTAAAAATAGGGATCTCTTACAGGGCTGTTGTGGGCATAAATACCTAAAGCTTGTTAAGTGCTTGGCTTATTCTGTAAGGAAGCTTGTCTAAGTTCCTCAAAGCACAGTTTAGGGTGGAATGTGTATATGCAGTATCCATGCACCAGGGATTCATTAATAGCTTGGGAGACAGAGCCCTGTGTAGCTCAGAGGATGGAAATATCAGCAATGCACTGAACTGCTCCTGTATACAAACCGAGACACTTCTTGGTGGAAGGCAGTTCTTTGAGCTGTGGCTGGACATGACTAAAGTAGAAAAATACTGAATTGCTTGGTCCAAGGAGATACCAGGGAATGAAAGAAAGCTCTTCTGAAATTCTGCATTGAAAGAGGAGGAAGTGAGGAGCAACACAAGCAAGTACTTTATAAGAGGGAATATTTCTGGAATGGATACTTCTTTTTGGAAGTCAGATATACAAGAACAAAAAATGGAAGAGAATCAGGCAACAGGACATAACAGAAGGATTTTTCTTCTGGTAAAAGATATAGCTCAAGACATAACTGGGGAGTTGGAAAAGGAAAGGGAGAATACGTTGGAGAAGAGGGAGAAAGTAACAGTAGCAGCTACCGAAATACTGAAGTCAGTTTATTGTATTTAACTAGTGAAACACTAATGTTGTGGATGAAGTTGTGAAGAGGAGGACATCACAGGAGGATCAGAAATCAGAAGATTTATAGTTTGCAGCAAAGAAAAACATTTTGTGTGAGAAGATTTCTGTATTAGAAGAGTCAGAAAAAGAATAATTATTGAAATACTTCTCTCCAGCTGAAAAACCTCTGCAGGGAATCCGTCTGTTTCAGCAGAGGGAAGAAGGGTGTTCTAGAGATAACAGAGCTCTTTCAAGGTTAAAGGCAGAGGTCACGGTGGTGCTGTAAATTCCACCAGCTCCAGTTGTCTGTGCCGGGCCCCAGGAGGAGACCTCGGGCTGGCTGTGAGAGGGAGCCAGGCTGCCCAGGGGCGACAGAACCACGGCTTGTTCCTCACTCAGGATAGTGCAAAGCGCATCGCAAGTAAGTGTTTGGCCATGGAGGCAACAGGTTCCTGATGCAAAAATAGTTATGGGTGGGGGATGTGACTTGTGTGAAAAAATACTGAGAGATGAGGCAGTCAACAAAAGGGAAAGCAGCGGGAATACTGAAGCTGCACTGGGAAAGATGAGATGGAATTTTTCTGAGAACAGATATCAACATTTTAAGGTAGAGAATAATATTTAGGATAAAGTGTAAGTACAGATAGTATCTGACTGGATTTGGAAGATGCAGTTTTTGAGAATTATCTTTGAGAATCTCAGGGATTAGAGGTCTTTTTCCTTGTTTTGTGCTTTTCTTTGCTTTGTTAAGACTATTAAATTTCATAGGAAAAAACCAAAAGTACAGAGTGGTTGTTAGCCCATCTCACCTCCTGTATAACACGATATTTGGATAGATTTGCTAGATGAGGTTTTTGTTTGGTTTGTTTGAGGGGGCGAGCAGCAAACAGAATATAAATTTCTCCTGTTTAGTCACAGTAGTGAAAAAATGAGTAATTTGGCATTTAGCTGCCAGGTCTATGTACTGTTCCTATACAAATCTTGTTTAAGAAGGATTTAAGTAAATACAAATGAAGTACTGAAAGCATAAAACATCTGGAACATTTTAAAGATGGACGGAAACATAATGTGATTATTTTCTATCAAGCTAATTATACCTATTATGAATTTTTAAAAAATTCCACTTTGCAGCCATTGTTATGGAACTTGTGGCTTTTCTGTTCTTTCAAATTCAGCTTTCCATTCATGTGGTATATTGAAAAATGTTATAAGACAAATTACAAAGCTCAACTGAATCAATGCCAAAAATCTTAACCAAGTTACTCTACTAGATAAATAATTAATATAGTGCTTACTCTTCTGTGCTTTTTTTTAATTTTTTTTTAATCAAAAAGAAATGCTAATGTAATAAGCCAGGGCTGAGTGGGATGGGCTTTTTTTTTTTTTTTTCAGGTGTATGGTTTATTTGAGTTGCTCTGTACCTATAGTGAGGTATTTAAGATCAGTTTGTGAGCCACTATTCCTGTGTATTATTTTGTTGACTCACCAGTCTGGAACAGGCTATTTTTCTCCTGCTAGCATTTGGATGAGGGGTTTTCTCTCCATGGAAGGACACTTTGGACCCTGGAGAAGCTGCAGGGAACAACAGGAAAGCAGAAATTTGCTGTTTGCCTACTGAAGGGAGATGAAGAGGATGATTTCCAGGGGGGTTGCCTGGCTCTAGATCTGGTCTGGGTGCCCCACAAAGTAGCTGCCATGGGGAATGAACTGCAGGGGATGCTGACTCAGTGGGAGGTGTGGATGTGCCTTCCAATCTTCCTCCAAATTCAGTGGAGGTTTTACTTCTCTCTTTTTCTACTAAAAGGGGTTTACAGTGCAATTCAACCCCTAGCAAACATATTAAAATCAATACTGGTTTAAATATTTTAGGAGTAAAAAAGACTTAAAAGACTTTGTCCTTTCTTTTTGTAGCAGTGAGTGAAACTACTACTAACAAAATGAAAACAGTTATATAAGCTTTGTGTTGATAAATTGGTCATTATTTGGGTATTGTTGTAGGAATTTGACTGCAATTAGCAAAGCCAATGTTTGAGTCTAGTTTTATCCCTAATTTAAGAACTTAAGTGAGCTTGAAGCCTTACAAAGTAGAATAGATCTCACTGGGGAAAGAAGAGTTAAGTTTTTACCCCCAAATCAGTCATAAAAAACCGGAAGCACTCAAATTAATTTAATTAAATATTTGATTCATTTTTCTGTATTATGCTTTTGAGACAACCATTTACAAAATAAATTTTTTGGTGGGATTTGAAAATCCATATGATGAAAATCCTTCTAAATACTTTGTGGTTTTTATTCACACAAATGCATAAGAAAGAAAGAGATTTTGGTTCCTCTCATACCTTAGTTTACCTGAAATATCAAAAATACTATGGACACCTTTTTTTGCCTACAAAATTATCCAGTCCAGGTTTATTAGTATCCCAGGTACTGGTGACTTCTTCATGTTTTGGTTTTTTTTTTTTTTTAATTAAATATATATCTCAGTCTTTTCAGATTGATCCTGTTCAGCTGGAAACATGCATTAAAAAAGAGGTATTTTTAAAACGTTTAAATTCAACAATTGTCAGTATTTTGGATAAAATTTAGAAGATTTTGTCTGTTTGCATACACTTATTACCATCTCCAGTATTAGCCTTTTCCTCCTGATGTGTAAGTTTGTTGAGTAGAGTTACCAGTGCCCTAGGAGCACTGAGGGCACTCTGGAAACACTTGTTAGGTTCCACTGGTTGTATTCTAGGGAAGTTCTACGAATAAAAACTGGGAAAATAAGCCTCTTGACCCCAAGAGTGATGTATCATGGTATATCTGAATCCACCTTGAGAACAGGAACTCGATTCCAAGCTGGAAAGCTCTGGGTAGCTGACATAGGGATTAAAACAGAGACATGCTGAAAGGCAGGAATTTGCATCTCTCAAAGTTCACTGGACAAATCTATTATTGTGTTTGTAACCAGCCAAGTGTGTTGCTGGTGTGAGAAAGTGTATGAATCACATTGCAGTATTATACAAAAAAAAAAAGGCCATAAAAACATTGGGCAATGAAATCTGTACTGTCCTGAAATGCCTTGATGCTACCACAAAGGTATTCAACTGAGATGCTTCCACAACTTTTTAAAGCAGACATCTAAACTGATAAATTTCATTTATCCATGGTGAGGTGGGCGATGTGCAAAGCCATTTTTTATAGAAAGACTTGAGTCCGTAATAATAAAATAAAGTTGATTTTAATACTTCAAGAAGTCCTTACTTATCTATTGTGTGTTTCTGTGAGCTCTCTATTCTTATTTCTTTTCCCTTTTTCACATAAATGGGTGTGGGATGGGATGGAAGAAGTTCAGGCATTATAAAGTGCATTCCGGGATTGTTTGTGCTGAGCTGATTTTAATGTCTACAGGACTAGGGTCATAAAAGCCAGTTTAATTATGTACAAACATCCAAGAGCTATAGACAGGAACTCCAGCTACTGATAAAAGTAACCCCAGCACTGATGGGTGTTGCAAAATAAAGATCCCCCAGAAACCCAGTTAATGGCATCTTTGTTCCTAACCCGTGACTTTGTAGAAGTCCTGATACTTCAGGTTTGAAAATTAACAATGTGGACCTGAAGTGAAAATAATACTTTGAAAGTGGGGATGAAACAAACTCTTCCCTTTTCATCTTCCCCAATGATTTACAGGCAAACACCACCCCAGGCAACTTCCGAACTTCCATAATTGCATTGAATTCCTTGTTAATTGGGCTATTCTCTTGCTTTTGAGTTCTTTCTTGAGTAATGCCTGCTTTATAATGATTTGTGTGCAGACAATAAATGTAGAGATTTAATAGGATGAAGGCTGTGGCTGCGTATAAAGATATTTAGCCCTTAACTCCCATTGAAATCGATACCTTTCCAATTCTCATTATGACTTAAAATTAATATGCATAAAATATGATTATTATTAAATGTTTGAGGGATAAAAAGAGAATAAAAATACTGTTCTCCTCTAAAGGGATTGTTAAAATTGTATCTTTAGAGCTGCATGATAATTGTTCCTGTAACTTGATGCTTTTTACATCATATGTGCTCAATTTGAAAATAAGAATTTGGTGACTGGAAACTAGAAGGGAAACTTGCTTCATTTCTTGCTTGGATGTCATCACAAGTTAAAAAACCCTGTCTTTCATCAGACTCTTTATGATGCCTGTTCCTCAAGAGTAAGTGGGGATAACAGTTTGTTTGTGATTCACTAGAAGGTAAAGAATTGAAACTATTTTCTCTAAGCAAAGAGACAAATTGACTGAGGAGGAGTGAGCAGTACCTTTTGCTCTGAAAGAAGCTGTGCAATTAATGAAGGAAGTAGATCTGCTGCTTTTTTTTCCCAGAGCAGAGTCATAGGTTAAGGGATTTTGGCTGGTTCAGGAGCGCTGGCAGCAATGTCAGCATCAGCAGGGTTGGGTGGCCATCACAGTTCCGAGACCTGGCCAAATCTGCAAATTGTATCCCATCTCTCCCTAGTGCATTTACTCTTGTAAGTTTTCATACACATCACATTTTTACTGAAAGGAACAGCAAAAATACCCACAAGACTAACAAGGAAAAACAGTTTGCTCTCTAATGCTAAACAAATGTAATGATCAGGGGCATCCATGCTTGGTACTGGAGCCTAACCATGAGTGATTGAGGTTGGTGGGACATAACTGGTGACCCAACACTGTCAGGAAAAAAGAGAGATGAACAGTCATTGGCAAAGGCTGCTGTCTTTTAGTGCGTGTAGTGATAGTCCTTCTCATGCAAACAGGGCTTTCTTAAACAGAACCAATTCTGGTTATGTTCTCTGTTGGTTTTAGATTTTTTTTGGGTTTTTGTTTGTTTGTTTGTTTGTTTGTTTTGTTTTTGTTTTGTTTGTTTGTTTGGTTTTTGGTTTTTTTTTGGGGGGGGGGGGTTGTTTTTTTTTCATAGTAGATCTCATTCTCATGTAGGACCTCAGAATAAAGGATTATTAAGCAAATCTTGCAAAAGCACACTCACCAGTTTATCCTTTATCACTTCATCAGTCCTCTTTTCTCTGTTTTTGCATTTGTTCAAATTCTCTTGCTGTTAAACTGTTTCCCTGCTATTAGATCTAAGCAGAGAAACTGTTTTATCTGCAGTTACATACACAGTCCAGTGGTGCAAACCCAATAACAGGGCTGTGGTAGGGACTCACACAAAAAGTCATTCTGAAATGAGATAAATGTTCTCAAAAGTCACAAACAGGCAGATGGCTGAGGAAATGGTGATGACATGACCCTTTCAGTTCAAAGTTGTTTGACCTAAATCACAGCTTCTGATAAACTAGCCTGACTACATCAGAAAGATGCTAATGTAACAAGAGAAACCTTTATTTTAAGCAAGATATACTCTAGGCTTTGCTGAATACTGGGCTGATTTGACAGGGTGTGCACATTGTCTGGTACCTTTTCTAGTTGTTGTTTGTTGGTCCATTCCAAAATTCTCGGCATCATGGTCAGTGGTTTCCCTTAAAGGAAAAATGTAAGGCATGTTGGCCAACACACATGCATGGAATGATGTTCCATATGGCAGAAACTGCTGTCTCAGAGGGCTGGTGGAGAGGTGAAAGAACTGCCTGTCACCATAATCCTTTCAAGAGTCTTTTGTTAACGCTGTTTTTACACTTCCAATTATAAGCCTCAGCTTCCAGAGTCCAGGATTGAAAACTGCTTTTCTTTCTTTGGGGTCAATAAATGTCTGGTGAAATACTCCCAAAAAACCCTTCTGTCACACCAGTATGAAGAAAGGATGGAATGTGCTGTCAAGTTATTCCCTGACCTTGAGGAGGATCATCTGCATCTTCCAGCACTGCAGCTGGTGATAGTGGTTGGCAGATATCATTCTTCCTAACAGAATTTCTGATTATATTCAATCCAAACACACTTTTTAGGTATTTGCAAGAAAATTATTTGCAATGTACTCAGTGTTTGTTTGCAACTGAAACCTTTGAGCAGGGGCTTGAATATATAAAGTCTGGTATAAGTCTGAGTCTTCTGCAAAAAATGGGTCCATGTGACCCAAATTAAGTATTCAGTTTTCAGTCTGATTTCTTGGCTCAGAGGAGCTTATCTGGGACAACGTTATTCCTGCAAAGGAATTTGCTGAACTTGAGTTGTGCAGCGTTTGCAACACAGTCAAAGCCTTCATGATTAGAATATATGGACCATGGCAAAATTATCACCATTTTTTTTTCTATGAGGATTTGAATACTACTTATTTTATATCTCTCCAGACCACAGGTCAATCAATGAAATTTCACAAAATATCACTGCTTGAACTTCTTGAATTTATTTTTGTGCATAGGTTGAAGGGGAGTTCCCATGGAAATACAGTGTGACTAAGTAATTAACAACTGTAGCATATTCCATACTCATTGAAGAAATAAAAGTTGCTCAGGAAGGCTAAAAACTTGGCATTTTTTTGATGTTAATATTTATCACATAGCAGTCTTAATAATGTTCTTTTGACATTATATTTATTTGAAATATTATAGGAAGTAAAGTAACTCTGTATATTTCAGTACCCTGAAGAAAATTTAATGAGAAATACTTGCCTTTTTTTTCACCATCTGAACAGCTGAGTATCCTTTATAATGATAGTTATTCATTTGGACTTGAATAAAAATATACAAAAGTTTATATCACCTATTTAACAGATAAAATCAAACCTTTCTTTGAATAGCATGGTTTGGTATATCTGCTGAGTTTAGTTCTGTTTATAAGTGTAATCCTGCCACACAGTCAGAATCTTCTGAACAAACAGGGACCTGCCAGATTTTAAGAGACTTTTCGTTTAGAATGATTTTGCTGCTTGCAATTTCTATATAAGAATAACCACTCATTACTAAATTTTTCATCAAAAATATGAGAGAGATAAATAAATTATAATGAAGCTTTTTTTTCCTCTTTTCAGGTTTCTTTTACAATGTATTCTGCTCTGGCCAGTGAATTTTATTTAACTGACCAGGTAAGCAAATATACATAGTCATATTTTTTTTTCAGAAAAAATGTTTTCCAGACATTTGACAACTAATGCTGAGAGATTCAGGTTCTAAACTGTTGGATAAAATCTGCAAAATTATAAATATATTCAATAAGCTTTTGTTAGTTTTTAATTTAAAAACCTCAAAACCAAAACAGTTAAAATTTTAAGAGTTCTATCATTTTCAATTAGGAAATTTACATTTTCCAGCTGTTTGAACTTCTGTTGTTTCTCTGTCTTCTTTTCTTTTCTCCTTTTCCTCACATTTTACATTGATATTTATGGGCTTTTTTGTTTTTATCAAAGTCTTACAAGTGGAACTTTTTTTTGGCTATCAATTTCCCTCTACCTACCAGTATTTCAGCATTGCAAAACTGTCTGCTGAGAACTCCAGGGATGGTATTTTAACACCATGGGAATGGCAAAGCAATGCTCTGGTGACTGTTGGGAAGTAGAGATGGCTTTGGAAATTTATAAACACCATTTCTGAAATTAACAAAATACAATTCAGAAATTATTGAAATTAGAGGTAATGATCTGGTTTGATTGGTATAAATAAAAATTAAGATAAAGCACCAAATTACACTCTTGCTGTGCTTAGGTACATAGGCTGAATTCTGTGTTTTACCAGTGGAATTTCAGTTTGGCTGGCTGTTGTTGTAGATAGTTTGCAGAAAACACTTTTTTGTCCAACACTTTTATCATTATGAGGGAGTTGGGCAATATAATTTACATGCAGTGCAGCCTTAATGTTGCCTACACACATTTGATAATTTTTTATCTTTTTTTTTTATAGAATGGTGTGGACAAAATGAATTAAAGTTGCTATTTTGGATGGAATATTATGTTCATGTTATATAGATGTGGTTTGCCTTAGATTAAAAGTTTTTGTTCTTTTTTTTAGGCTTATCTTAGCCCTGGCTAGAATAATCAAGTACAGCCAAATTAGTAAATAAGATTGTGGTGTTCCTTTGCACGTCTTTTTCTTATTTTATGTTAAAATAGTCCAAAACTCTACCTTTTTATCAGTACTGTTAATCTCACCTTTAATTTAGATAAACTGTTCTTTGATCATCCTCTCATTACTCTAACTTTTGGACATTGGGTTTTTCTGTAGTGCTGCCAACACTTAAAAATCTCAGTTCACCAAGGAGAAATTTCATCCCTTTGAATCTTCTCCTGAAATTTTTTTTAGACAAATTGCTCCCAATGCCTTTTATGTCTTTAAAAACGGATATCTGCTTCAGCCTGTGCTGTCTTTTGGATGCCTAGTGTGATATTCCTGGCCAAATTAGTCTGCAATCACCCTTGCAAGGAAGGACAAAATCTTGATTTAAAATTACCTAGTGATATCAAATGTTAGTCTTAAGAATTTTTCAAAAGAATTTTATATTAAAAGTTTGGACTACTGATCAAAGAACAATAACAACAACAACAACAACAACAACAACAACAACAACATTCTTTTCACCCCCAACATCTGGGCTCTCTTTTTCTGGATCTTTGGCATATCCAAATTATTCATTTCTCCAAGATTCATTTTTCTAGTATTTTATTATGATATTTTGTTCAAAATGTTGCTATATATAATTATCAACAATAAATGAATCAATTAACTTTAACAGCTCTAGCAAAAAGATGGCTATTGATATTGTCAGATCTTTTTCTTCTTATATCAAGGTGTCTCCTGCAGAATTTATCATGGGGTTTGCCTTACAGATATAAATTGTAATGAAATTGTAATGTTTTGATTGATTTGGAATAATAATTGGTTTATTCATCAGTATGAGATATCCAAGAAAACAAATCATTATGGCTCAAATAGCTAATTTAATTTTTTTTAACAGTCTCTCTTTAAATATCATTAATCATTTTTCTGAAACAAAAATCAGTGTAATTTAGAAAGATTTCCCCAAATATGTCTTTGACAGGACAATTTTAAAAATTATTTTAATTAAAAGAGTGAAATAAAATTCATCATCAAAAATTTATTTGCTGTGAAAAAAATTACTTTCTCCCAACTTATCCCTGCACCTTCCATATTTTCTTTCTTTGGCCACCACTCTCAAAGATTGCCTGGTCTATGTTTCTTGTTAAAATACGTCTGGCAGTTACAATTTTTTCAAGAAGCAAAGTCCAAGGGCAGAGATTAGATTCCCCAAAAAAAATTTCATACAAACTGGACAAGCTCAAGAAATGGCCCAAGATGATCTTTGAGATCCCTTCCAACCCCAGGCATCCTATGATTCTGTGATTCTCTGAACTGTTTGCTCTCCTTACTGCCATCATTTATGGCCTTCTTTGCCCTTCATGGTGATTCTTGTAGGCTTTATGAGGTACAAAAAAATGAGCTACAATAGATACTTCTGCTCCATGAGCACAATATATCTTTGTGTGCTTTCTGTACATTTCCATGGATTAATTGTATTATTGTATAATATATATATGTAAGGAACATGTCTGTGATGAAGTAACAGGCTCGGCTGAATCCGGGTGATGACCAGCAGCTCAACACGGAGGGCAGTGCTGGTCTTTAACACTGGTACTGAAATGCAAGCTGATTTGGCACTTTTTATTTCTCTTTACCGGCTTAAAATGTGAATCAAAGTATTCTGAAGATTATTCAGGTTTTTGATGAGTCCCCAGTTCTGTTGATATTTGTGGGGTGGGATGCTGTGAGCCTGCAAGGCTGCCTGGTGACTGAGATACTGCACTGCTGTTGCAATACTGTGCAAAAGCAGAATTTTCCATATATATTTGATCAGCAACAATTCCTACAGGAATTAACATTCTGACAAATAGCTGTATTTTAAAGTTTTTCAGGCTACTGGCATTCTCAGAGGCTTTGAAAGCCTTCTAATGGTATGGTTGCATTGTTATTACACAATTTCGATGCAGTACACAACTTGAGAACTAGAAATTATCTATAACATAGAAAATCAAACAGGAAAAGGCTTATTTTTTAATTTTTTCATTTTAAATCTTTTGAACAACTGGTGGCATCTTATATTTTCATTTCAAGGAGTAAATTTGGGTTCTGTATGAAATAATAAAAGCTCTAAATAACTATTTTGAGGCAAAAAAAAAAAATCTTAGAAGTGTATTCCATAAGAGCTCTGGTAAATGACATGGCAATCCTTTCAGAAGTGTTTTGTACTCCAACAGTGCCTTTTTGAAATATTCAGAGATTTTAGCAAGTTAGGACTATTGTAGCACATCAAATTACTGGCAGATACAGAACAAACTCTAAGGAACAGCCATTGTGACTGAAAATTGGATTCACAATTTTCACAAACAGCATCTGGTTGCCAGTGTTACCCTTGAACAAAACCACAGGATTCACCTAATTACTCTCCACTCAGGTCTCAGATGCATAAGGAGATCTACTCACAAAATATAAACCAAAAGGCATTCAAGAAGGAATTAAATAAACCAGTGGCTCTCTATTAATTGTGAGTCACTTAAACCTCCTTGTAAATACCTGGTCCTGGCCCTCTCAGAAACCCAGTTCTAGACTTACCAGTCCCAGGTTTCATCTCATGTGGTGGCTCCTATATTGCTGTTATTCTGAAGTCTTGTTTGGCATAAAACTGTGTGTTTGTTTCTGTGCACAGGGATGAGTTTCATGCAGAATCAGTACAGATGCAACCATTTCAGTTTGCCCCCGAAAAATTAACCATAAAAAAAAACAGGAGTAGTTTGTTCCCTAAGTTTAGGGCTTTGCATGAATTTTGTACCCAAAATTCCACAAATTTCTGGGTGAGTGCAAAAAGTCAATTAAAAGGTAGCGGTTTTATTTTTAAAAAAGGCAATTTAATTCATGTGCTAAACATTTTGACTATTGAAAATAACTTAATGCAGAGGAATTTTTCATAATGCCTAGCAGTGAATAATTGCTCTTCTGGGCCTTTTGTTTTAATTGGTAACAAGAACATATGAATATGTGCATTTTTTAGAGAGGGTTAAATTTCTTAGAAGGGCTGTTTCTTTTTCAGCTTGGGTGTGCAAGAATATAAACTTTAGTACTAGTGATTATAAAAAAGTCTCTTGAGAGTTTTGCTGTTGAGGCATTTCAGTTTGCTGAGAGGGTATTTCTCTTCAGTTTATATCAGCAATGGAAGACCCCAGAGCTGATATTAACTTTGTATATTTATTTTTGTTTGCAGTATTTTTATTTAACTAGTCCTAAATTCACTTGCATTTTCATTTCTTATGTAGCAATATCTGCTGGTCAGCTATACTAAATCCTGGGTATGACTTGAATGGCAAATCTCTCCAAGTTTTTTCTACTCCTGAGTGACTTTCTTCAGGGTGTTAACACATCTAACCTCCCTTTTCCTAGCAGGAGGTTATCACCAGAAATTCTCCCTCACTTTGGTCACATGTTTGATGTGTGCTAAGTCAGATCCTGCAACCACACAGTTAAAATACAACTTTAGTTTAGGTGGACCCGGCCCCTGCTGTGCAGGTCTCACCCTGGCAGGGACAGGACCTGCCCCTGAAGAATAAAAGTAGTGTGTGTTTCACTTCCTGGGAGGGAGCTGGTTAGGGAAGGGAAATCCAGCCTTTATTCCTGGATCAGGGCTGTTATCCTAGCCCTCTGTGTACACTTGAGAAGTCAGGATCCAAACCCCTGTCTCCCTTCAAGCAGCTCTACCACTTTCCTTTCTTAAAGGAAAATGAGATTATTTTGAGATAATTTGAAATTAAGTACGAGCCTTGGAACGATAGGTTCTGATGGGTGTGGAATACATGGTGTCACTTTTTGTGTTATGTCTGTAGACCTGGGAGAGCCTGACTGTGGAGCCTTAGGTAGGAAGCCTAAGCTACCAAACCAATTAAAATGTTTTTAATATTCCTTATGCGAAGTTCCATACAACGTTGTCAGTGTACGCATACATGGGCTCTGCTCTTGGAGCTCCATCCAGACAGAGCAAGCCCTTGTTTTCAGAAAAGGCAGATTTTGATAGATCTTAGTATGAGCACAGGAGGCCACTTGCAGGGTCAGGCTCTCAGCAAACTTGGCTACTCTTTTTCTCCTGCCATCTGCCTTACAAAGTTTGATAATTTCATTAATGATTAATCAGTTGGGTGTGAGTATGAAAGAACTCCACCTTTCATGCTCTCTTTAGCTTTGTAGCCTTAGTAGTTAGAGAGGATGTTTTCAAAGGCTCATT
Organism: Peucedramus taeniatus; assembly: GCA_013400575.1. Taxonomy (NCBI): domain Eukaryota; kingdom Metazoa; phylum Chordata; class Aves; order Passeriformes; family Fringillidae; genus Peucedramus; species Peucedramus taeniatus. The sequence goes on along the minus strand of WBNO01015705.1, from coordinate 130,553 downwards.
CTAGTTTCAGACTTCAAACAGTGTTTATAGAAGAAAGAATAGCCACGACTCAAAACTAAGTATTTTCTTGTGTTTTTTTTAATATCATCATCTAAGCAATATTGTTACAACCATTACTACAAGGAGAAGGAAGTCTGAAAAAAGAATTTCACACCTTTTAGACAATTGTAAAGCAAGTCTTTAAGGCAATTGCTTTTTATGCCTTTTTTCTTCATTCTATATTTTCTTATTTTCATAAGGAAGTAGCAAATTAAACATAAATTATTGGTTACCTGAAGTGTTAAGATTCCAGAAGAAACATCTCATTGATTTCATTCTTTAGAGCTTCCAAACTACTTTTAGAAATTAGTCAGACATGTAAAAATAGGATAGTGTATGTGATTTTTTTTCCTCAAATATCTCCAGGCAGTAGAATGTCAGAAGTTACAGGAGCTGAGAGCTACAAGCCTCATCTTGGAACAGTAGAGATATAACTATTGTGGCTTTGGCATTTTCTCAAAATGAATAACTGGATGAGATACTAACTTGCTTCATTTTTACAGCATCTTAAAAACTGTCATACGTCCAAAGACTTAGTTTTAAGTAGTTTTTCCTGGAACATTTAAGGGAAATTTCATCTAAATATACTCGCAGTATTATTTTGTAGTTTAAACTGGTATCTTCAGTATGCTATTTTTATTATTTCATCTTTTATGTCTGAAGTTTTTTGGTTAATTTTCATAATATATAGCAAAAATCAACAGCTGTTCTACAATTTTCTTGTGATTTCTCAAGAGTTTCATTTTTCTAACCCTCTCTGGGGGTAGTTTTTACACAGTATTGACAACTTTTTCTGATCTGCTTGAATGAAATTAAGTAAATAATAAGGAAGAAAATTCTAGAAAGGATGAGGAGGGATGGCTTGATAAAAATTACTTAAAATATTTTCCAGCCTTTTTATGACTGCCCTGTTAGAAAGACCAACAGCTATAATAAATTAAATAAGTGAGATTATAGAGTTTTTTCTGCCAATTTTCTTTTAAGATGATAATATATCCTAAAGATTTTCTATCCTATTAGCTTACAATGGTTTCAAAACAAAATAAAATGCTTTTTTAGCAGGCGCATCTTGTTCTTCTCTAAATAGAAGCTACACTGTGAAGAAATTAAGTTCTGAGAAAATTACTTATGTTACAAAGGAGAGCCAGTGAATGGCAGATTTACAGGTCTAAATGTGCTCCCCATGTGTCATTCTGAACACCTAAGGTGGCAGGGTCCTGCTAGAAAATGATGGTGTTCAAATTCATATTCATATGTGTGTCTTAGTCTCCTTGGCTCTTGGTGACTACAATGTTCTTTTCATGCTTTTAAGAGTAAACAGAGTTGAAACCTTAAATATTGCAGGGTGCTTTTGCCTTTAATGGTGTGGCATGTAGTACAAGAAAAACATCATGGATTTTTTAGCTTGGCTTGCAGGATCTGTGGTACAATTCCTGCTTCCCACTGCAAATGGGTATCAAGCTAAAGTCCAAAATGGGACCATATAGAAGAGAAGACTTTGTTCAGATTGATAATAAGATCATACAGCTCTGAGGTTTTTTTTTCTATTTCTATTGAGCATTTAATTGTCTGGATGCAATCCTGCGCCCTGTGCTCTGGGATGACCCTGCTGGAGCAGGGAGCTGGGACCAGGTGACCCACTGTGGTCCCTTCCAACCTGACTCATTCTGCAAATAAAAAGCATAGTGTTTTTAAAACTGGAGAAAAAAAATTACAGCCACATCTCACATGCATCTAATGATGTGCTTCCTAGGGAAAAGTGGAGAGGGCAGAATGGAAGAGGTAAAAATGTGCTAGGAACTATGTAGCACCAAGCACTAAGGGCATATATGGAGCATTGTGCTTTACTTTATTGTCTTTCATCATTGAGGTTTTTTGGTTGGTGTTTTTTTAAGCTTTCCCATCCTGTTTCTAAACTGTTCTGTTCTCCTTTCTTTCTCACCTCTTCTTGCAGGCTGAAACATATTTTGGACTTTGAGTACTTAGATAACAGGCATTATCTAGAGGAAGAAGAGGTGTATTTAAGAAACAATATATTTGAGGAAGGGGCAGAAGATAGCTTGGGACAACTTTCACATGGCAAGACATGGTTTCCTAGAACATAATGTGTTTGGGGACTTTCAGTTTTTCCCCAAAATCTTCATGCCTGTCTGGGTTGTCTTGCTTTTGAGTCACTTGTTAAATTGAGACTCCAAATGTCTGTGATAAAGAGATGCAAGTGTGCTAGACTGGGCCCATTGAATGTACAGATGCCAGACTTATTGGGAGTGACACTGTGAAATTAATATGTACACACTGCAATTTAAAGGATAATATTATGCAAATATTCCTAAGCATGACATGTTAAAAAGTAGTTACATTTTAGACACATCCATTAATATTTTCTCTTGAATATCAAGTACTTCCTCCCACCTGCCATCTCTTCCATGTTTTCACATGCTATGATGTTTAAATGTCATAAAGCTGTCATAACGCTGTGACTAGGCTTTTTGGTTAGTAGAATCTAGCACAATCTGCATTTATATTGTGCTCAGCACTTTAAAAACAGATTATACATTTCAAGCAGTACCAAAAAGACATATTTTTAATAACTTTTTCTTCCTATGGAGCAGATTCTGAATTGCTTTTTCTAGCATACAGCACTACTATGTTTTGCCCCTAAGCACATATGGGGAAAAATCCAGGCTTAATTGCTTGTTCTGAGTCCTGCTTGTACTCCCACTTCAGACTTACATTTATGCATATGATGGTGTCACTCACTTTGGAAGAGTAGCAATTCTGGGTGCTCAGAATTAGTGCTAAGTTATGCCTTCCTACTCCCCACCCAAGCCAGTCTCACACAAACAGACTTCCTGTTCATCTTAGTTTGTGATTTTTGTTTTTAAATCTTAACACCTGGATTTAAGTGCCAAAATTCCACACAACAACTAACAAACGAATGAATTGCCAAAGTTTGCAAACAATCACAGCATTTGTAGAATTTGGTAGCATCTGAAAGACAGTGTTTTATTTTTTTGATCAATGTTGCCCATTAATAGCAGTGCACTTGTGCCCTGAAGTCCTAGGATTTCTTGCTCCCCTTCTCTTAACCTATTTTTATTGTGAAGTACTGCAGAATATTGTTCACATTCTGTTCATGTGGATATTCCATGTTTCAATTCATGTGTATTCTTTTAGACAAATTATATAAAAGTAATTGTAGTTTAAAAACACCACAATGCTTTGAATTAAGAAATGAACTGTCAGTGGAGAAGTTTTGCTTGGAGACTCAAATTTGCCAACAGACTTGCCAATAAGCATGAGTTGTAATGGCAATACTATGAAAATATCACCAGCAACATCATGGTTAAATATATTAGGATTTTTGCTTTAAGCAGGATAAAAATCCTTTTACACACTTAGAGTGAATGAATCTTATCTCTGAACTGAACAAAATATATTATGTGTAACATTTCATTTTCTAATGTTTCTCTGTCAAAATTTGTTAAAAATGTACTGGTCTTGAACCTGCTTATTCCTGTAGGAAAAAAAATAGGTACACTGGAAAAGCACACAGATTCTAGATAAAACAAAATTAAATTATTCTGTACAAACATCTATCAAATATTTATTTAAGATTATTGTAATTATGTAAAAATTTGATCAGTATCTACATGTAGGATTTAGATAAAATATTATTACTTAGTCTAAACTTTATTTGTTGTCTTAATTCAAAGAAAGCAAAAAAAAATTTGTTATACGTATACTGAGATTTCTTGTTCTGTACTCCGATTAAAAAGTAGGAATCTTTAGGGAGTGGTATCAGGTGAAGTTAAAATATGATAGAAATCTAGATCATTAAGTACATTTGTCACTCTGAAGAGAGAAGAGCAAAAGGGAGCAAGAAAACACTTAGATTAGATTATATTCCAACAAGAAGAGGTAAACAAGTAAGAAGAGCAAATGGACCTCTCTTATCCAAATAAAACATTTTAACAATGAGAAATTATGAAATACAAACCACATGGATTATGGAGCAGTATTTTTTTCCCTGCACACAACGTCTTTAACAGTAACAAGCAGATAAATTACATCTCATATTAGAATAAAGAGTAGGTATTTAGTAGGTATTAGAATAAAGAGTGTGGTCAAGTGTTTTAAATGGCAAATAAATATTCCTAGAAGTTGTTATCAATATAATAGACTTGATGATACAGAGGAAAATAATTTCTGTTAACAATGTTGTCATTTAAATACTACATCATAGATGTACTTCCAGGAAATCAGTTCCTCCAAAGCACAAAAATTCAAATTGGGAACAGAGAACAGAATGAACAATGATTTACTTTATTCCACACAGGTTATTATATTGCTCTTCTCATCATAATATCTGATTATTTTCTGGTAGTGCATTACACTATGGGTTTGTTCCTTAGCACTCTGCCATTGCAGGATGAGACCTGTAGGCTTGGGGGAAGATGGAGTAGGGAAAATGTGAAAACTTGCTTAAATATTAAAATATTCTGCATGTATAAATACTAAATGAGAGGAGGAAAGAGCAGCAATGAAAATAATATCTAATTGGGTGAAAGAAAACACACTGACATGTGCTGGCTAACACAGCAAAGACTTTTGGAAGTTTAGGCTATCGAGAGGTTGATGTTTGATCCATGAAGGTTGGAATTTGTTTCAAGAGTAGTTCAAAAATGTCTGACAGATTGTTTGAAGGTATTACAACAGAAAATGCCAGAATTTTCAACTCTTGGATTTTAATCAGCTCAATATTTTATTTGGAAAGGAAGAAAATTTCCAGAATATAGTATCCTTTTATCTCTTCTTTGAGATTGTTCCCAGGGCAGATGGGGTTTTGGAGCCCCTTTTCTTTTGATAAATGCTCCTGTCCCCAGAAAGGATTGTTGTACCTGGGAAACCTGTGACCTTGTGTTCTCACTAAGTGATGCTGCAGAGGTACCCAGACAAATTTCAAGCAGGATATACTCAAAGAAAGATTTATAGGGAGATTAGGCAAATTCAATTAAACTGAAAAAGAAAAATAAATAATAAAATAGAAAAAGAATTAAGAAAAAAAAAAGAAACTTAAAAAAACCAAAACCATAACCAAACCAAACAAATGAAAAAAAATCAATCTCCTCCCCCAAAAACCCACAAAAATAAAACTGTTCAATGCCCAGGAAAAAAATGAATCTGAAAATATATAAGCAGTCAGGCTGAGAGACCTCTGTAAATAAACACAAGCTTGAAAACTATGGATTAGAAACATATTAAACATTTGAAAGGACTCTTTCTATTAAATAAACTGATTTTTATGGCATTTAAAAAAACTCTGCAATCCTGATGCATTTTTGTGTCAGTTTCTGCAGGAAAATCTGAGAAAATTTTGTTACGGTAATTGTTTCAATGAAGAAAATTTCAGAAGAATTTCTAAATTTATATATTTAAAATACCCATGTACAGTATGTGTTAAAGAAATGCCCAACTAATTAAATGGATAATTCTTCATCTCTATCAGACTTTGAAATTAATTTATCAGTTTATTTTAATCTATGTCTAATTGCTTACAAATCTGCCATTTGCAAAATGAGCCTGAAGCATGTTGAGAACAGGATGTCCTTGCATTATTTTTATGTTGTCACAGGTTATTTTGTAAATATTGCAACTGTCTTTCACATGGCCATTACAGAGTTCAGAGTTATGTCAAATATCAAATGGATGTTTCATTTTGCAAATTTTCTTTAACCAGAAAGGGTGCAGGATCTGAAATACCAGTGTTCACCCTGCTATAAGTTTAAATCAGAGAATAATACATGGCTGGGATTTAGTGTCAGGTATCATATAAAACTCTGTTGAATTTTTATCTAAATCTGTTTATGGATAATCTTGTTTTCACAAATCCTGAAAAGGCAAAGCTACATATTTTCCTAGTTGTAATATGAATTATTTGCTGATTTGAGTGACCTGAGATATTTAAATGGTCAGATAAGAGTAGTTTAACTCAGACTGTAGGTGGAAAAGGCATTCACATCTGGGCATGTTGTCAACAGGCACTTGCATCACAGTTTTTAAGCATCATGTGTGTATAGTACCTTTAGGAACTCACAGTTTGACCTTACTTGAAGCTGGACTGGTCTCTGCATAAATATTTTTGCAGACTTTACGATTTACTTTGCACAATATAATATCAGTAGTAGAATCTATTTTCTCAACTGCAGCAGCTTATCAATCACTCTTCCTCTCCAGAAGTGAGTTTTCTTAGTTGCAGTTTCTTACAGTACTACATGGGTGCAATGCCCAATGCCAAAATCAGAAAAAAAAAATGTATTAGTTATCTATAAAGAGCTTTAATTTTTTACAGCACACACAAATCCATCTTAGTATCTTGTGTCCTTTGTTCCAGAACCTAATTCCCCTAATCCCAAAGTGGGCCTCATGAGGGAGAGATGGGGTGTGAGAGGTGAAGTATTTATTCTGTCATACACTGTACTCAAGAAAGAAATAGATGCATTTCATTGGCAAGCAATATTTTCACAGGGGTTCTTTGGCTACACACGTGTGTGAGTGCACACACTGCAGTATCTACAGAGGAGCTCAGGATAGACCTGGCACCTGTAGAAGAGAAGTCACTGCTGACAAATAACTCCCCAATACTCAAAGTAAATGGGGGCTTGGTCACACCACATTCAGTCAAAACATATTGACTTTTTGGGAGGAGTTGCCAAAATAAAGAAAGGAAATACTTTGTTATATTCAAAGTTACAATGTGTAATTTTTCTCCCACAGGAAAAAAAAAGGTTTTCATAATGAAAATCACAAAAAAAAAAGGTTATAACAAAAAAGCGCTATGGTAAGGAAGCCTTTTTTGATGAAAATACTATTTCTTGTGATATGCTTGGTTTACAAACACTTCAAGATTAGGATTTACATTGTGACTGAAAATGCATACAAATACTATATTCGTTTTCTTTCTTGTTATTAGGTATTTGTAGTATGTTGCCAAATCCTTTGAGAGCAAAGCAGTCCTTAGGCTTATTTACTTAGATTGGTGGTGTATCTCAGGCCCTTCATTAGGCATCCGGATACACAGATATGTCCTGAACAGGAAAGAATGCTGATACTTTTGAAGACAGATAGAAATAGAGGAGAAAATTCAATTAGACACTGCTCATGTCAAAAACAAATTTTTGCCATGTAGATAAGGAGGCAATTTATTAGGAGATCCTCCACATATATAAGAGAAGCCACTTGGCTAGTTATTTGAAACTAGCCAAGTTGTCAGTAGATACCAGCTTAAGTTAATGATCTGAGTAGACAGTGACATATTTGACAAATGTTTTGGTTCATCTTAATGTTATATGTTGCTATTTAGATCATCTCCAAAGTCCTCAATAAAGTATTTTAAAGGAAATTTACTACACTAATTTTTTGTTTACATAATAAAACCCAATATCTGATTTTAAGGCTCCCATACTCAACAAAGCTCTTCAGACTTGCTCACATTGGATGGTTCTTATAATTTCAGTGAGAAGGTTAATTGTACAGATTAATGCAAGTGTAAGAGTTTGCATGATTAAGGCCTAGAGACATTATACAGCCTGACTCCTCTCCTAGAGCGTGGAAATAAAAGGTTCATCATGGGACATACTGTGTGAAGACAAAGTTTCAGCATGCTCTGTGTGCAGCATTACATTCAATCAGGTATATACAATTCAAATTAATATAGGATATTGGCATTCCTTGTAAAAATTTATTTCTCTTGAACTAGGAAAAAAAAATTATTTACTGGGAGGGTGGCGAGGCACTGGAACACATTGCCCAGAGAAGCTGTGGCTGCCCCATCCCTGGAAGTTCAAGGCCAGGTTGGATGGGACTCTGAGCAACATGGTCTAGTGGATGGCATCCCTGCCCATGACAGGGGAGCTGGAATGAGATGAGCTTTCTATGATTCTATGAATTCACCATCCCATGACTATTATTAATCCTCTGAGGGCAGAACTAGATTCTGTTTGCAGAACTTAGCAGCATTTTAACTAAGGGGACTGTTGCTTGCATGTTACATTCTGCTTCTTTCCTGCTAGATAAAAGCTATCCAGAAATGCATTCCAGAAATCTGGTTGCTGGGTTTCATGCTCTGTGAGCATTGGTTACCATAGTGTTTTAGAAAAATACTTTTTCAGGAAGCAGAAACATAATCAAATATAGTCCACTGGAGTTGTGGTGAATGAATGAACCGTCTGTTAACAAATTGAAAGCAATGCATTTATAGATTTAATGATTAGTAAACTTTAATTTCCTGCTACAATCAGAAAATTATTAAAAAGATGGCATGTCAGTAAGTCCAGAAGTATTCATCTCGGCACCCAGCAGCTGCCAACCCTTTGAATATACCTCCTTATGGTTGTCCTGTGACTGCTGTAAACTGACTCTCTTCAGCAACATAGTCTTTCTGGAAAGCAAACCAGACAGTTCCCTCCACCCAAACTGTAGATTTTTCTGTAGATACCTATCTCTGAGCCACTGGAACAAGCCCTACCTCCCAGTTTTTAAGCCAGGATATTATACTCAGTACTGATCAAAAAGTGTTATATTCATACTGGATTCCTCTTGTCCAAATTTTACTTTACATGTTTTTGTTGTAATGAAAAAATGCAAATTCTTGACTTTGATCCCAAAGACCTAGTTGTTTTGCAAGTTTAACATAAAAACCCTTTAATGTTCTCAAGTTCGTGCAGTCTGTCTATGCTAGTGGTTCATAATTCCAGACAGAAGTTGAAAGGTAACTGAGGACTCTTGTCACAATTTGAAACAAGAAATAAAGGTCTTCTACTTATTACTAGGAAATAAAAAAACATAATTTAGGTACATGACACTTGTTGGTCCTCTGAAATCTCCTTTGTGCTGGTCATTCATCCAGTACTGATAATTTCAAACCAATGACTAACCTACTGTGCCGTCTGGTTTTGGTTAATGGTTCAGCATATTTCAGGTTCTTCAATAATCATTCTGTGCTTATTTATATGTCACCCTTTGTCCAAGCTGCAGCTTTGCTGTCGAGTGTGAACCAGAACAATCTCTTAAAGTCAGATATGTTTTCAGCTACACTATGGTAATCTGGCTGTGATGAGGCTCCTCTCTCTCCACCAAGAAGAAAAATTGGATATTAACATGAAATTCACGGTGTGTGAATATATCTGGGGCAGAAGAAAAATGTAATATTATAAAATTCAGTGAGCTGTGAAATCACAAGTTACATGAATTCATGTATCATTACTGAATCTGAATTCTGTCGCTAATGTGCGCATAATATTTGGTATTTATTTTGATGTAGTTATTCAGGATTTTCTGAGTAAATGTCTTTACCTGATTGGCCAAATCAAAACCTGAGGGCAATAATTCCTTTGTTTTAAGGAAAAAAAATAATTAGAAATGTCTTGTCCAGTACAGAACTTAATTCTGATAGAGATGGTTAACGAAGTAACCAAGGATCTGGTATTGGCTTGCATGATAGCTGATCCCAGTGCTGATCTGAGTATCCTGTATGGGAAGATGTGAAAACTCTTGTGGAAGGAAGTCTGCTTGTAGACAGGAATGTTACCAAAGTGTGTAAGGCAAAAGCTAAAGAAATGCCCTGATATGACTGCACAATGTGAATTTCACAGAGGTAGTGTGGAACTATATTTTGATAAAGAGATAAAGGACTCTCCTATGAGGAAAGGCTGAGAGAATTGGGATTGCTCAGCCTGGAAAAGAGAAGGCTCTGGGGTCACCTAATTATGGCCTTCCAGCAGCTGAAGGAAACATTCAAGAAAGATGGACAGAGACTATTTACAAGGGCCTGGAGTGACAGGATGAGGGGGAATGGTTTCATACTGACAGAAAGTAGGTTTAGATTAGGTATTAGGAAGAAATTCTTTCTTGTGAGGGTGATGAGGCCCTGGCGCAGGTTTCCCACAGAAGTTGGGGATGCTTCATCCCTGGAAGTGTTCAAGGCCAGGCTGGATGGGGCTCTGAGCAACCTGGTCTAGTGGAAGGTTGCTATAACAGGGATTTAGAATGAGATGATCTTCAAGGTCCCTTCCAACACAAACCATTCTGTGATTCTGTGATTTTGAGTTGTATTGCACTAAATTTCCCCCAAAGTTAGTATAATTAGTATATCTTCACTCAGAACGTGAGTTTTCTGTTATTCCTGTGAATTATCACTTCCAAACAGCACAATATCTTCTCTATGATGATACCCACCAGCCATAGTGTGCCTCTTTTGTTTGACTTTGTCAGAAAGACAGTTCATTGAAAAGAAAGCTGCTTATATTAGCATCATTTCCTATTGGAAAATGGGATTTTAAAAGATACTGCCTATCTATTTTCAACAACCAAACTTAATTTTTGTATTTCAAATAAGTTTTCAGCCTGTAAACTGTATTTAGTGCATAAATAGTTCCCTCTCTACAAGTCAATAACCTGTAAATTATACATGTATAGTGGAAGTAGGAGTTGAGATCCAGAGTCCTCTCTTCCCTGCTTTGATCACTCATAGCCTGCTCAATCTTACAAGAAGCCTCCGTGCCTTTGATCTCCTCTGCCTCTATCTCTGTTATTCAGGTTATCTGGGGATGTTGATTTTGAAGTGTAGGTTTTCCTCAAAAAATTAAGTCAGTTCAAACTAAAAAATAACTGCAAATGTAGCCATTTGTACTAAAAGCATTGAAGAAGTCAAAATCTAGAGTGAATATTTAAAACATTTCAATGTACGAAGCGTTAATTTCTTCAATATAAAAGTACTTTAAGATCTGGATTTGAGGGATCGTGCTGTTTGGGGTGTGAATATTTTGCAGAATCAAGAATTCACAGTAGGGAAATTGAATAGTGCTATATTTAAAACTGTTCTAACCATTTTTACTTCAAAACTACGTGATACTTTGGTCTGCTGAATCAAAAACACACCTTGCATTGGACTATAATGCACATGTTCTTTCTTTTCAACTAAGAGTTATGACCTGACCAGTTTTTTTCAGGCTAATAGAACTCAACCTGCTGGGAATGTAACCCAGCAAAGTGCATGTACAGGTCCTATGGTTTTTTTTGTAATTAAAATAAGAAAATGTGTGAGGTATTTTTGAACACATGTACATATATATCTACCTGGAAAACATTATGTTTTGGAAAGTGCTGTCCAGAACTGTAGGAATTTCAGGACCTAGAGGTGCATGTCATTTCCTTCTTGAAATAATTAATTATGTTTCAAAAATTTGTATTTTCTCTTTTTGCCAATGAGGTCTGCCATACTGAGGTATAAGACTGTGTCATTTATAGCAGTCAGGGAATAGGTGACACACAGTTTGTGTTCTACTTTTGGTTCAAGGCAGCTAAGCAAAACAATCCTCTTAAATAACCTTTGATAAGATTTTAAGGTATGAGCAGCCAGGAGTCATACATGTTATACAGGAAAAGTATGAAGTAAAAAAAAAACCCCAAGTCTTTATCAGGAACAGATAAATCAATGGTAAAAAGAAGGCCCCTCCAACATCTTTTCTATTACCAGTCTGTATTCAGGTCAAGAATGAGTCCTAAGAAAAATAAGTGGCCTTGGGGGATCCTTGCTGCATAACCGGGCAGTAGGGAGCAAGAAGTCATCTGGGCTTTCTGCTGAGTTCTATCTGTGCAATCCCAGGCTCCTGAGGATTTTTCCTTCTGAAGCTTGGGAGAGGATTGTTGTTGTGATGGCATTCTTTGCACACATGCATGAACTCAGTGAAGCATTGCTGCCATTTTTGAAGGGGATCATTGGGACGGGAGTTATACTGGGACATGTCTAGACACTAGGCATGCTGCTAAATCAGGAATCCATAAAAGTTTCTGGCTTCCATTCTGGCTATACTTGTCCTTGTTTTGAAGAGACGTTTGGAAAAGACAGATTGCTTTGTTTATCACAAGTAGAAGGCATGTAAGGAGGTATTTGTTGTTTACCCTCTTTGCTAGCTGATTCTCTGTGTGCACTGTCTTCCTACTCTAATGACCAGGAACTATACCTAGTTATCTTCAGATTTCAATTTTCAAAGGTAGTGGTCAAGTTGGTGCAAACTGTGTGGGTGTTATTTAGAAATTATCTAATTCAAGGTAGTACTTATGATTCAGTGCAGTGTACTTATCACTGAGCAATGTCAGGTATTCTGTGCTCAGTATAGTAATGTTGTTTCTGAAAACAAATTAATCTTTGGTTCCTTTGCCTCTAGAACTGGTAAAAACATTTAACTGCCGTACTACCCAGGAATTTTGAGGAGTGATGTGCTGAAAGCTTTTAAATTTAGGGGAAAAAAATAGATGTTTCAGATTTTTTCATCCACTGAATGGTGATGATAATGCTCAGTCATATTTGCACTTAGACCCAGAAGAGACAAACAAGATAAAGAGAATGTAAGTGCTTTTCTACATCTAAGACTGGGTATATGTGAGGGGTTTGAATGTTTTATCTCTTGCTGTGAACTTATTTAATGTTTCTGGAGTGACAGTAGTGAAATAAATTGCAACTGAAACAAGTATGTTGAAGGAAATGTCTGTGACACAGATCTTCCTAGCATCAGGTTTGGTTTGATAGAACACCATGGCATTTAGGGGTGTCTGAGCCACTGTGTTGTTGCTTTGTTGTTCTCTTTGTGGAGAAAGGGACATATCTCCGTGTGCCAGAATTATCACCTGTAAAATGCTAAGTTTTTCTAAGGGATGGTGAGTAACAATAGAGCTGGGCTTTTGCCTGGGCCTTGCTATGAACTCATCTCCAAATCAACTCTCATGCAACCATTCTGTTTGTTCTACCACAACTGTGCTTCCCTGTGAAGAAGAGAAGGGTGTCTCCTGTTTGCTCCTCATACTTTCTTTATACCATGCAAGAGTTACTGGAAAATGCTCATCTGAATTTTCAGTAGCTGTTTAATTTCATTTTATTTGTACCCTTTGTTATTTATGAATATCTGCACACTTAAGGGAAGAGCTAATTTTAAAAAATCCATGAACAATGCTTTTATTGCATGAACAAGAGTATTGGATGTGCATTATTCAGTTGTCTATTGCTATGTATTTCTAAAGACTGTCTTAATCCAGTAGCAAAGCAGAAAGAAGGTTGTGAAGAGCTGGTACCCAGCCACACAGCCAAAGGCCAAAAATTAAATAAGTTTACAATAACACAGTGAAAAGTTTAGAGGAGAAGGAATTTAAAACAAAAATTTTCATGGAAATTTCAGGAAGGGGAAAGTTATACTTAAATTTAAGAGGACTGACATCTCTGGCTCTTACCACAGAGCATCTTGCTTAAGTCTCTTAATTCGGTGCTGTTAACCTTAAGGCAGAAAAAAACAGAAGGCATAGTGCCATTTGGGGATAAAATTAAAGTAGCTAACAGATGATAACTTTTAATTTGCATGCATTTTACAAATAATTTTTGTCACCTCTGTACACTAAGGCCTTTGAGAATGTGATCTGCAGAGCAAGACCATTTAGTTCTAAAGTGTTATGCTGTGCAATATAGTATGTTAAAGTTATCCAGAAATGTGCAATATATCCAGCACTTGCATGTCCTCTTCACTTTGTGCATTTTCAACTTTTATCTTGTAAAGTTTTAAACTTGCTAGTTTTTTTTTCATGTTCAAGAGCAGCCATGTAAAGAGCAAAGGTTCCCTTCATACCTCTCCCTTCACACCGGCAGGGTTGTTGTGTTTCTTTCCCATTCTCTATCAGATTTTCTGTCATATCTTGTGTGGGTTGCCATGCCCAGGGAGGACTCTGATTTTTCCTTTCCCATTGTTTAGCCTTTTAACCTGAGAATTTTGGGATGATGGTTGTTCTGTGAGAACTGAATACTGTACAACTATATTTGTCTGTGACCAGAAACCCTCAGCACAGCCCAGGTTTCCCTTCCTCCTTGTGTTCCTCTTGCTGCCTCCTGAGCAGAGTGCCCTGTTCTCCCATGGAGAGGTTGTTTCTGTGCAGCTTCCCTCCACCCGGCCTCCCTGCCTCCTCCAGCTGTGCATGAACAGGGCCAGGCACTCCCACAGACACAAGTTCTTGGTTCCCTTTGTGTTGCCCATGAATTAGTTCATAGGCAAAGCACTCTGAGGTTCATCTACATCTCTAATTGTTGTCAGGCACATATGCAAGTGATATTTTAACAGCTTTTTTAAATCCTTCTTGAATATTGGTGAAGTCAGTACTCATTATTGAGGGCAAGCCACATGTTGAAGTGTTTTTCCACACAAGGAAAATAAAAAAGACTGTAGGATGCTGTGCCTGTCGCCCCTCAAAAACTGCTGATCAGGTTTGCCCAGTTTAGACTGTCTATTATTTGTAATTATTGGCAAATATCCTTCTGAGATCTGAAAGTCAGACTTTCTCTTGTCCTTTTCACTGAATAATAGTAGCAAATTTGAACAGGGTATTAATTCATTGTTGTTTAGTTGAAGGTTTCTACTCAATTATAATGAAACCTTTATTTTTCACCATGGTTCAAAATACACCTGGATATATGGATAGTTCTTTTGGAGATGTATTATTGCCTAAACATTTTTATGGTTAATGGTAAAATGTAAGGTGGGATAAACTGGAGTCCCAGGTGCCCTATGAGAAAAAAAAAAAAGTAAAAATTTGGTTTGTTTTTTGCTCAAATCAATAAGAAAACTACTGAAGTGATAAAAATTGAATCTCAAGTTTCAATTTCTATGTATCTGTTAATTAAAGACATTTGGCTCAATTTTCTGAGTCTGGAAATTTAATTTAGTTTTAATAATCTAAAAGATATGTTATTAAATCTCAAAGACCTTTATGGAAGAATCCCCTCTTGTGTCATTCTTATGGCTGAGGGGTAATGACACACAGAGTTTGTTTGTGGTCCTTGGAGATCAGTGTGATCCCTGGAGTGATAAGCAGCATTTCCACTTACCTCCTGGTGGCACCTGTTCAGCCATCTTTAGTTCATAGGGAGAAGTAAAGGATGTCTGGATTTAAAACCATGCACATGGCATTGCAGTCTGGAAGACCATTTGAGGGAGCTTACTCCATGTCACTGCATCAGAGGGCTTTCCTCCAGCTGCTGGCCCTTGAAAACCTCCAAAGCTGGAAAAGAGGCAAACTAAGCCAGAAACTGATTTTCTGGAGTCATAGCAAGTTTCTCTTGTGACCCACACCTCCCACCAGTTGACCAGAGCGGGGCTGACCCCACATGCACTGGCTCAGCAGACAGAGCAGGGTCACTTCCATCCCTGGATGTTGCACCCAGTAGCTCCTCCCAGCCCCTTGCCCCTGCTGGGCTGTAGTGGTTGTGCCTTCTCCCCATCTTCTAGGTCCCACCAGCATTGCCATCACCATCTGTAGACACTTCTCCAAATGTTCTCCTCCTCCCAGTCACACCTGCCTGCCCAGAAACCCAGGTGCCAGCATCCAGGATGTGCCAGGAGCAAGGCAGGGTGTGACCTGTGCTGCCAGGCTGCCATGGGCACTGTCCCAGTCCCAGATGGATGACAGCCCCAGGACCTCACTCTGAGGGCTGCACCACCATCAAAACAATCTTCCTCTACTTCAAAACATCCTTTCTCACACTTCCTTCCTTTGGTAATGAACCTTCAATTTCCTCCAGGTAAATAAAGTGAAACTGGAAAGAACTGTAAAACAAAACATAAAAGTAGCTGAGCTGGAGAGTTATAGCCTGCAGTGTTTCTGGGAATGGGTTTTCCTGTCCTCACACTGCAGTTTCTAGCCTCCTAATTTGTTCACCTTTTCTCCACAGATTTTAGCTAAAAGATCTCTAGCATGCAACCTTCACAGGAGCATTTGGATACATGCTAATAGGTAGGGAGCTCCTCCCATAGCTCCATTTTTATTAATGGAAGGATCAGAGAAATTGCCACGTTTTTAACATCGCTTTTTGCAGTAGCTATTAAAGTTCATTGTGTAGAAACAGTAAACTCATTTGTTGACAACACAAAGCTCTGAGGTCAATTCTTCTGTATGAGGTTTTCAGGTGCTGGGAGAGCATGTGTTTGTTGCTCAGTAGGTTACGTGGTATTTTCATTTGGAAGTGACATTTTCCGTGACATTTTACTTTAGAACAATAGCTGGGCAAAATCGAAATTTCAGGTCTGTAATAGAAGAATAATGTCTATTACTTAGTCTATTTAGTAACTTGCATCATTTATAAATTCTGCCTGATTGCATCTCTTTTTACAAAATCCAGTTTAAATGTGTTTTGAAGAGGGGAGGGTGCTGACTGGTTTCAAATGTGCTGGTTTGCAAACTTGCAGACCAGCTGTCCTACTCACTGGTGAAGATAAGTGAGCTCAGTTGAGTTTTGTGTTGCTGGAAACACAAGCGATTTTCTCAGGAAGCTGCTTTGAGAGAGATTGCAGCAATATTGCAGCCCCACTGTTACTGGTCGTTATTGCCGCGTGCGTGTATAATTTGTGTTAGATAAAATCAGGAGGTAGGGAAGACAGGTAAAAAGAAGAGATGAGAGATCTGCTGTGTAGGGTTTTTTTTTTCCTTTCCTTTTCTTATTTTTCTTAGGGAGAAAAAAATGTCCAGAGGATGCCACATTAATCTGGGGAGAAGCGAGTGCTGCTTTAAATCAGAAAACTTGTGTTATACCAAGTGCTTTATTTTGGGAACCATTTCAGTATGTTATGAAGGAAAGTTGCAGACTAGGCATGTTTACTAGACCTTTAATTGCTACATTTAGGAGAAAGGCGCTTTTTTTTTTTTCTTCTACCCTTCCCCCTCCCCTTTTTAACGACAAGAAGCCAGAGTTTGCTGTGCAAATGAAGCAGGCTTTGCAAGAATCAGATTCACTTTGGACGACTCTTCACATTCCTCGTCATCATTACATTAGGCAGCACAATTCCATCTCTGGTTGTTGGGCAGAAAAAGTGGGCAGCCTGCCAGGTAGACGTTTCCATGGCTCCCAACCCCCAAAGGTGATGCGTTTTTCAGCTAATTCAATGAAGAGTGGGCTGAACTTTGGGTATAAACTAGACAATAGCTGCCTTCGCAGTATCAGCAGAATGGTTTATGGGAATGCACTCCACATTTGGCAGAGCATCATGTGACCTTACGGCTGAGATTTTGTGATGGTGCCAACGGAGACTTGGAAAGCGGTGCCCGTTCTGACTTTTTTCCTCTTTTCTTACATGGCTCAGAAAATGGTGGATCTTAATACTTGACTTTAGCCAGACTCAGCAAGCAATTGAGCTTTGAAGCACAACTTTGCCTTTATTCTGGGTTTTTTGGCACACCACCAGGAGGCTGTCCCTTTCACGCCTGATAAATTCTGCTTCTTATCTCCAGATAGAAAAAAGAAAGAAAGAAAATATAAGCAGAATAATTACACTTCATAGCTGCATTTTAGAACTGCACGTTTTATTTTTTTGTTGGTGACGTGTATTTTAGAACAGCGCTCCTGAGTGTCTGAAGGATAAAAGTTTTTTTTTTTATTTTTCTGGGGTATTTTTTGGTGTTTTTTGTTTTTTTTTCTCCTTCCTCCTGTTTAACGAACAGGCATTTGAACTGGGCAAACGGGGCGACAGCGTTGAACATGAGATCATTGCAGCCTAGTGTAGCAAACTGGCACCCTGCCTTTTCACCCCTTTGCTCCAGCACATTTGTGCAATCCCCATTTATAAACCGGCGCAGGGGCGAGGTGAATTTTCTGGTCTCTCCCCACCTCTTGTCCTGGGCAGGCAGTTGCGGCAAGGATTGGTGCAGCTTTTGCGCAGTGCTTTGTGCCTGGAATTCCGAGAAGAGCGAGAGAGAGAGAAGACAGGCATCCTGGTCTTCTTCCGAGAAAGAACAGGAGCCCTAAGAAGAAGAAACAAATCTGAGTTTGTCCTACATACAAGAGTACAGAAAAAAAAAGTGTCTCTCCTGCTTCCAAAAAAAAAAAAAATCTGGCATGTTTCACTACAGAGGCATCAGGACGTGTTAGAGCTTCTTAAAACAGTGTAACAAAATGAGCATAGGAGATTGTTTCTTTAAGTAAAAAAAAAAAGAAAAAAAAAAAAAGAAAAAAGAAAGATGGAATTAATTTTTTGTTTGGTTGGTTGGTTTTTTCACTATTGCTCACATAGCAGTATTTGGCACTGGGTGAACACGTACCTTTCATATCAGGTATAGCTTCTGTTTCTTTTTTTCCTCTTTTTCTTTTTTTTAAGTCGTTTTAAACATGTTGTTCTGCAACTGAGTTCTTGTGTATTAATTTTAACGCAGTCTTCTCTTCCCACTTTTTAAAACTAACTTTTTGGGGGTGTGTTTGATCTAATGCTGCTGAAGATAGAAAGTAAACAAAAAATCGAGGATCTGTAGAAATAAGAGGTTAGGCACATTTTGTTTTAGCTAAGCACTGGAGTTATGCAAAGACCTTAATGTTACATTTACTCAGTCTGAGCTTTGGTTATCTCTAAGAAAGTTGTGGGTATTTAGATCTGGTTGCTAAGGAAATTAAATTCTTTTTTTACAGTGTGACTCATGCTTTCAGTTTCTAAAGAGGAGAAGTGAAAAAAAAAAAAACGTGTTAAGCTGCAGGAAAGGATCTCTCTTGTAGCCTGTATATTAAAGTTGTTACTGAGTTAATTCAAATATGAGTTTCTTACAGTTTGTATCTAAATCCGTTACAAAGAAATCAGTGTGATAAGCACTGGAATAAAAGGCACATTATTGGGACATTCATGAAGCACGCCTGGTTCGCAGACAGTAACAGTAACTATTTTAAGATATTTGGAAAAGCAGCACTTGTCCAGGAATAGCTGAAAACAGTATTTAAGATACCCATTCAGGATGTTTGTGATAAGTGCATGTACAGTTAAAGTAAGTTTTGAGCATATGATGCTTTAGTAGAGCCTTTTACTTAAGGCATTTGTCTGTCTGTTGTAACATATTCCTAAGCAATTAGAAGAGTGTGTAACAAAATTCTTTCTAACTGACAGATTTTGAAAAGCTTGGCCAAATCGGTGTTTCATGCAGTTTGGAGGGGTTTTTTTATATTTTCCTAGTCTTTTTAATTTGTGTTAAAAATACAGATGTTCTCGGCTAGAAATTACTTTGAAATTACAATGTCTCTTTCATCAGAAACTCTTACATTTGTTCAGTTTTTTTCAAAATGCTCATGATATTTGCATCTCTTATAAAAGGCTTTATAAATATTCCTTTATGAAATATAACTATTTTAACATGTTCTTCACTTTTGATATGTTACTGAGTAGAGAGTAATTTCTAAGATTAAATGCTAGTTTTGCTACTTTATATTTTTGTTTTTCTGCAATGAATTCTGGGAAATTGCTGGATGGAGACCTTATATATATGACACATACACCTCCATATACCCATTTTGGACCAGAAAGTGTTTCTTAGCTTTATGGTGATACTCCAATAGTTTGTTGAAATAGTTTTGTTTGTCAGTGATACCTAAGCCTGTTGAGAAACCAAGGCTTGCATTAGCTTAAAATAACTTTATAAATTTCTCTATCTGGTCAGACAAATCACTTTCCCTTCCCCCCGATAAGTTTTTGAAAATATTTCTTAATTTAAGCCACTTAGTATTTGTCCGTATTTTTCTGGATTTCCGTACCTAATTACCTCATTGTGTTCACTGCTTGATAAAAAGTACTCCCTATTGTTAAGTTTGCTCCTTCTCTTCTGAAATTCCTAATAGAAATTGAGTATTTGTAGGTTGAAAAAAAGGCTAGAAAATAATAAAAGAAAAAGTCCCTTTTCCAAAGCGTGCATGTTCACAGCATGTCTTCCCATGGCCCTGAGGAGGGGCATCAGCAGTGTCGGGTTTATATCTTAAAAGCATAATTACTAATTTTGTGTATGCTTCATGTTCAGAAAACTCTTGACATAAAACAGATATTTCAAAATCTTTTTCTCACTGTTTTTGGTTTGTTTTTGTTTGTTTTTTTTTTTTTTAATTTTAGTGAAAGAAAAATTAAAATGAAAAAGGAAAATGAAGAAGTTAATGATACAAGATTTCAGCGAAGGTAATACAGTGATCTTAAATACCTTTTTAATTTTTTTTCTTATTTTTTGGTTATACGATAAAGCTATTGGCAAGGATCTGAAGCAGTTTAAAAAGAGTATTTCCTTAAGACAGCCTACAAATGTAATTTCAGAGATGTGCATTAAACTCTCATCATTGCTGTTGGGAATGTTGCAGCTTGTGTAACTGTAAATACATAAAGATGTAGCTTTACACTGTATGTTTATATGAAGCTTAAGAATTAACTGAAAAATCAAAACATAATTTGTTCTTTGGTTAGGCCTAGTAGATATATAAGATGTATAATATATATGAGACATATATGTACTAATATACTCATATTACTAATATATTTGTAGTTCATAAATCCACTTGTTACTATGTAACTATAATGCAGTGACCAATTATTTTTCAAATGTGAAATATATCTTCTATTCAAAAAAATAAAAAAGACAGAAAATTGGAAAAGCAGTTTTATAGCACTTATTACAGTCATTCAGTAAGTTGTTTATGCAGTCTGCATGCTTATTTCTGATACTAGGATAACTATTCTAGTTTGAGGGCTCGTCTCTACATATTCTCTACAGTGTCAGCAGAAAGCAGTTATAAAAATATCATTCCTTCTGAATGCTGAAGTGTTGTGTAGAAAGTGAAAGCAGGTTTAAAGGAGACTTTTCTAGAAAATAAAGTTATTTTAAAATGTAAGAGGGTATGAACATGCAAGGTTTAATCCACTAAATTAAAAAAGGGAAAGAAACAGTAATTCACTAATGCTCAGCTGTCATTACTGCAACAGAAATACACGTTGAAGTCTGCAAGAAAATGAAACATTGCCTTGGTAAAAAAACTTTGCTATTGACAAACATTTATTCTCTTAAAAGGTGTTGTGCCCAACTAACAATGGCAGAATTAGGACTATGGTGAGAAATAGTGGAAGGAAGGCATTAAAATTTTATTTGGATACAGATTTCAATTACCTGCTCAAATCAAAAGACACCTTTATATAGTGCCTGGTTTTAAAATTATACTTGCATCTCATGGCTGTATTTTACAAATGCCTTTGCATTTATGTTGTTGCAAGTTATTCTGATGTCAGGTGTTGTGCTTAAAGGTGCAGTGTTTATCAACACTTTTAGTTAGAGTATGAAAGTTATAAAACTGTTTCTGTGTGTCACCCTTCTGAGTTACTTGGTTTTGCCCCAAAGGAGCTATTTTCAGTCTGTTGTTTAGGGTACCCTACATTCAGTGTGGGATAATTTTTAGTGGGTTGCTTGCCAGTCACAAGAAGGATGGATTTGTTGTAGGTGTTAATCCTGAAATTTTGCAAGATTGCATTTCCACTTGCATTCTCATTACTAGGGAATTGCATTGATGGGAGGGTTACTGTATAAAATACACAAATTAACTTCTTTGCTTTGATTAGTGGCTGTTATCTAATCAACAAGTTATTGTCAAGCAGTACTTTAGTAGCAGTGTAATGTGAAGAAATAGCTACGCAGTTTTCACAACGTTGCATGGGAGCAGCACTCCACTGTGCCTTGTTGCATCTCAGATTTGGTGGGGTGAATTTTATTGTGAGTTGTAGTACATAACATGAGCTCAGACACAAAGGAAAACCTGTAGTTTTCACTTCTATGTCATGTCCAGTTATTGATTCCAGTCGAGCACACCACTGTCAGATGCAAGTTGGGAGTTGAGGGTTCATCAGTAAGGCAAAGAGCATGCAAAAGGACATTAGTTCTTGCTGAAGGCAAAGCAATCTCTTGCCATTAAACTATTAAAAAAAAAAATTTCTTTCATTTTCAAATAGAAATTAGTCACAAATCTTTGGCTTGTTTGTTGCCTCCACCATTGATGCAGTTAAGCTTGGAGGAGCCTTCTTTGCAATAGATGGTAATGTTTTCACTCTTGAGTACTCGTTCTCACCTCGCATCATATGTTTGTGTGTTTAAAGTCTTCTGCACTCCCTGTAAGAGGAAAACCCTAACCAGCGATGCCAATTGGCATAAACCCGTAGATCCGATCTTGTGTTGAAACGCACTGCACAAGCTCGCTTCTATGGGTCTGTGTCAGTGTGGTGATCTGGCAAAACTTCATGCAGCACCCACTGCAGTGGTGTTTGACAACAAGCCCAAATGAGTGTACAAAGCCATGTACTGATTCTGGAATTCTTCTCTTGTCCGTTGCCTTCCAACCTGATTAAGGGATTTGTTCTTTTATAGGTTGCTTTAAGCATCTTTGGCTTAATATCTTATTAAAATTTAGAAAGAGGTATGAGGGAATCGTAGGGTTTACAATGAGGGAGTATAATATATACAATTTCCTGGCTTTATTAAATATGCCATTCATTCTATTACACTCAAAAAGAAAGAAAGGCATTTATATTTTATTCTTGTTGTAAAGTAAGACCAAATACTCATTTCTTTCCAGAGATGTTCTGGGTTTGCATCATCCCTATCAAATATGTATGTATATATATACGCACACAGCACACGTATATATCTTTATACATATGTAAACAGGATAGAACAGAAGTTCTACCTCTGCAGTAGAAAAATCTGTCTAAGAATATGCCTTATTGTCTGAAAAGTGGGGAATAACTGCAGTTGAAAGCCTCCCCCCTTGGGAAATATGTAGGCCAGTGGTTGCTGTCACATTTCAAAGAAAGGCTGAAGAAATGAAGAAGACTTTATGGTCACCGTCGGAAGCTGTGTGCATCCGGGTTGAGGTAGTAGGTTGTATGGTTTAGAGTTACACCCTGGGAGTTAACTGTACAACCTTCTAGCTTTCCTTGGAGCACACTTGAGCCATCGAGGAATTCATCACCACTTTAATCTGATCAGGGAAAGTATGCAAAAAGGTATTGTTTCATGGCTGTACATAATGATCACTCTGAGGCTTTATTGATGTTGAAATAGTCCTGATGACTTGATTATTTCATTTAAATCCTGTTATGAACAATGCTGACACATTGCCTTAATGGACTGTGACTCTGTACTGCAGACACTTAAGGAAAGAATGATGATTATTTTAATTCCATCAACAGGAAAGCTTTAAAAGTTGTTTTGGCTTATAAACTCAGAAAAATACCAAGTATTTCATGCTTTTTTCTTTCTTCAGGGAATAGCTTATCCTATACATTTGATTTTTGTTCCTGGTGTTATACAAGTCTATATATTTTTGAAAAGGAAAAGAACATTTTCTTTTGTCCTTAAAATGTTTTCCAGAAAATATTGCATGCTGCTGCTTGGATAGCAGTGGCAATGTCACAAGTTGATCCTGGTCTTCCCTGGATTTATGATATTATTTCTTTGTGCCTGAAGAACTTAGTGTTATGAGCACAGATCCAAATGACCTGCAGGCCCACCTGTGTTCCCACCTTCCTGTGACTCACTGACTCAGCCCAGCCCGGCTCTGGGGTCTCATCATCTGCATCCTTACACAGCATGTCAGGCCAAATGTCAGGCCAGGGTCAGACCTGACCCAAAATGCCCTAGTCTGTTTTGGTCCTTGATTCATCTTTCTAGCTCAGCAGGACTTGGACAAGTCATATTCCCTGTGCAAATGGTTTCCAAAACACTGGAAACTGCCTCCAGTGTCAGGTCCCAGCACTGGGTGCCTCCACCCATGTGGGATGGGTGCCATAGACAAAATTATCCCTCCTCAATCCTGGTTTTCTCTGTGTGTCTGCATGCCTTCTGCATGCTCTTTTTTTTTTTTTTTTTTTTTTTTTTTTTTTTTTTTTTTTTTTTTTTT
>WBNO01015705.1:0-106747 GCA_013400575.1 Peucedramus taeniatus | reverse complement strand
AAAAAAAAAAAAAAAAGACCCAAATCTGACTCTGGAGACAAAATTGGGCTTGTGGAGGTTTATGGCCCAATTTGTGTGACCCTGCTTCATTCTGGTTTGCAGTCTTCCTCATCCTGTTTGGAAAAACAAAGAAATGTCCCTTAGTATGTACATCCCATGAGCAGGTATCCTAACAAAAAGGGACAATATGAGTGTGTTTCCACTCTTAGAAACAACTATGAAGCAAGAGAGAAAAGATTTGTGCCTGTATATTCACCATGACTTTTTAAGTGAGAGCTACTTCTGGAACTGACCTCAAAGATGAGGCCTCCCCAGTGAGATGGAACACACATTATTGCCAAAGTCAGAACATCTGGACTAGACAGTGATGCTCATTCCAAAATAGTTGGGAAAAAGTGATACTGTCTTTTTCCACATGCTTTTCCATAAAAAGTGAAAAAGAGTATTATTTTCAAGAATAATTTGTCATTAATGACAGCAATAGTGATAATTTTTGCTGGAAAGTGACTTAGGTTTGTTTATGTGCTCCACAAAAGAGCGGAGCACAACACCCCTGTGTTGAGATCAGGGACAGATCAGACTCCTGTGGCCTGAGGAGAGGGTGAAATGTGACTGTTCCACATCGGGGTGAGGGATCTATTCCTGCAGCTGCCAGGATACCAGCAAACAATTCTCTTTTTAGGGTATTTGGAAACCCTGAATTTCTGATTTTACTTTTATTGGAGGTGAACATAACAAGATGTTTGCTATTTCCAATGTTTAGTTGTTTTGTGTTTTGCATCAGCAAGGACAGTTAAGAATGTTTATTTTAAGTGGATTTGAAGGTTGATTGTATTTTGGTTGTGTTTTCTTTCCATGTCTGTGTATTAAAAAAATCATTTGCTCACAGGTCCCTATGTTTGTGTCCTACCAGCTTAAGGTTTACCTGAACCCTTTCCTAGATAAGGAATAACAGGAGGATATGAAAATGGATTTAGTTTATCTTTTTAACAGCACTTATTTTCAGTGATTAATGTTTGAGATAGGAAATTGATAAAAAGCATCTGCATAACAGGTGGATCCAGACTGAATTTTAAGCCTCTCTTAAAATATATGGAACAGAGGAGAGATGAGGTTGAGTGAATCAGAATTGCTCCAAGCTGATGGAAAATGCTTAAGGGAGCAGTGGCTAAATGGGAGGATAGAGAGGAGACCTCCATCAACCACTGAAGCCTAACAGGGACCACTCACAATCTGAGTAAAAAACTCTAATATCCTCTGTGTATTCAAAAAGACTCTGGTCACCAGTACATTTTCTTTTGTTATTTTAATTTTTTTCTTTTGTAGTTTAAGTTCACTGGAAAGAAACATTGTAATTGCTGGTTTCTGCCAACAGAGCAACAGGTGTTCAATCCTTTTATATTAATTCTTCAATTAGTTGCAAAATAAGGGGAATTGTTTATACTAAGCTGAACTGAATAGAAATGACTGATGCAGAAAATGTGGGAATGTTTCATCTGTCCTTCAAAGGCATGATAAATTTGTAATTCTATCAGGCCTAGTTGCAGGTTGCTATGCAAATTTTCATTGCAGCATCACCAGCTTTAATGAATATACATTTTCTCTATTTCCTTCTCTGTTCTTTAATTTAGGTTTTTTACCCTGTAAAGTGAAATACATTGTTTTGGCAAGAGTTACCAAGTTACAAGCAAAAAATGAATGAGACTGTGAGGTAATTTTGAAGTGGATTAAGGTAGAGAATGAAAAACAAAGGGGGAAAAAAGCTCTATTAAGAACAGCTGGATGGAGTTAGGTCTTCTGTCTTTCATTTTAAAGTCATAAAACATATTGTCTGTTTTAAGTAAAGTCTGACATATTTTACCTTTGCAGTGCAGTTGGAGTATAAGTGTGCCTTGTAGACTCAGCATTACACTGATGTGATGCTTCTGTAGGAAATAAATGCACTTTGTGACGTGGCTAAACGGGGATGGGTTCCAACCTGAACCAACCTAGGGTTCCAACCTAGGGCCCATGTGAGAGTGTTTGTTCCTGTAAGTAAGAACATTGTAATTCTTGTGCCTTTACTTTGCTTCTTGCATTTGGAAAAAATCTCCATTAAGATATTCAGGGAAAATCTGGAGATCCAATGGATCTGTGACTCCCAGTTGTTCCTTTGGGACACGTGTCCTCAGTGTTTCACAAGTTTGGTCCTAAAGAAAAGCTGCAGAGGCACTAACCCACCCAGCACCCTTTTGCTTGCCACAATTTTCTTGGTAAAGATTAAGTCTGATCCATGGTGAGCCCTGGTTCCTGACAAAGGAATTACAGCATGTCAAAAGCCCTCTGCAATGCCAGGTCCTGCCTGTCTTAAGAGCTAAGTCACTTCAGAGAGCTGGGGAGAATTTGTATTTCCTTCTGCAGCCCACAGTGCCTTTGTCCAGAGGCACATCCAAAGAAAACGGAGTTAGAGGGACATTACTGAGTTAACAGCCATGACTTGGAAGCACTGACAGAACTTGAGTGTTTTGGGTGCAGCCATTTTGAGACCTTTCCCTGTACCAAAGGTGACGTTAATCCAGTTTACCAGAAGAGGTAAAGGACATTAGTACTAGCTTTGTGCTGTTGAAATACCACACAGTATAAATGAGTCAAAAATAAATGAGCAAATTTCTGGTTTTGTTATTCTACTCAGCAAAAGAAAACGCAGTGTTTCATTTTTTCATCCTTTGTTTAACTTCCTTGTCTTCAAAACAGTTGAAGTTCTTCAGAGATTTTTAGGTAAAAGAATGTGTTAAAATACTTAAAAGCAACCCCAAAAAAGGTTTTTCTTGAAAATCTGTCCCTTAAACATGAAAAACAGTGTTTAATAATGTCCAAAACTTGTTTATGAAACTCTTCAGCAAGAGACCTGGGATAGGTTGCTTAACTGATAAAGCTGGAATAGAAGTGCACTTGAAATTCTTCAGATCTTTTGGTTGTGGTTTCATATGACATTCATTTATCTATTGAGAGCAGCTTCTGATATTTTTAATAAAACAAGCATTAAATACATATGGCAGGCCCTGTTTAAATGTGGGTATTGGTTTTATAGCACAGTTATATACAAGTTTCGAAAGCTAATGTTTTTGTGTTACCCAGTACAGAAGAATGAAATTGTTTCAGCTTTGGCCTTCACATAGTAAAAAATATTTACATCAGAGTGATCTTTTTGGTAGAGTTTAATTTTGCCTAAGGCTTCTGGATATTTCAGTTGTAATTCATTGTAATATATATCATTTATATGGAAATTCCAGGCTAATTTTTTTTGAGGTTTTTTTTTTTTCTTCACCTCTTCTTTCATGACAATTCTAGAAACCGTAATATTAAGCCTCACATTGATGAACTCTTTTCAAGAATGCTTGCAAAATTTGAGTAAAAACTCAAAGATCAGGCCTCTTTTTTTGTTTCCTAGAATGACATCCTCATGTTCAGGAATTCCTGTCTCCTTATCCCTTCTTTTACAAATATGATTGGCATGGTATTTGATCTTGCAACAAAATAAGCATGGATCCCTTTGCTCTTATGGGCTTTGTTGCACCTCCTTTTGAATGGAAAGATCTCCCCCATAAACATCTGTACTTGGGGGTTTTCTGGATAAGGTAGTTGTCTGGCTTGAGTAAGGCTGGCCCTGATATCCCAACCATTGCACCAAGAGCCTCATTGAAAAGACACAAATACAGAAGAGCAGACTAATTCTTTTTCTAAGAGTCACAACAGCCTTGTGTACTGCTTTGCTTTCATGGTTGGTGAAAAAGGGAGTCGTGTGCACTTGTATTTTCCTGCATGTGGTTAACATACATATATTATGCTTGTTTTGTCTTTATCTGAATGTCACCTCAACTAAACTTTATGTCCATGGTTGAGAGTGATTTATCTGCGTTAATCTGCGGTTTATCTGGGAAATGCAACTCCCTTCCTTTTACTTTTGGTCTCCACACACTTTTTCCACTGGTCATTTTTTTATTCTTCTTTTACTGACATCATGATAATCCTGGCAATGGATGACATCATGATAATCCTGCAATGGATCCTGCAATCCATTGCAGATATACTGGCAACAGGGATGAATTGGGAATGCCCGGTTGGCTGGAGAGAAATGGAACAAAAGAGCACAATCCCAAAATTCTTCCTCTCAGCCATTGCCATTAGTTTGCTGAGCCAAATTTGTTCATTTTCCATGTTAGGAAGAAGCCATCAGATGGGAACTTGACCATGATAACTTTAGTGTTGCTTGAAAGAACTTCGCATTAGACTATGGATAGCATTTGGAGCATGCTAAATCCATATAAATGGCTGGTTTCCTGGAAAGTTACCCAAGAAAGATGTTCTGTCTGGACCAGGAAGTAGATTCCATAGTAGATGAAGACATGGCTTGAAAGTGCCTCTGGTATTCAAATGTCCTGGGGTGAGAATCATTGGCTCCTATTCTACATCACAGCTTGTCCAGCAAATCTTGCACTTTCAGAGAGTATTTCCATCTCCACCTTTTCAAAAAGCCTAAGTGCACTTAGTTTGTACGATTGAAGGGAATTTATTCCATAAGTTCCTTGAACCTGCAGATTTTCCTGTGTCAGCTGAGATTTTTATTGGGAGGAGAATTTTTTGGAGGTAGAATTTTTAATAAAGTAGGATTGATACTATGTGGAGCTAAGTTGTTTGAGAGCTGCTGCTGAGGCTGATGTCCCTGTGGGAGGACATCTTTGTGAGCTGGGGCACAGGGAGCAGTGGACCAATGTTGAGCTGTTCAGCTCTATGCTAAGTAATGTTCTTTTGTCCAAATGTTAACTTTTGATCCTTAAGCTAGATTTACCATATTCACTTCTAATTTCTTCAGCTCTACTGCCCAAATATATATATTTCCATGTTGTGTAATGTAAAGAACTAAGCACAGACCAACAGTCTCATCACTGGATAGGAAGGCAGTGTCTGAAATATCCCAGCCTCTGCTGTTTATGGCCCACACATACTTGGAGATGAGACTGCAGGCTTGAGTCCATCTGAGGTACCACAGCTGGCAGTTTGGCTACCACCCTAGGGAGGTTTTTGCTTGAGAAAGTATTTTTTTTCTTTAGACAGCATTTATTCAGGATGTGACTTGTGAAGTACGTGATTCCTGTGGTGATAAAGACATATTTGCGAGTGATTATTATTAAATATTGCAAAGTCTATTGTTCTTCTTAAATGTTCATCATCTGATACAGGAAGAATTTAGAGGTATTTTTATCTTTATTTTGGTTTTGAATTATAGCTGTAACAGAATGGCCAAAACATAAATTTTAGTGATGAGTCTAAGAACCTAACTCATACTTAGTGTAACATTTTGAAGCAATCCTGCTTTTTTTCCCAATATATCTTGGGCATTTAGGAGCCAGCATCCTGCTGATTTACAACATCTGGGCGAGTTTAAAAGAGAAAGCTCAGGTGCAAAGGCATTTTTACAGCTTTTTGACCCAATGACAAGATGTTAAATATATAAAGTGGCTGGAGCTGCCTCTAGGTTGTGCTTCTGTATGATAGACACTTAAACATGGAGTGCAAATACACTCTTAGCTACTGTTATGAGATAATAGCACCTTAATTCCTCTCCTCTGGCTGTTGTAAAGAAAGGCAATATAAACAATGCAGCCAGAGTAAACAGGCACAGCTTGCACACCTCCTATTACTCCTATTGATGCTGCTGCCAGCCACACAGATGCTCCAAGGGGACACAGGACTCCTTTCCTCCCCTTGCCCAGCACTGTGGGAGGAGTTGTCTGCCGTGGGAGACAGTGCTGTCCCCAGTCTCCTGTTTTTAGGGCAATGCTGCCAGGGAATGCTGCCAGGCACTCCTGCCTCTGTCCTTAGCACCAGCAGGCACCATCCTCAGGGGCACCAGGGAGCCCTCATGCACTGTTGGGGCAGGGGTGGCTCTCACTGGAAGGGGCTGCAATCACCACCCCACCAAGGACAGGGACGTGCAGTTTCATGCCCAAAAGGAAGGAATTGAGTGTAGCATTGAGTCAGTTTGGAGTTTTTTTGGCTAAAAAAGTCCAAGTGTTGGTCTGTGGCAGTAAACACGCAGCCTGCCTAATGAATGTACTATTTATTAGCCGTGTGAGTGCTGGAAATACCAAAGCGGATAAGGGCTGTGATTCAAGGCCACGGGGCTGTGCCCACACAGCTCCCTAAGCCAGGAGCCAAGGATGTGGGAATGCTCTCCAAGGGGCGACCCTGGGAGTACGAAGCGAGTGTCAGGCTGTGCTCATCTCCAGGCAAGAGGAGGTTTGTGCTAAGGATCCTTCTCATACGTGAGGAGCGGCTGTTGTTTGTTATTGTGTAATTTGATTTGACTCTAATTTAATGACAGTTCTTAGCAGGCAACATGATTTGCAAGGCTGATTTCAATTTTTATTGATTGGGCCTTTAATTTATTTGGACTTGCACTCAGAAGCTTCATCGGAGATTTAATGAAAGACTGCAAAACCAGCTTGGTAAGGAATTTTTTGATGGAACTTGAACTCAAATGCTTCAATAACAAGTCATTCAGGTGCAGTGTGAAAATATTTTAAGAAGGAAAATTCTTAGTTAAACTTCACTTTTTTAAATAGCAGATTGGCAAATCCATTATTTAAAACCCACCTTTCTTGTGGATTTTTTCCCCCAAATTCTCACACTCAATATCTATTCAAAGGTAAATTAAAGATTTTTTTTTTTAGAATTTTGCATAATGGGCTTTTAAAGGGGACATCTTGGAGATTATAATTGCAAAACTTTCACTGAAAATAAGTAACTTATAACTTCTGGAAATCTATTATTTTATTCATTAGTAAGAAATTTACCAAATGCAGAAAAAAAGTTCTATAAAAACAGCTGCAACAGTCTCCTACTTATTTTCATGCTGCAGGTATTTTTCAAAGTAAAGATTGCAAAGCATAAAAAATAGATTATATGATTTTGAAATATAACAGTAATTTTATAAAGACAAGCTTGCTTTCTTTTTAATATTTTTAAATTAATATTCATAAATTTTAGAAACGAATGCTCCAAACAGAGAGGCACTAGGAAGAGGTTAATTAATGATAACTTTTGTTACCTTTTTCAAAGCCAAACCTTTGCACTTGAACTAATGAATGAAAAAAGCAGCAAGAGGCACAGAGTGTATCTGTATGGGAGGAAGGAAGGAATAGGGAGGATGAATTATTATGTGATAAATAGTGTAAGAGGATGTAAGAGAAGAAAGGAAATTGAAGCTGCACATGGAATGAGAGAGAGGCTACAGGGAATGGAACTGCAGTCACTGCTCACTGGCACTTAGAGGGGCTCTGGGAATGTAGGCACAGGAGTTCATGAAGGTGGAAGAAAAAAGGGAACTTGAAAGATATGGGGAAAGGACATGAGGATGTTGTAGCTTCACATTGTTGTGCATCATCCACATTGGTGCATCTTGGTAACTGTGAAATAGTAAAAGAAGGAATGATTTACAGGCAAAGCTTCATATTTGTAAATAAACAGAATATTCCCTCCTGGGAATAAGTTTTTGTATTTCCTGGTCAATTCCTATTTAATTTATAAGCAGAAAACCCCATTATAATATACAAATTTGGAGGGCAGTAACCATGAAAAGTACTATCTGAGGGTGGTACACATTTCAGACATATTGAAACAATCCCAAAATTATCTCCCACTATTGAGAATTAGGAAACCAAAAAATATAAATCTAAAGATAAACTGAAAACCCAGAGTGAAGGCACACAGATAGCCATAACTCTGACTGTTGCAGGCAATATAGTAATGATGCTGGTTTAGTTCAGTTTAGTCTAAGACAACAAACACTAGATGTGATTATATTATGGCCATATTATAACTGCACAATGTCATCATAAGGGAGAATTAACTCGTGTGTGTGCCCTTCCCTTGGCATCTGCTCAGTGTATTTGCGTAAATGAGAAATATAAAACTCCCAAAAGCCTGAATCAAAAAGAATAAGATAACCCCAGCTTTTATATGAACTGTAATTAATTTGCGGCCTGTTACCACAAAACTTAATTTAGGGAAATTCCTAGTTAGAATCAAGAATGTTAAACATTTGTGTGAATAAGAACAGTATGTGCAGTGGCGCTAGAAGTAGCAATATTTCTGATTCAAACCATGCACTGAAGAGTTGTTGAGGTTCCAGAACTTCTTTCCCTTTAAAATTATGAGAGAACGAAGTTTATTGACTGCTGATCACTTCCAGACACAGAGCGGTGGTCTATTAGTCCTTTTCAGAGTGTAATAGCAGTTCCACATGACACAAATTAATGGAATATCTCATTAATTCCCTAAATGTCACTAAACTGGTCAAGTCATAAGTTTCCATCTCCTTGAAGTAAATTTAGCTGCTTCCAATTTTTCAGTTGTGTGAAAACATCTGCAGAATATGGAATCTGTTAAAACAGCAGGGTCTACATTGGGAGGTACCATGATCTTAACCTGAGCTATTTCTGTGAAGGAGATCAGCTTATTCAGCATCCAAAAAGAGCTTACAGATTTACATCCAAGCTTGTTTCGAGGATAATTTTTGCCTCTCTATTCTATATATGAACACTAATTTCTCTATGCAATAAAAGGAAGAAATGTGAGTATTTATGGTATGGGATAATATTATTAGCTATTTTCAAATTTCAGTTTTGCCTTACAAGGTTATTTGCTTGTTAAATGAAATGTCTAACCAGTAAAACAGGCTTTTGCTATGGTTATGAAATGGTGATTAATCTTCATGTAAGGTATCCTCAAAGCTTTTGTTTTAAAGAAAAAGTAGCATAACACAAAGTGAAGTGAACCAACCAACATATTCATAGGCACTCTTTCAGGGAAAAAAAAGACAAACAATATTGTCTTCTAAAAGACAATCCTAATTTACCAGATAATAATTTCTCATTGGAGAGAATTACAGTAATTTTACAGTGTTTTTAGTGTTGCAGTAGAGGATTGCACTGACTTGTCTGATCATCATCAGTTGTTTCTCTTCTCTCCATTTGATAGCACTGCAATATACCAGTCAGGCCTCAATTTACTGTTGCTTTCTGTCAGTGCATTTTATATACTGCATCTCCAACACAGCTCCCCCTATGCAATGCTACATTTTTAAGACCTGATAGTAAATTTCTCCCTGAGTGAAGTCTTGAGTGAAGATTTATTTCAGAACTAGTGATCATGAAAACAGGATCCCTGCATAAAGAAAAGTGTTTACTAATATAAGTCTATAGTTCAATTAACATATATTAAATTAGGAAATGCAGAGAAAGTCAAATTCTCAAAATGTATTAAGTACATTGCTTTCATTTCTGTAATTTTTCACTCACAGCTTTTTGAATGTGAGTAGATCAAAAATACCTTAAATACCTTAAAAAACAGAAAACTTCACTATAAGGAGAAATAAATAAAATCCTTGATGATATTAAAATATTAAAATAAATTCAGTCCCAGTCACTTTTATCATTAGGGTCCATAGCATGGTATTGGAAATATTGAAAATGTAGCTATCTTTAAGTTAAGTGCAATAACATTTGAAAATACTTGTTCTAAAAATTTTTGTATGGCCTCAGAGCTATAGGGGACTTCATAAGCTTTAAAGCTGCTTTAAACTTTAAATCTGTGGATTGAAGCAAATGTGTATAAATATATTTGACAAATACTTAGGAGTGTTCATTAATGGGAGCATGCACATTGAGTTCTAAGTCTGTGGAACGTAAGGGAGTGAGAACATTTTTAGCCTATAGATGTGGGGGGTTTTGTTTGTTTTTTTATTGGTTGGGGGTTTTTGTTGGTTTGGTTTTGTTTTTGTTTGGTTTGGGGCTTTAGTTTATCTTCCACAGCCTTGATTGTAAGGATTTGTTAAAGAATCTAAAAAAAGTTTTTTAAAAAATGGTGGTAAGTGATCTAACCAAGAGGTTACAAGGATGCAAATTCATTTGGTTTATACTAAACTTTAGAATGTTTCTTATGAATTTAAAGCTATTTAATAAAAAACACTGCGTTTGTTTCAGGATGAAATTTTCATGAATATAGTTTCACCAGTTCATTACTTTGTTCATATATGTTGTCTTCATTTAGTCTTAAATAAGAACAAGGTACATTATAAATGATTGAGGGAACATGGTGAATTCTTTAGATCTAAGAGCTTTCCTATAAACCTGGAGGTAGGAGTTTCCCCAGATATCAAGAAGCAGTTGCATGCAGACAGACAATAGTTCTGTGCTTTATGGAAATAGTTAAGTGAAGACTAAATATTTAGTTATTGAGCATTATCGGGGAAAAAATTAAAGTATAGAAAGTGTACAAATGAAGTCTTAACAATGTCAAGTTCTTTCAGGGATAAAATAATTCTTCAATTTAACTTTAAATAAAAAGTAAATGGGAAAAAAAGTATTTACCAAAAAAAACCCCAACAAGCTGGCAAGAGAAATGGGCCTTGTTGCTAGCAGTAGTAGTAGTCAAGGGAAAAAGAGAAATTAATCATTAATTATCTATCATCTATTAGACAAAGAAAATTATCCCATGATACTCGACTCTGTAATCCTAAAAGTCCTTGTACTTATATGTCTTAGCATCTTCAGAATAACATAGTCCAAGAAATGTAAATATTAGTGTTCATTTGAAACTGCACAAAACCAGTTCAAAGTAATTCAACAGAAGAACATGAAGGAAAAGTGAATAAATATAAAATGGAAAGCATAATATAAATCATCTTCGTAATTGTTCACTAGATAATGTTTGCCAGCTAGTTGTCTGAACTCTTTCCTTTTTGCTAATTTATATATTTTGTGGGATGAAATCTATTATCTAATGGTAAGCCAGCTTTATATACAGCAGTTCAATGGCATCCACTTAAAAATATTACTATCATCACTATATGGAAGATGTAAATGTATTTACTGCCAGGACTACAAGCCACAGCATTTTGAGAAGTTCAACGTATTCACAATTTTCAGTGGAATAA
Source organism: Peucedramus taeniatus (assembly GCA_013400575.1). Lineage (NCBI taxonomy): Eukaryota > Metazoa > Chordata > Aves > Passeriformes > Fringillidae > Peucedramus > Peucedramus taeniatus. The sequence continues at coordinate 95,769 of WBNO01015705.1, read as the reverse complement.
ATATGATGCACCTTTAAGTGATACACATCCATGAATAAGACATTGCAATTACATTCATCAAGTGTTAGGGAATAGTTAGAAAAGCAGGCTAAATAAGAATCTTGCAGAAGTCCCTCCTCTTCCATGATAACCTCACTGAAGTCTTTATGAGCATTTATACTCAGGAAAGCATTCAGATTTGCTTTGAAAGCAGAGGTCCTTGCATCTTTCTCCGTTCATATACCTCTATTTAATCATTTTCCACAGACAGCTTCTAACAAACAGAATGTATCTAGGACTGTGACATCCCTTTGTGACATGATACCCACAGTGAAAAGCAAGAGCTTGGGACAATTTAACAGTTTGTCCAGATTCGTGCTAGATGTCATTGTCAGCATTGGGATCAAGGGATGAACCCTCTGGTTTGCCAAAATGATGACTAGTCCAAAACACATATTTATGAAAGTCCTTTCTGGGCAGTACATTAAAGGCTTAGTGTCTGTGTTCTGAGTTAAACAGCACCATCTCACAGTTTGAAGTCTGTGTATCACGTTGGAATGTGTTTTCTCTATCAGTGTGATGTTTTCACATCGTGTTTTATAATGTAGTAATTACACAGCTTGGTCCACAGTTCTTCTTGAAATTAATGCATCTCTTGTATTTAATAATAACACACATTTAATAAGACTATTTCATTGTCATAAATATTAAAAGCTACATAATATATGCACATATAAAGACTGCAGTAATGAAGATGTTTAAAATAGACAACACCAATATAAATTCAAGTGCTGAAGCTCAGTGGATCCTGAAAGTAAAAGTAGCTGTACAAATAAAACAAAAATTGCCTTTGTTGATCTTCATTGTCTAAGAGGAGAGGAATATGGCATATGGACAAGGAGGGTAGACAGTGATGGAAAGTTCAAACTTTTCTCTTTAAATTATCTGCAGCATTGATTTTCCATTAAGAAGGTGAAGAAATGCCCTTGCCAACAGCATTTAACTTCACCTCTTCTGTATCCTCTGTGCCCTGGCCCTTTTTCTATGGAAAGGACCACTAGACCTGTCAGACATGGCCCTAAGAGCTCCAGATCCATCTTGGGAAGAACTCTGCTGTGGAGGGAAGCAAGAACAGGGCCATTAGACTGTTTTCCAGGCAAACCCTGAGGCTGCAGGAACTCCATGTGTGCCAGGCACAGCTGGACCAATCCCAGCCATCACTGCTGGAGCTCATGGGCATCTGAGCATTTCCTGCTCAGACCTAGGCAGTATCAAAGAGACAACTGAATTATGTGAGGAGATGTAGAGCAGTCCACAATATAAAGGAGGCTCAGAATTGGATTAAATCAATTTTATTTCCACTTGCCACAAGATGTGAATGGTATGTTCTGCACCTTATAATAAGAAGTTTGAAGTATTTATGTGAGCATTTTTCTCTTAACTCTTTAAAAGATGTGGTAAAAAACCCTACTTAATCTCAAATTGCAATATTCAGATACAAATTTTAAGAATCCCACAGCTGTGTGGATAATGTTTGACACTTGAGTGGGAAAGGTTTTAGCTATAAAATTCTCAGTTCAAGATTATAAAAGTAGTAGAAGTATAGAAAGGTTAAGATCAGAAAGTGACTAGGAGTGTGGATTTTTATTCCAATTTGAGTGACTTTGCTTGTTATATTTGGATGCTAATGCAATTAAAAGGTCTCAATCTCCCTGGTCTGTGAAAATGACAATAACTCTCCCTTCTTGCATTAAAGAAATGTACTTTTTGCAATAATGGTATAAAGTTTATAAACATTTCTTATTTATATGTGGCCACGTTTTAGTTTCTCTATTGACAAATTGAAGAGTAAAGACTCTTCAGTACTGAAGAATTGAATAGTACTGTGACAAATTTTCAGAAAGCTGTTACAGATTAATCTAGTGAAGTTTATTTCTACACAATAGGAAGAAATAGAGACTGGGAATTAGGGGAGGCTCTATTTGAAGTAAGATGCTGAAATGCTAATATCATAGTTACCAGGTCTTTTTTTGGAAAAGATGTTAATTCCTCAGTATTCTATTAGCTCTTTTATTTGTGTCTTTTCTTTTTTAAACCAATTATTAGAAAAGAAGGGAAAATGAATAAGTCAACATAATATTTGGACTTAAAAAATTTCTCCACAGGAGCAGCTGTTAAGGAAGTTAAGTAGTCACTGGGGGAGAGGAAAATCCTCGCTGTGGAGTGAAAATGGCTGGATGACAAAAATCTAGAGTAAAAATATATAGTCAATCTCCTCTGTGACTGAAAGATTAAGTGGGCTCCTCCACTGCTCCATGTTATGATGTTTGTTATTTAATACATGGAAATGATGGAAAGAAAGTTAGGCAATGAGATGACAGCACCTGCAAATGTCACAAATTAGCTGGGTTACTCAAATCCAAAACACACTATGTGGGGAACTTCAAAAAGGAACCCTGAGATTCCCTACATCTACAGCAGTGGATGACATGATGTCAAACAAAATTCAACAGTATGAAAGCTAGCAGGCATTGAAATAAGTAATTTTAACTATTTATGTCTTCTCTTGGGTCCTAAATTAATCTAGAAATACCAAAAAAAGGCATCAAGTCATTGTGGACAACTCAATAAAACCTGTGATCTCTGTTAAAGTTTCATCAGCCTTTCCCATCCCCTTATAATTTATCCAAATAAAAGGATCCATTCACAATGAAACAAGAATCAATGGCAATATGACCCTGTCTGTGCAATAACCTACATCCAGTACAGCTGATAGCATATAATAAAACATCATCTCTTATTCTGACTCCTAAGATAGAGAAGAAATAAACAACAAGAGGAAGAAAACAATCTATTTCTTAATAAATATATTATGCCTCTTTCTAAAGTAGAATGAGTGAAGATTTGGCAAAAGTGAGGAGACACAAATTTTATGTATGCAGAAATAACACATTTTTTTTCATTAAATAAGTAACTAAATGCTAGTCTATGCAAGAATGTTCCATACTTGTAGATGCTTACATTTGTGAAAGCAATTTAGATGTATAAAGTCAAACCGAGATAAAAGTGCTTCTAGTGTCAACCATTACAGGGTGCTGAGCTTCCCATAGAGGCTCTTCTTTCTCAGAAATCCAGAGAGGGAAGGTGTCAGTGAAGGTCTTAATTGAGCCCTTCTGTCTCACTATTCCCTTTGTGGGGCAAGATTTACCTTGTCTTTGCCACTGTTCAAAGAGCTGAGGGATTTCTCAGGACAGTCCTTGTTCCTTGCTTACATTTTAGTTGTTACTTAGCACAGCTAAGGTTTACAGAGTATCCCCATAATTAGCCTGACTGCATCCTCTGCATCTGCTGGGCTACGTGTGTCTCTCTCCAGTCCAAAGGTAAGGTTAATAGTAAATCTCATATGCTATAAAAAATTAACTACACGGTTGTACAAGAACCGTGCCAGTGTTACCATGACAGTCACACACTCACAGCAGGGATCTTTACACAGTGTACCTCCAAGTAGAACACGTGGGAGGAGAGGAAGGAAAAAGTAAAATGAGCATTCTCTATTTTTTAGAATTATGTACAGAACTCATTAAAATAGATTTTAAGGAGAAAAGTTCATTGTGCAGTTGTTCAAACAACTGTGCTTTTAAAAATATTTGGAAAAGAGAGGATTTGCAGAAATCCATTAAAAGGTACTCTTTAGGGCAGCCGTGATTCATTCCACTGATGGAACTTCTGGTGCTAAAGATTTCACAGGGGCAGAGGTTGGATGCTGTCCAGGGAAGTGGTTGAGTCACTGTTCCTGGAGGTATTTATAAGACATGGAGATGTGGCACTGAGGGCCATGGTTTAGTGGTGGGCTTGGCAGTGCTGGCTCAACAGTTAGACCTGGTGATCTTAAAGGTCTTTTACAGCCTAATTGATTCTATGGTGCTATGAGTCTGTCCTCTTTTACTACATTGGTCTGAACTTATTATGAGTTGAGCAGGCTGACATATATCCACTGTTCAGCATAAAGAAAAGGTTCATTGTAACCTACGGTTACAATGCTGTCTCATATCAGTTGTTCCGTATCACAATTGCAGCAAAGAATCTCAGAAAAACACAGATTAAAGAAATTAATTGAAGCCTTTTCACAGTTACCTTTAACTCCAAGGCAAATCCATGTACCACTCTATTCCTTGTCTTCTTTTCTACTGTCTGGTAGCTCTGCCTTGTCCTATGCTCTTTTTATATACTTGAAAATTCCTCTAAATTGCTAAATATTTTTCAATATCAAAAGGTTTCATCATTCTTTTGCCATTGAATAGTCTTCTTAATCTGTAAGTACTTCCTGTTTTCTTCTACAGTTTATGATATTTTCATATTCTCATAAAAACCTCAATTCTCTGGAAAGGCAGGTTGCAGAATTCTCACTGTGATATTGCTGATGTGATCTTCTTTCAGTCCCTATCAAGGCAGATGAAACCTTGAACTGCTGCCATGCTTTGAGGTGCCTCCTCCCTATTGATTCTCACCACTGATGTCACTCTTTGACTTCCTTATTTTCATATAAAAGCCCATAAGAACTAAAGCTAAAAGTGATCCATGTTGTTTTCTGAGCCAGTGAAGGATTAGCCCCTGCTCGTGTTTGGTGTAAGCTAGTTTTGTACATGTTAGCCATTATCTTGAGGTAGTGTTTCACTGTGAAAAAGAATTCCTTCTTACACAAATGGAAATTCTTATTTCTATCTCACTTCTACATAGGACTCTTTATGGAAAAATTCTGCACTTTTTCTGTGGAGGTATTGCCTGAAAAATACTTGTAGGCTGTTGTGCAAGTGCTTAAAATATCTGCTTAAAATAAAGCATCTCTCTTGACAGTTCTTTTCCAGACTATGTTGGCCTTATCAAAACTTTTTTTTTTTTAATTTTTTTTTTTTCTTTTTTTTTTTTTTTTTCTTTTTTTCTTTTTTCTGAAATCCCTCCACATTATCAAAGTGTTTCTGATAACACAATGGCAAGAATGGGAGGAGCTAATAAAAATTCATTTGACTGCTGCATTTCACTTTAGGCTAATTTTGGCTGTACCCTGGTAGCAATGGTAAATGAGAAAATATTCTCCTATACTTTGTTTGCATATAGGTTACATCAGTGGAGAAAATTCATGTAGGAAAAATGTGTAGTGCAAGCTTGTTGTTCAATGCCAATTTGGGTAAATTCTGACTGTAGTCCTGAAGCAGAGGAGTCAGATGACCTTAATGAATTACATGACTGGGTTTATATGGAAAAACCCTTTACTTGAGATCCCTCTGCTTGAGATCCCTTTACTTGATTGATTTTGAAGTGAAAAGGTGCTCTGTCAAAGAAACTTTACTGTTCCCTCAAGTTTATTTTAACCCTTTGGGTAATGAGCTGAAATGTTACATCGATTCTGTGGATTTTACTCCCACACCTAACAGCATCAAATTTGAAACGCTTACAAATCAAAAGAAAACTCCTATTTTCATATTAGACAATGAGTCAAATAAATTTTCTCTCTTAAGAGCAACCTGCAGGAACTTAAGAGTGAGAGGAGTAGAGGGTTCATAATCATGAGCACTAATAATCATACCAAGAGTCCAAATGAATGAATGGGGAGTGTCATTTGATACTGTTTCATTTACATTGGGTTTTTTCCTTCAAATGGATGTTGGTTTCAAAGGAATGCAATATAATTTATTTTTCTTTTCCCAAAAATGATAGAAAAATATTAATAAATTAGATTAATAATGAACAGAATATTTTTGGTGTGTCTTTACCCAAAATCTGGTGATCCAAGAGTATGAGTACTGAGACAGTTTTAGGAGCAGTTTTCCATGTGAATAGAGGGAAACTGTGTACTGATGTGGTGTAATTTGCTGCACATTTATTGAGGTGTGAATGCCTGGTATTTAACATTAAAAGCTGCTGCTATGAGTTCGCTAGCTAAAGTAGTGACAGGAGCGAAGAAGAAAATTTTAAGCAATTGAAATCTATAAGAATTGATGGAGAGGTAGAAGTTATAAACCTGTCTTCATGTATTGTTTGCCTCATGCTTTCTGAAGCTCCTCACTAAATAATGAAAATGCCTGTTGAGTTATTGGCTGAATTCTAAGAATAAAGCAAGTGTAAAGGCAGGCTGAAAAAATACTGTGCTTCAACTTGCTTTTGAAGAACTCTGATATCATCAAGGCTTAAGAGGGCCACACTTCTATGAAAAAAGATCACAGGGCACTTCTCTTGCAGGTGGATTTAGGAAAGCAGCCTGCCACTTCTGCATTGCATTGAACCACTTCATAATAAATCTGAGGACTTCAATATTTGGCTAGATTACAGGTTTTTGTTTTCAGCCCAGGAAGGCCGCAGTTACCTAACTAAAATACACAGAAATTTTGGTATTAATTTTTCAAGTAACTGTACTTATGGTGTCTGTACCCTGTCCAGAGGTATAATGTTTCTGTCTAATAAAGGAAACATAAGAACTCAGACTATAAGACTCTCAGTTGTTGGCTCAAGGCTTTATGAAGAACTTCTATGCCTCAAAAATGTAACAAATATTTACTTAGCATCCTGTACATTCTATTAGTGGAGTAGCACTCTTTAAACTTGTCAGTTGTGTATGTGATGACATGTAGGGCACAAGAGCTTTTAACTATGTTTATCAGATTCACCTAGAGACAGTATCTTCAAAGTGGCTTTCTGAACTTTCCAGATGTAGTTAAAATATGTGATCTTGTCATTAGGAGTTTATTTATAACTTTTCTTTCTTTGCAAAGCTCCCAAGATGGATTCCAAGGGATTCCTGGATAGAGAGAAAAAAAAAACCCAAATTATTAAACATAATTTCTCTTGGTTAGCTGTTGTTGTTGTGTTTTGTTGGTGTTGCTTCTTTGTCATCTGGGTAGCTGTGCTCAGCAGACTCCAGGGTCTGACTGTATGAAGCAGTTCCCGCTTTGGTAACAAGAGATTCCTTGCACCAGAGAGCTGATGTTCAAAGGCAGTGCAGTTACCACTGCTCATGTTGAACAGAGTGTGGAATTTGACCTTTATGAAAGAATTGGAAAGAGGCTTTGAAATCCCTGTAATGGTATCCACGGAAAACAGAGAGGAGCTGGGAACAGGGAAGTTTTAGTGAGTTTCAGAGAACAGCATGTTGTTCTCCTCCCTGTCCTATGTACCCTCTGCCACCCTTCAGTTCCTGAAAAAATGTGACTACAAAATTCTGTGATATTTCATTTTTCTCACTTGGAGTCTCTCTTAATAATATATAAACCTGTTCCTTTTCCTTATAGTCACCTCACAGTCTTTTGTTAGAAGGATCATCTGTGCTTGTCTGATTCAAAGGAAGACCTTTGGCATCTATTTATATGCAGTGTTGAAGACAGGATGCTGAGCGAGAAGGCTCTTGGATTTAACCCATTATGGCCATTTTTATGCTACATAAGGGATTGAGTTACATTCCTCCTATTGCTGGTTATCCTACAGGCATCTCTCCTGCTAGCATGGAAGCATGTGTTGTCAAAGTGTAGCACAGCTTTCAGCTCTTCGTGGAGAAAACTGGTGTGTTAAGAAGGATTTGCTCAATGTCTTTGTGTGGCTGTCCCAAACTGCAGTGTTGGATCCTGCGAAGGCAAGACTTTGTACAGATGGATTTCACAAAGGAAATTGTGCCTTTCAAGATGCCATTGCAACCTAATAATCAAAAATGGAGAAAAGATAGAAAAGATACCTGTATTCTCTGATACCTACATCTCCTTAGGATTACACTCAAGGACATATTCTTTTGAGGATATGCAAATGAAGTGCTTTGAGCCAACATTATGGGTCAAATTTACTGTATTACAGAAGAAGTTATGTTTTGGGGGCTATTTTAAAGGTAAATGAGTATGGACATGGAAATTTTCTTTTCTGTCTGTACAATAATTCTTTAAGCTGCCTGGTAGCACATGTTGCTGGTCTCTTCCAGCCAGCTGGTGGTTTCCCAGACAGAGTCTGTCACATGCTTGCGTCACATGGAATCCCCATGCCCTTGCAAATGCTCTGATCCCTGGAGAGGCATGGGCCTTTGGGGGCTGAAATGCTCAGTCGTTGTGCTGAGATGTTCTGCTTAGGAATTCAGGGCACAACGTAAACCTAGCTGTGGATCGTGCCATTCCACCTCCTTTTTTTTTTTTCCCCTCCTTTTCATAAGTCCTGGATGTGATATGTTTCACAATGATATGTTTCATCTTATGTTGTTGCTCTCAAATTGCACGTGTGAGAACACAGCATCTCGGAAAAGATTTACAAACATGGGTGCAGTGACTGATGGCACTTTATTTGTGAAGGAAAAGGCATATGTTTGCCTTGTGATGTGTGGATCAAAATCCAGTGAAAAGTGAACTGGCTTCATCAGTAATAGGCGTGTTATTTACCCCTTCCCCTCCCCCAGAATAAAAGACAGGAAAATGCTGAATGCTATGTGGAGATAGCATGAAATTTATTGATTCTCTCTGTATGCTTTATGGCTATAATGGACTTTATGAAAACCCTAAGCCTGTCCATTTTATCTTTCTAAATAATTGACTGCAAACATTGTTATAAATAGGGTAAGTGGAATGAGATACATGCAAGGAGAAGACTGTACAAGTAATTATATGTATATGGTACATTTCAGCCTGTTTTGGCAAAGTTCAAATACATCTCTTCATAGTGTCTGAAAATTAGACATCTAATTTTTGGCTCAAGTCTGTTGTCACAACTACCCTTAGCTCTACTGTAATTTGCATTTCAAGTGTACTGGAATCTCTGAACACCACCTCTGTGTGTTGTATGATTACTGTTAATACTTGATTTCACAGTTATTTACAGCCTTGATGTATTGCTTGACTGTTGCTAATATCTCATTTACTATTCTGACCACCCTTAACAGCCCTTCTACATGATGCTTCCTGGAGTGTCTAGTCTTTTATCCCCTGACTGTAACTTCTAATTTCTCTCTGGCTGTAAAACAGTCTCATACCTTTGCATCAGAAAATATTTTTACTTGTGTGTTGCAGGGCTCAACACAGATACCAGGGAGCATAGCAATACTACTTCAAAGTCAGAATATGGGAACCTTTAGTGTCCTAAGGAGTTGGCTTGGAGAAACCCAAGGAGGAGGTTCATACAGCTCCTGGTTCCAACTAGGTGCAAGGCCACGTATATTCTGCCTGAGTTCAGGCTGCCACTGAAAGAAGAACTCCATCCTCTTGCTAGTGGCATTCACTTCCCCTTGGCTTTTTGTGCTGGCACTTAGTTCATATGACAGTTAAACGAGCCAGATGAAGGATTGATCCTGCTGCAAACTAATCTTGTATTTCTTCTGGTTTGCTTTTTGGAACAGTTCCCTAACCTGCTTTAGGATGCAGCTGTGAGAGGCAAGTGTCAGCACAAACAAGGTGGAGGAACAAATGACCCAGCTCAGGAGGGAAAGCAGAAAGGACCACCACTTCAGGCAAATGTCCTGATTTATGCTACAGGTCTTGGTCTGCACACTCACTGGGAATTGGCAAATGGGAATTGCTACCTTGCATGGGAACAGGAGTCTGCCAAAAAAGTGATTGTAAACATCACTCATCTTTAAGTGGCAGCAGGTTCTGTCCCCCCATTCAGTTGCTATTGACGAGCTCTGTCTTTAATACAGGAGATGTATGTGAAGTCTGGCACTCCAGGCTTTGTAAGCTGTTCATCCCTGCTAGAAATACCCAGTGGTACAGGTTACATAGAGTACTCCTCACAATGTAAACTGGCATAAGTAAATGCCTTATAGAAGATAAGCATAATTATCCAAACCCTTAGGTAGAAGCACCCATAACATTTGCCAAGCAAAAATGCAGATAATTGGAATATCTGGCTTAGCACATTCTGAAACTGGCCTTTAGGATCTCAAAATCTCTGATTCAGTCTTCTTAGTCTGGTGAATTGGATTTCCATTTGGGAGGCTCTTTCATCAGAGCTTGGGTTTTAAACCAGATATATATTAAAACTTCCTTAGGATCTGTCATGGGAGTTATAGTCCTAGATAAATCAGAATACCATCTGTACTGCCAACTGCAATGTGAGAGAGTTAAGAGAGGTCTTTTAAGTAGCCAAAGGAAGCTAACAAAAATAGGTAACACCTCCCTCCAGGCTACTTTACTTTTCCTAGACTGTCACAGGCCTCTGAAGTGTGCATTTCAGATTGTGACTTAAAGTTACCCAAACTTAACTTACCTGAAACCCTAGTCAGGCAGGCAGAAAACAGGCAATGTCACATCATGGACCATAGATGATGTCTGAACTGAATAATAAATCCTGATAAAGATTTATTTTCCATTTGCCTATTGAGTAAAATAGTTTTGGCAGGACAGAATCTGAATTACAGAGGGCTGCTGCTGGTGAAACAAAAGAAATGGGTGGCAAATAAAGTTTATGCTGTTAAATGGTGCTGATGATTTTGGCAAAGTTGATCATGGCAAGCCCTGCAGAGCTTCACCCACTGGGCACTGATGGCTTCTGTTTTGACACAATTTACTTCCTTTTGTGACACTTATATTGGTTATCAAGCAAAAACTCAGCCACAGTTACAGGTAAATACATATTAGGAACTGAAGTGAGAAAGCTTTCCAGAAACATGGTAATTAACTGAAAACTAGATACTTTTAATTCTAGAATGTTTATGTGAATCTATACATGTTAGTGGACAGAAATGCATGTCTAAATACTCTGAAGTATGCCCTGGAGTGATGTGGTAATTACCTGGTTATGAGTTGTGCATGTTAATTTCTGCAGATGATTTATCTGGTTTATCTGGCTTTTAAGGACATTATATTTTCCTTTTTTATTTTTTTAAATGCTCCTGTTTTCACAACAGAGCACAGATAGCATTCCTATAATTATGAGTGCAGGCAGGAGTTGACAAAGAGAAGCAAGAGCTGAAGGTGAGGTAGCTTCTCAGTTAATCTGTGAGGAGAGATAACTGGCAATAACACGAAGAAGTGCAGAGATGTGGCCAGAGAGGCAAGCAGAAAGGATACTTTTATCAGCATTGTTTCAAAGCAGCTATTACAGTAAGTACTAAAAGATGAAAATAAGCAATTACAGTAGTGAAGCATAACTGAATTTTGAAATGCCTTTTAATAATGTGCAGGACAGGAACTACATCTTTACCTGAGCAACTGGGGCATGTTCTGGATATGTCTTGCTTACCTGCTTTCAATAGAAACACAAATACAGAGAAAAATTTTAGTTGAATTTGTAATTGAGAGCATGTGCTTTTGAATTTGTAAATAAGACCTATCATCAGAACTTTCAATGTTACAAATGTTTTTGATAGTGGGGCCTGGGCTAGGCACAAACATCTTCCATTGTCAATGTGTTTGAGTGCTTGTTTTGTCCGAAAAGTAATCAAAGATACAGATTATATGAGCCTTTAATATTCATTGTAATTTACCTCTGAAAGATTCAGCTGTTTTGCTTTGTGATTGCTTTCGTAAAAGAAATGCTGCATTCTAATCAATTTGCTGTGTGCAGTTTAAAATGTCAGGGACATTTCTATTGTTTAACTTGCAGACTCCTGCAGTATGGGATGAGACAGATTTTTTTGAAGTAAGGCTATTTAAGGACTAACTTTTAAGTGATTTCAGGTTCAGCATATCCAAGTACAGTATATGCTTTCTTATTGTTTGTTTTCTTTTTAATTTAAAGTCGAGGTCCATTTCAGGGAGCAGCTAAGATGCATTAATTGAGGTATATTTTTTTTCACTACACTGCTATTTGTCTAGTCATTCTTTCAAATGTGATAAATACACACACTATTGACTCTGATCACTTTTGACATTGTTTGAAAATTCATCGGAAATACTAAATATTTCTTTGTTATCAAAATACATATTTGAGTTAGAATTCAATTAAAATGTCATAGTCAAAAATAGTTAAAGAAGCAAACTGTTCTATGCACTAATTTAAAGAAAAAAATTTTGAAATGGAGCTCTGTGGAGCTTTCATAGATACGTAGGCCTCTCTTCACTGTTGGTTGAGTTTATTTAAAGAGCTTTTCTAGTCACCTTTGAACCTAAATGATTTCTCCAGATGTACAGAAGTGAACAATGTAAAAATCTTGCTGCTTCAGCAGAACAGGATCCAGCTGGCAGGGAACTGGATCTGCAAGTCATTGGTTACAGCTGTGTTTCGATTTATGTGATGGTTGAAAAAATAAATTACTGGATTAAATGGCTAGAAAGAGGACTCTTTGTTTAGCCCTTGTGTGGGGACTGAAAGTGTTTATGGTGCTGTTTTCTTCAGAGCCTTTGCAAAGTAAGCTGGACAAATAGACTTATTCAAAACTTGTCTGAAATGTTGTGCATTCAGCTTTATTTCTTTACAGAAGAAACTGTATGTTTTTGTATAATGCTGTCAGCCAGCAACCATTCTTAAGGTCTCTTGGCCTTTGAAAGTGGCAGTAGCATTTTAGCAATGTCTTGTAGGCATTGCAGTTTATCACTGGAAGGCAGTTTCCTTTCGTTAAAGGTTTTCAAATGCACTTCTTGGCATGAACACAAATACATGTAGAGACTCTGTCAAACTCATAACTTTTTAATGGGTTTAATATTTCAGCTTTGTATACCACTTACCTTTTGCTCTACATAATAGTGCTGATGTAATTGTAAATTGGGTGCACAATAATTTACAGAGCAGGCACAATGAAATCAGAAACTAATGCCAAGTGTTTGGATTATTGCATGTCTTATTTTAATGTTTTAACTATGGTGATTATGTCTTATTATCTGATATCCTGATTCTGCAAAGATTTACATGTTTAATTTTACTGAACAGTTCCACTTTACTTGATAGGACTGAGTGGTGCAAAGAGCCCATCACAGCATTTTTAGCTATTTTGATAAGAAATGTGTGGGGTTTTTGAAATCTTTATACGATTAGGGTCCTTTGAAATTTCACAAACTGCCTTTTCTACTGCAGATAGCTTGGGTTGAAGGAGTTGAGATGTAACATCTTCCAGTGAAGTCCCTGCTCCATTGCAGCCACTGGGAATTTTACCACTGGCTTCTCTTAGGATACAATTTCACTTTTAAAAGTGTATTTTAATGCTTTTACTCATAACCAATACCCCAAGACCCACTAGTGATTTTCCTTAAGTGGTGAAACTGTTGCTAGTACTGCTAGTGAAGTGATACGCTACCAAATGTGAACAAAAGACTTGATATTAGACCAACAGGAGTTTTGAAGGCTTCTTTCAGGAGCTATGGATAGCAAAATAATAGCACAGAACTTTCAGTCATGGCAGACAGTGAGCTTATAGTGAATTTCATTAAGATTTAGCTGGCTTTCAGTATAATAGTTTGCAAAGCCAGGAGCTTTTCAGCACTTATATCTGTTGATTCAGCAATATTTCCTAGCAATTATTTTAGGCTGACCATTAGTTTCCTTTTACAGTCATAAAGCAGTCCGTAGCTGTAGCCAAGTATCAGTTACATCCTATTTATTAAAACATTTCTAAAATGGTGCATAAATGTGGAAAATTATGGCTGTGATTAGATCATAATTGTTGTTCTATCGATATCTAATTACTTTTTTAAAAACAGTTTGCACAAATTGTTTTCAAAATATTGCCTTTTTAAAATTCTACAAAGCGCTGACCAAGAAGAGCTAAATACCAGAACAGGAGTTCCAAGGCAAAAATGAAATCAAACAAGTTGGCCAAGTTCCATCATAAGCCACCCTCAGAAATACCAGAGAGAGGCTTAAAATATTTAAAATAGAATATTTCCCCTCCCCCTTTTTCTTTTATTGTTGTCCCTGAGCAGCATTATTACATTAAGAGCCATGCAACAGAAAGTCGTGGTGATGCAGAATAAATAACCATAATGTATCAAAAGCAGACAAAGGTGTGATTGATCTGTCTGGAATTGGCAGACTCTTTCGCTGTGTCAGGCTGTTTCTTTGATCAATGAAGGTATAGCCTCTGACCTTTAAAAAAAATCAATGAGATTGATTGAAAGGAGAGAGAGAACTATGAGAATGCAGGATAGCTTTAACCTTCACTGTCTAGAAAATTTAAAATATTCTGGTTTTGCAGGCATTGAACCTATTTTGTATTTTCTTCTTAAAATGCTTTCCTTTTCCCCAGACTGCTTTTGAAACCTCTAAAAACAACATTGTAGAAATGTTGTGTCTGAATGTTTCTCACAAATGCTTATCTTCAGATTGCATTGTTAAGAAAATAGGAGTGTTTTGTCCTACAGCAGAATTCTGTACATTCTTGTAGTGTTTGCAGCATGTACCAAATACCCTGAATTTCCTTTTACAATCTCGGACTTTTATGTGGCAAATACACTCCTCAGAGTCAGTGCTCAAAGAAATGGTTCAGGTCATTTCAGAAACATTATTCACCCAAATAAAAGGACTTGTATTGCCCTATTTCAGAATCAGGCCCACTGGTGATTGCAACAATAGTGTGATCAGCATGGAGGGGTGACTTCTGGGAATAGACAGCATATTTCAGTGATCTAGTTCTATGTAATCTCGTGTTTTTATCAATTATGTGAGTGTATGTGTGTGTGTGCATGCAGGTATACCTACAGGTCAGGAAACAGTAAAAAATGTCATACTGGAAAATTTATGAAGCGGGATTTTTAAAATAGTTCTTGGCACTTTACATCTTTCTTATTGAACAGACTACAAATGAAGATCTGGCTGTTTAGGCAAAACCAGGTTTTTGAACAGTTGGAATTTCATTTTAGTATTGGGCCCTTCCTTTCTTCACATTTTGCTGATGCTGTATTAAGTGGTAACACAAAGTAATTAGTGAAGTAAGTATAAATGCTATTCATAAATAGAAAAGTTAATTCATTCATTACTTCATGCTCTCGCAGCTCGAGGAAACATAGGTCAAAAAAGTATACATATCATAGTGGGTTTTTTTCAGAAATAACTACTTTTTTAATTGAAAGTGTTGGCAAAATCAAGGTCTATTGAATAGAATTCACACAAAAAGTAATTCAAACTGCAATAATTTCTGCTGTCATATGTCTGTGTTTTAATAAAGGGCAGGTAAATTGACAAGTCAGCAAGGAGATGGTATAATAGCATTTCTTGAGTAAGATGGAGCTTGCGTAGGAAGAGAAGGATATTGCTGTTTCTCTGTAATTTTATTTCTGTGATTTCCTTTCTGCAATAGATTGTGTAGGCTATATATATTTTCAATACTTTATAATCAGGTGGGAATTACAGCTAAGTTAAAAAAGGCACTCTTACTAAATTACAAGATGAATTCTGGATGTAGCATTTCTAAATAAGAAAATAGAAGGGTAGAATTTTTTTTACGGCAAATCTGGGACCAGATAGTTGTGGGAATTTTCTGAAGTCTTTATCCCCCTTGCTGTTGATCAGTGAGGTGAGAAGGTGTTAGGGACAATCATACAGAACTATGGTGTAGGTCATTCCAACTAGGCACAAGTCATTCTAACAGTGTTACTCTTCTAAGTAATTTAAATACTACCTTAAGAGAATCATTTTTTATTAATATCCTTTCCATGTGCACTGTGATGAAGAAACTTGCTTATAGAAAAAAGAGAGGGATGAGTGTGTTATGTCTCAGTTTGAGCACACTGAGGATATGAAGATGAGAACTGTAAAATCACAATAATACTTGATATTAGTGCATTTCTCTCTTCCCATTAGATACGTTCTGATTTTGCTCCAATGGTATGTAATTCTTCTCATCACATTCTCTTAACATTACTATCTTATTACTCCAGTCAGTCCTTATCTGTCACACAAAGTTTGTGTTAATATTGCAAATCACCTCACTCTGGCTGTGTAAGAAACAAAAGGCTGATCCTGTGTTTGAGCAGGTTCTGGTATCTGACATGCATGTCCAGGCTCACCTCTCCTCCCTCTCCATCCAGAAGTAATAACCCAAAAAGAGGTATATTTTTTCTTCTCTCTCTCTCTCTTTTTTTTTTTTTTTTATTTTATTTTTTTTAATTTTTTTTTATTTTTGGGTGCTTTCAGCAATGGCTGTTCCCCTTTCTGTTCCTCACAGACACAAACTGTGTCTTTCCAGTGTGGATGTGGATGCTGTCCCCTTGTGGATGATGCTCACAGTCTGAGCTGCGGACTGCAAAACTGAGCAGTGCCCTTCAGCCAGTTTAAGGTGGTGTCTGGTGCAATGCATTCATTTAGCATGACTAAAGGACAAAATTAAGGTTCTTTTTGTTTCTCATCCCCCTGCCAGCTAAAGCTTTCCCAGAAAAGAGGCAAAGCTGAGGTCATTTTTTTTCCATCTGTGAGGGGTCAGTGACTGCAACCAAGCTGTTCCTGGCTGAGGTATAAGCCTGTTAAAAAGCACCTATGCTAGCAGCTGAATCATTTTCGAGACCAATTTTTTGTATTTCTACTAATGAAAACAGTGGGTCATTATATCCAGTAGTCAGCCTCCAATTATAACCTGTTTTGGACAGCATGGAGCCCTGCCCAGACAGACCCCTGACCTCGGCCTTTGCCTCTGCCACGAGACCCGTTTGCTGCCCCTGTCCCATACCCACAGCTAGCATCTCTAGGTGCACAAATTCCTCCCCAAAATACCATTACCACAGCTAATTCTGCTATTTGGTATTCTCAATGCTGCCTGGACTGGGACTGTGCATTCGGTCTGTCCAGATGAGAAGCAGATCTATGGTTAAAAAAGGTGTGGTTCTGCTTGGAAGCAGAGGCAGTGTGTACAGGCAGTGATGTAAGTGTAAATGTACCAGGGTTTTCTTTCGCTATTATTATTTAAGTCTAACAGAATAAATCAGACTTAAGAGACCTGAATTCTGGATACCTGCTACCTGGATTCTTTCTTTCCTCCTGAGAAAATTAGAGACGGATATGTGAGAATCGCTGGAGCATTTTTATGAAAAGCTCTCAGATCTTTTCCTGCACAGGAATGAAAAAAAATAGTTTAATGGTTGACATTTAATCTTCATACAGTAAATAATAATTACAGGAAAGAATTTAAAGTGGTTCTGCTCATAGTCAAGCCTGACTTTTCTGCTTGCATTGCATGAGGATTTACTGTACTGTGGATGCAAAATGTAAATGATGGGCAATTCTGTGAAATTCAGACATGTAAACAAAACTGTCTTTCTAACTTTTTCACACTTACCTTCAAACTGAAAATGGATTTTCCTGGTGGCTGATTAACCAGAAATGAGTTGTTTCTAACTAGGTTGAGGGGAGGAGGGTTCTGTAATATTGGATTAGTGAAAGGAGTGAACAGCTTCAGTTTAATTCAACTAGTCTTCTATTTTTAATCTCCAAGGAAACAGCTGAGTTGAATGTTAATTAAACAGCAGTCTTTGATCCACCCAGCCACTCCCGGAGGCATAATAATAATATATAAGTGCAGAGCAGCACATATATAATAGGTACACTTAAAGGAGTGCATCTAATCTCACCATGTCACATTTAAAACATTTCTTGCTGACCCACTCTGATATTATTTTAAATAGGGAAAGGAAAACAGAGGAGAAAATGCTAAGCTATACTTTGATGGTCTGAAGGTAGGGCAGCAGAGCAAGCATGAGTTCCTATTATGAGGATGTATAAGGGTTAATGATTAGAAGAGTGGAATCAGGAAAGACCTTAAGCCCAGATCTATGACAGTGGTAATTGAGCTGATTGATTACGACATCTCGTTTCAGACGACTATTGATTTAATCTAGTCTGCAGTCCCATTGGCCCCAGAGGTGCTCCCGAATGAGGCTCAGCACTTGAACCTGGGTACTCTTCCCTACTCACCGTCTGGATATAAATTTCCAGAATCTGTAACCATTTATAATTTTCACTCATCTTTGTTCTTTTATTCAGAAGCTTCTAATTTCATCAGGCTAATGTTTTTAACCATTGAGGGAAGAGGCACAGGGAAAATGAAGTGGCACAGACTGAAAAGGGTGGGTTTTAAAAAAAAAAAAGGCAAGGCAGAGAGCCGGGGCTCTGTGGCCAGTATTTGCATCTGTTGTCTCTGATTCGCAGAGCTAGCAAAGGCTGCTTTTGGAGGCAGTCCACAAAGCTGGGCTATCAGTAGGCAGTTTGCTGTACGCGCACGTTCAATTATTAAAATAGTAGACTTTTTTTTCTTTCTGATAGCCATAGCGAGGTCATGACATTAATTTATCCAGGGTATTGTGGGTAACTATACAGAAAAAAAGCATAAAGGGCACAGATGCTGGAGCAGCAAAAAATGGATGGGTCTGAGCAAAAGGAGATTAAGAGGCGATGACCAATCTAATGTACGTATAGCAGTGAGAAGCCGGCATCCGTCACAGACTGTTGATGGCAATAAGTATTTTAAGCCATGCTGTGCATGTGGTAATTTTTTTTTATATACCTCAGTAACTGCTAAGCTGAATGCTGTAATCCTGTATTTTTTCAGTTTCCCAAATCTGATTTTGGTCTTGTTTTTGTTGTCTCATGCTTGGCGTTCTTCGCTCGCTCTCTGTATGTGGGTGTGTGTCTGTCTCCGTCTCTCCCTTTCTCTGAGATTACAAACTTAACTGTTTCCTAATTGTCTACTTTCTTCCATCCTTTTCCTAAGAAATTAATCACCATCACCACAACTGGTCCCAAGCGCGCACTAACTGGGCTTAGGGCGTGTACCCGGTATTTTGGCTTCCTTCCTTTACTTTAGGGCTGTGTGATATTTTCTTTTGGACCTTTCCTGCAAGTGGATGGTCCCGTTCGCTGCTGCTGCCGTAAGGTTGCCAAAAGGCTACCTGAGCCAGGACTGCAGCGCTGCATCCTGGGACCTGCCCGCCCGGCTATGCCGAGGGCTTCCACGGCACCAGGCAGCTCTGAGAATTGGCTGGTGAATTGCGTATCACCTGTCCCCCCCCTCTGGTAAATAATTTCGATACCGCGAATCACAGTGGTGTGGTATTGTCTGGAAAAGTAATTCCCAAGTACTGTTGGCGTAAAAAAGGGAAAAGCCGAAAGACTGTCAACACCGTAAGCCATTAAAGTCCCTTGCCTTAAGAACAAAGGAACAAGGTAAAAATGCACACAATGATTATGCTCTGTGGATTTTCATAGCCTGTCAGACAACTTGTGCCTGTGTTTCAGTTATCAGCCTTTGTGCTTTGTTTTGTGTTGTATATTTTCTATACGCGTCTTCAGTTTCTCTGTGTGTGTATTTGGTGTGTGTGTATGTGTTCAGACTTCTCTACCAAAACGGAGCAAATATCACAGAAAAATACACAAGTGGGGCTCAAACATGCATTTTCAGTACTCATTGTGGTGGTGCGGGTGTATTGCCATTGTTCTCTTGCAGTGCTCCCTTTGATACAAGCAGCTTCAATTTTTTTTTTATTTTATTTTAACTAAGAAGTCTAAAATAAAAGAAAAGAAAAAGAAGAAAAAATTTGCTTAGTCCAGTTAAATGCCAATTGAAGCCCAGAAACTCACGATTTCAGCACAGTGAATGGTGATTCAGACCCTGGCAGGGTTTTGGCTATGAGACAATTCCTACTTATAAAGAGTACAATGAAGGGGGGAGGAAGATAGCATTAATTTTGAGGAAGATTAATATTAGTCTTTTAATGTTCATTATTTTCTGAAGAAGTGAATCCTTGTAGCCTTTGAGAGCTAGTGTGTCCTTCCCACTGGTATTTATTCGAGCAAAGGAAAAAATGAAGAAGGCGTAGAATAAACTCCTAAGACTGTTCAAGAATTACTGGCATTATTTCTCTCTACATCACGTGTGAGCCTGGGTTGCCTGCTATTCCTGAGGCAGAGGATCGAGGATGAAAGTCTGTGTGTCAGAGCCTGTTTTCACAACTGCATTTGGAGATCTGTCTTATTGATTAGGAAAAAAAGGGGGTGGGAATAGGAGTGTGAGGTGAGGGGAGGACCGACTGACTACTGGCTTATTGCAGCTCAAGACATTTTCTTCCGGAAAGATGTCAAACAACTGAGACACAGCAACAGAGGAAGTAGAAAGGTGGAAAAATAAGAAGAGGGACCCTTTGGAAGAAATGAAGGCATTCCTTATAAGAGCCTTGAGGTTTTTTTTTTCTTCTAACATCTGACCCACAAGGGCTAGAGTGACAGCGTCATGCAAATGCTGCAGTCCAGCAGGTCTGAGAGAGGGTGGATGCTAGAGAGTGAGTTAATGTTAATGATGAGTGCAGTGAAAATACCAGCCGATACCACCCCCTCCACACACAACTGCTCTGAGTCAGCATCCGCTGCTTTGCCGTGGATCTGTGCGTGTGTGTGTGTGTGTGTGTGTGCGCATGTGTGTGTGTGTGTGTGCGTGTGTGTGTGCTGTGACCGTGTGTGTGCATGGAAGGTAAAGCCAGTCAGTCAGTGAGAAGCAAAGGTACGTTCGAGAGCAACTAAAATCTGACTGATTTCCATCTTCAGAGCATCAGATGTATTCCCTAAAGAGGATGGGTCTATGCGATGGGGGTGGTATAATTATGTTAATGTCATATTTATAGAGGGGAGAGATTTTTCATTCTAATTATTGATTTGAAAGCTGTGGTCAAAATTGTTTGTTAAATCATGATCAGCTTTAAAAAAAGAAATTGAATGAAATCTAGGGACTGCTATACATATATATCTCTCTCATATATATATATATATATTTTTTTTTTGTTTCATTTAACTATTTTGTGTCTGAGGCATAACTGATTGAATGGTGCACAGTGACAAAGAAACGGCTCTTATATAATGTTGCATTATATCATCAGCTGAAATAATATTGTAAATAATCCAAAATGTTCTGAAATCTGAAGTATCAGTCTGGAGGGGAGGGTGAAGGGAAGGGGTGGGGGTGGGGGGCACTGGCAAATCTTTTCTTCGGCAGAGCACTCTGTACAGCTTTCTTGTAAATGGATGGTTCACCTGTTCGACCAGCAGAGATTCTAATTCTTCCCCCCCTCTTCTCTTTTTTTTTTTCCTTTTTAAAGCTGAACGGCTTCCTGAAGAGCTCTGAGTTTTCTATGCCAGATTCTGCTCCAGTGGCTAGGACCTTTATGGCTGCTGTTTCTTTTGCTCTGGGATCTGATGGAGGAAAAAAAAAAAAAGCCACGATGGATCCTGTCCCTAAAGTAGAAATTTTCTTTTTCATTCTGCAAACAAGGCTAAAGATCGGAGGAGAAAGAATGCAAAAGTAATTCAGGATTGTGATCGTGCCATTAAAAGTGTTCGGCTTCAGAACAAAATTATTTGGGAAATCCGAGCATTTCTTCTTACTGTATCGACAGTATTTCAAAGTTATGTGTGCTTTGAGTAATCTGGTTCAAGTGACAACAATCTCTGCATGTCAATGTTTTCTGCAGCTTATGGAGTGAAGGCTAGTTTTGCCATTGGAAAGGAAGAAGCTTTTTCTAACAGTCTATAGAAGGATTAAATGTTGAACGTGGGGAAGAGGCAAAAAGTGAATACACGCCCAAAGGTTATCCTTGCATCGTGAATGGGTTAAAAGTACTCTGTAACCCAGGGCCCACCTGAACAGTAGGACTAAAAGTATACTGGGGAAATATTTCAATTAGAACCCCCTTAACAAGCATTTAATCCTTCTTTCAGGCATTAAGGAAATAGAATAAAATTGTTACTGTACAAATCTACTGGAAGCAGATTTTAACCCATTTGTAGACGCTTCCCTCTGATGCATTATAGTAACACAGCTACTTGTGAGACAAGGCAGTGAAGATTTTTATCCTGTGTTCTTTGTTTTTCCTTTTCAAAAGTTAAGGACCATACTCAGAAAAGTCTGTTCGGTCAGCTGATACATTGTTTGAATGTATGTATGCATCTTGCCTGCTTATTTGATCTTTTCTGCCCCCTACTTGAAACTGTGGTTTGTTTATTTGGGGGGAAGGAGGTGGCATTCATTTGGGGGGGGATGGGACATTGGTTTTAGGGTTTCTTTTGGGTTTGGGGTTTTTTTCTATTTAACAATAGCAGTGAAAGTTTTGGTGACAGCGATTATGACTACTAAACAATTCAGTTTATTGGAAGACGAATTCTTCTGGATCATATCGGACTTTTCCTAGTCCCTGAGACCCTAACTTGTGAGGTTTTTTAACAACAATCACAAGTCAGGCTCTTGGGACCTAGGCGGAGGGGAACCAGCAGCTTTGGACTGTATTTGTTTCTCTGCAGAATTTAGAGAACCAAAGGAGCTTTCCTTGCCTGGAAGGGTAAAAAGGAAAATATACCGATTTCAAATGTTAAGTATCAGAACTGTTCCTTAAAAAAAAAAAAAAAAAAATCTAAACAACTGTTACTCATTGTGCAGCATTAGGATGTTACATATTTATGTTTAGAAAACTGGACTAGATGTCATGTAACATTTAGAATTATAATTTAACCTGAATGTTAGTTTGCACCTAAAAGCTCCCCCCAAACAACAAAAACAATAAAACCCCCACTCAAAACAGATACTAAAATATACAAAATACTTCCAACCATAATATTAATACTATTATTATTATTGTGGACAATTCTGATAAATAATTACCACAAAGTATACATTCATTCTTACTGTTACAGCATTAATTGACTTTTTAAACAAAATACATAAACACTAATGTTTGAGGCCTAGAAAGCATTCATTCTATTGTTTGAATAATGATTTCAGTCTACAGGAAAACTGTTGCTTAGCTTTTCCTGTAACATGGAACAAAGAGTATTTTGTAGTTAGTTGTCATCATTTTTCTTTGTCCAAATAAGAATACGATATGTCATTTAAAATATTCTCTCATTTAATTTACATTTTAATCTGAAAGAGAATATTGGTTTAAAAATCATACTATAGCATTAACCTCCCTTTGCACTCAGAAACAGATTTCTTGTACCTGTTCAATTTAAAGTGAACCCACAATACTCTAAGCGCTGGACTCAACTTCTAATTTCTCCATCACTTCTTATATTTTTTATCCCTCTTATAAAAACCAGTGCGAGCTCTAGTTTGTCCTTCATGTGTTAAGTTCCTCACTGACTTTGCATAAGGAGATTCACAAGCACATGAGTTATTCTGCACTGCTTATTTGTCTCAAACATCTGATCTAAAACACGTCATCTGATTTGTATTTCTTAATATTTTATAGGTGAGTTAGTTCTGAGTCATTTTTCTCTGTTTCCTGTGTCTAACCAAGATGCTGCAGGACTTTGTTGATACATCAGACTTCACTGAAACAAAGGCTTCACACAGATCAGGCATCTAAACTATTTGTTCATTTCAAAAGCGGTATTTTGGCTGCAGTATAATTTTTCCACTTGTGTGGGAGGAATTGTGTTTTATTGTAAGCATCAACACTATTGTTAAAATAAATTGTTCTTATCTGTTAGTATAATACTTTTTCTTCTTGTCTTGTTTTCTTAAGAGACAGAAACTATGCTCAGTACATAGTTTTCAAGTTGCTCAAGATATAATTAGTCTTTAAATAGTCATAAAAAATATTGCCTTAGCAATTACAATGATGATACAGTTCCTGTAAATATGTAATTCTTTTCTTCGTAAACTGTCAGTCCCACATGCTAAGAACACCCAAAAGAGCTACTTGCAAAAATTTAGATACAGAGGTAACTTTTTAAACACAGACGTGATATTCAGTGTTGACTTCTGTTTAAGCAGTGTTGGAAAGTAGATCTGAATGTGTGTAGGAAAGACAAATGCACCCAGATAGGTGCTACACTTGTGAAGCACTTTATTAGGAATTTACACATATTCTGTAGCAGTTTTCAATACAGGAAACAGGTTATTTAAGATACAGATCAGGTGAACACATATTCTGTTCATTCGAGCTGTATAATGAGATAAAACTATATTGTGTGTTGCTATATACATGTCAATATACAATTTAAATTACACATTATATTTATCAAAATAAAAGTCATTATAGATTTAATCAACTGTACGACACACCCATCTATGCATATTAAAGATTGTCATTGCATTTATTTTTTAATAAGCAAAATTTTCTTGAATGAGGATAGTTCACATTCAGCACTCTGAATTAATTTTGCATTTAACACTGTATGTACAATGAAGGTGAAACTGTGGTGTGAAATGTTTTGTCCTGTCAGTCTGAAGATTTCAACTATGTTCTGCCCTGCATTGAGAGTGAGAAGAAAATGAATCATTAGAAACCCTTGCCTGGCGTATTTGGTGCTTCAGCAAAAGTCGTGAATATGCAGTCCTGCCTCTGCATTTACTGCTTGAACTGGGATGACTCCAGTGGCTCCGCTCTGCCCATCATACTCACTGCTGCCCCTTGCCATAGTGATGGGAAAGTTGGTGCACTGCCTGCCTCTTTTCCTGCTCCCTCTTCTTCCCCAGTCTCAGCAGAGCCAGCCCAACCTCAGGTACACAGGTAGGGCCGAGGTGGATGGAGGGGAGGGAGAAGCAGCATCTTCACTCAGACAGAATTTCCACCAAGATCAACAACGTGTTTCTGTGTCCTGGAACTGCGTGACAACGCCTACCGAGACCATGCAGGAAGCAGTCCCATTTACCCAGTGACAGTATATGAAAGCTGTCTCTATTAGCACAAATAAATAGAAAGCATAATCTTCAGTATGCTATGCTTAGATATATGTACAGAATTTTGATATATTTCTATATATGGAAATCATATATTTCTATACAACTTGATGTTGTTTCAGTGCAAAATGCATTTAAATACTCTTTAATAAGTGATTTCAGAGTAATCAGCTTGTGCTACAACAAAAACAAAAAACAAAAACACAAGCTTTTGCAAAGGGGGAGGAAGAGAGAGAGAGAGAGAGAGTGAAAAAGATGTGTGGTGCATACAAAAAAGGACTGATATTAACAATTCGATGGGTTCCTAGTTGGTAGAGCAGACTGAGCCAGACGCATATATTAGCGGCTGTCTGCTGCTGATGGGAGCCTGCTCAATGCGGTGGAAATGAAGGATCACCTAGGCTCTGACACCAGCTTATTTGTACGTTTTAATTTTGAAAAGGAAAATCACTGTTTTACATAAACATCTTAACCCCTACATGATTTTTTTTTTCTTTTTTCCTCCCTCATATTGTTTGCTAATTTACTGTCAACTTAAAGTGCTGTTTTGCTACAGCCCAACAAAACATCAGTCAAAAAATAGAGGGAAGTATTATCTTCTCTTTTGTCTGCCATGTACAATTGAGTTATTATTATGATAATTGTCTATTTTAATTTTTAGTCTTTATGGGAGACGCAACAATTTTCTGGAGCTTCATTTTTGAGGCATTTTAAGTTTCAGCAATATACCATTTCATATTTCACCCAAACAATGCAAAAAAAGAAAAAAAGCTCATAGCTCAAGCTGGGGTGATTTGATCAATTTTTTTCATTAACCGAAAGTCTTTAGCACCTTTGTGTAGTATTACATATATGGGACAGGATTTCTTTTCCAACCATATAAACTCTAAGATCCATTAATACAGTGTTGAAGACTGCTACATGAGTCAAGGGAATTCCAATCCAAGTTAATTACTGTTGGAATTAGAGGGAAGAATATTTTACTTGAAGTTGTATAACAAGAATCTACAATTATCACATTTCAGGGCATTGCTCTATTCACTTGATGAAAAATGTCAATGAGGTTTAACAGAAGATGTTCTGCATTTCCGTGGGTAATGAAAATCGGCACATCCACGATAAGCTAACACAACATTTTCAGTTGTTAATATGCAGTGCAACAGAAATTTCTGTAGGCAGTAAATGTAGCCATCATTTCGATTCGCCCCTGTGATGATTATGCTCAATTCCTGACTAGGTACATAATTTCACACTGAAAAGCAGTCATCTCCTCTTAGGGACCAACTGTAGCCTACAAAAAAAATTTAAAAAAGAACGAAAGAATGACTGCCATCTGAGTCTAAAGTCTATAGCTGGCTAGGTAGTCACACAATAGAAAAAATATATCTGGAATACTATAAAAATGCCAGCTGAAACTGTATCACTCAATTAAAAGTAGATTTGTTTTATTATGTTCATTTAAAGTGGTTTTGTCCAAACAATGTATCTGAGGCATTCATCACCTTGTTAAGTTTTTTCATTGTTTGATGATTACAATAGGCATCTTCCAAGTTTGTTGGATGCTGTGTTGTTGCGCTCCTTGGCAGCACTAGAGTGATTCTTGTGGGGAGTTATATTCTGACCAGAATCCAGCTCAATTGATTGATGGGCTTCACTTGCAGTGCCTGAGTAGCAACAAGTGGATGGAAGCCTTAGAGAGTAAGTGAACGTCAGATTAATAAAATCAACACTGATAAAATTATGTAATCTTTAAAAACATCTTTAACCTATTAAGCAGGATTTAAAATTAATCGCAGAATCTTCCAGTTGACTATAGACTAAAGTTGATCTGGTAGGCTTTCAGAAATGCAATCTTTACACCTGTTCCTACTAATTTAGGAGTTAAGGATTAGTCGTAATTGTGGGATAAACTAGATATGGTAATGATAGTTTGAGCAATAGGAGTATTCTATAGGGAGCATAGCAGACAATATTCTGTACTTTTCTTTTACTCGTTAGCTGTTGCACTGGGGCTGTGATTCTCTGCAAGGAGCATGTTCATTTATTTAAATGGCCACGCAAATCAACAAGGTTGTGCTGAGTAGTTTAGGGCTGGTAATTTTGGTTTTGGTTTTGGGTGGTTTTCTTCCACCGCCACCACCCCCAACTTCTTTTCTTGGATGTGTACGTGTCATGCATGGGAAGGTATGAAGGAAAAACAGCTATTCAGCAGAGACACGTCCCACCCCTTTAATTAAGCTTTTCCTGGACTATGTAAAAACACTGGCAATGTGTAAATCCCATTTGTGTGTTTGTTATTATTATTTTAACAGATTCCTAAGCATTATATTAAGATACCTCAGTGATGAAATACACATGAAAATAGTTGCATTAGTAAGTCACTTGATACCAAAAGGGTTGGATGGCATCGGCACAGAGCCAACTGGAAGATTTTATTTTTCATTTAATTCCTTTCACCTAGTAGGCTCCCTAAGCATTAGGCAGAACCCAGTATGTGGCTAAGTTATTACTCTAGTGTTCTTCACACAAAAAGCACAGTCTTAGCATTTGTAAATTTTCTTCTGGGAGGTTTCTAATCTAGACAGCATTTGCGTTTGGGGATTACACCACAGTCTGTTCCCCACCACCTCCCCCTCTAACATGTAGCCCTTTCAACTTCTTCAAAGAAGTGCGGAAAAGTAGGTTCTTTTATTAATAGCAGAAAACAAACCGACTGCTGGACTTCCGTGGCAGAGCTCACATAATGCAGCAGGGTGGGAACTGTAACAAAGAATGCTTGAATGCACTGAACGTATAGTGAAACCCCATTTACATTCACTGATGGGGCTTAAAGTACAATAAATGAGAAGTTTAAAGTAGAAATAAGCAGGGCTATGAAAAGACTTCAGTGAAGGTAGATACTTCTTGAAAAGTTTAGCACAGGATTTAATTTCAAACTCAAGCCTTTCCTAGTAGAATGCATTTCTTCATAGTGCATCCCTTTGTTTAAAGCATTTCAATCGGATGACAATAAATCAGATGAAATGAGTGCCTCCAATGCATAAAGAAGTAGATTCTGTTTATCCAGTTTATATACTGATTTTCATACAAGTGAGACAGTTAGCAGTGGAAAAGTCTTTGTGGTTCACTGTCTGTTCCTCTACACTCCCTCTCCTTGCCTTTGAAGCGCATGGGGAAAACTTTGTGTCTAGAAAAAGTTTGACTGTGGGATCCCCACTCACTCTCTACTACTAAAATGTTTCTGTCCATGTGGGTGTAGGTACACCAGAGAATTGGACAAGGTGGCTGCTTTTTTTCTGCCAAAGTTATTCTGTCAAATAGTCTTACTAGTGAGTAACAATCACCTGTCCCCTTCTTCACTTAATCTCTTTGTTTCAGCCTGTTCCACAGCCCCACTGTAAGGCCTTACAAGATGCTGGCTTTGTTCTCCTTGGAGTTTAAATCAACCTTGCTCCCACTGTTTGCATTTCTTTCCACTGTGGTTCTTCATCCCGAACATGAAGGATGTATAAATTGCCCCTACTTGTAAATTTTTGCAATTTTTTGACTCTGCATTTCCTCCCTTGGCCCCATTCAGAAACAACCAGCAGTCAGACATAAGATATTAGGTTATTGGTTGCGGTTTTCAAAACAAAGATCTTCTTTCTCCTTTTCTTTTGAGGAATGGCATGATAGTCCTGATCTCTACACAATCAGAATGGAGGTTCATTTATGGAACATCAGATTTAATAACTGTGGCTTGGGAAAAGCAGGCTATGGGATAATTTTCTGCGGCTCTGTTCAGCGGAGGTAGTTTCTGCTGGCGATATGCATGAAAGTTTTGCTACCAGCATTTAGCCAGATTCATATTTCCAAAAGGTTTAACACTCGGCCCTTGCCCTCAGGGAGCCTAGCTCTGCTTTGGGCCTACAGGAGGCAGGTCCACAGACTCTCACACTGCTGCCATCCTGCAGCAGCTGGCATGAGCCTAATCCAGACACAGCACCTCTTCATCCCAATGGAACGGTGTCCCAACAGCACAGGAATCAGCGTTCAGCAAACCTGCACGTGAAATGGCCGACACAGCCATGTCGTGGTGGGAATTGTAGCTTTCCACTGCAAGCACGGGGTTCATCCCTCTCTTGGGAAGATTTGTCACAAGTCTGAGGATACACAGTGCTTATAGCTCTTGCTGGTGTTATTTATATACACGCACTGGGGTATTCAGGGAGCTAGATTTACTGTGACATTTTAAATAAACATAGGAGACCGTGCTTTTCTGTTGTTTATTATGTTGGCATATTGTTTTGGATCTTAATTCTCAAATTTATATTTCCTTCCGAAATAGAGGGTATGGTCAAAATATTGATGTTTTAGGAGCCATTGAGGCACCCAGTTTTTAAACAGTGGCTGGGTGTTTAGAAGTGAAGCAGGTTACCAGTGCAACATTGGAAACCTCTCCTGGCTGACTCAGAGGGTTAGATTTCTTGTGGGTGTTGCCAGTATCTGAGTGTTGAGGTTTGGTAGGCTTTTATGAGTTAATAAATTCCAAGGACTGCAGGTTAGCTTTTTGAAATTTGATAATCATTCCCTAAATGCTAGTGGGAAATCAAAATTACTACATGCAATAACTAACACTTTTAAACCCCTTTGAAATGTTTCCAAACTGCTGCCTACGTGCTCTTCTTTGCTGCATCGATGGCTAAAGATTTAGGGTCACTTCCTGGCACCCATCATGAATGCAGACAAGTTCCCTTGAGCCTTTACTTTCCTTTCCTGCCATTTTCCCAGTGCTGTCCAGGCAGACTGTGGGCTCTTTCCTGTGGGGAGCACCACTCACTAATGGGAGCACAGTGACTGTCACAGGGGGACCTTGAATTTTTTTAGAGCTCTGAGACCTCAGTATAAAGGAAATATTAACAAAGCAGTAGGCCATGATTTTGTGTGGCAGTGTGAGGCAACGTTTTATACATTTCTTTTGCCATCTTGTTTCTGCTGTTTGTCCTTCAGTTGTTCATAGTAACTTAGTGCAGTGTTTGGAAAGAGAGGGTTGCATCTGAACAAGCTATGGGATCTCAGATCCCAATATTCAACTAGTCTCCATTGAAACTCTTCAGATTAGTTTTGATATGCACATTTATTTTTTTCAGATTGATATTTTAATAGTTCCAGTGATCTTCTGCAAAAGCAGGTAAGAAAAGAAAATGGAAAGGAGGAGCTCCACAGAGAGTCCCTGGCTCATCATTTTTGTATAAATCAGTCTAATGTGTGTGTCTCAATTACGTGTGATTTTACCATGGTGAAAAAATCCTTCAGCTTGGATTATGAGATGATAGCAGAACTTAATACCTGCAGTAGTCTTCTGAGAGGACTTGAAGGCTCTTCTGCTTGTGGTAAAACTTGTGAATGAATGCCATCCATGAAAGTCATGGATGCCTTCTTATATCCTCTCTGTTTCCAGATGCTATGTGCCATTCACTAGACCAGGAAACTTGGTACCACATAGGACTTGCACCTTACATGGGCTAGGCTAGAAATACAGCCAGGCATTTCCTTCTTTCTTTCTTTCTTTCCTTCCCTCCTTTTCCCTCCCCCTTGCTCTCCTCCCTTGTGTCTCCCACACACAGCAGAAATATCCTGTCCGCTGCCAAGGCAAACTCAATCATCCAGTCTGACTTCCTCCATAAAACATGCCAAAGCATTCACCAAGCAACTCCCACGTCAACACCAACAATTTCTGTTTGGTTAGCATGTATATTTAGGATTTGGGAAAACAGAGAATCCATAATAACCTCCTGGAACCGTCTCCCAGTAGTCTATTACATCAATATTAAAAACATAGGCTTTATTTCTAATCAGGACTTGTTTAGCATTAGTTCCAAGCCACCTTTTTAATTTTCCTGACAATTTAAATAGCCATTTGCTTCCTTCCCCTCTTAGGATTTTCAGTGAAAAACTAATGAGATTGTCTTCATTGTCTTACTCTAAGATTTTTGGGAAGATCAGATCATGTTGCTTGTTCTTGTTTGAGTTTTTCCCATTTTGTCAATATCTTCTGCAAATACTAATAGCAGAATGAGTGAGCTGATGTCAGGAATGGTATTGTTAGCTTGCTAGTAAATCTTCTTTTGTTTGACTTACTTACTCATTTATCTTATTTATTCTCTTCTTTGCTTCACTATGCTGAGACCAGAAGTATAGCTAAAGGAGCAAAGAGAGAAAATTATTTGGAAAAGTCTTTTTTTAGGTATTTAAAAGTTCCCAATTCCAGTTAAAATTAGTAGGAGTATATCACCTAAACTGTTAAATACTTCTGTTGCCTTTATTTAAGCAAAACCTTATGCCAGTGGGAGAAATAACAGAATTAGCTTATCAGTCTTTGAGTAATTATTAGCCAGGTAGTTTTTGACCTCCATTAATCTATTTATTGAATAAATTGTGTTTAATTTCAGAAGGAAATGACAGCAGCTGTGTTATTCTTACTATATGAAAGCTTGCTAGGTTTCAGCATTTCAGTGTTTCTTGTATGCTCGAGTTACAGAAATAGACCCTACAGATGGATTAAAACATACCCATGTGTTGAAGCCAGGCAATCAGTCTCGCATTTTACAGGTATCCATCCAAACAGCTAGGATATAGCTAGCTAAAGGATTATTTTTAATATGTTTCTCCAAAGTTCTGTAACCTAGTCCCTTCACAAGGCTTATTTGTCTGATCTCAGTAAATCTGCAAGCCTATACATTTTATCATTTTCCTATCATGTGTTTGGGGAGGAGGGACAGGGGGAAGACTGATCTTAGATAAGCAATGCAAGTTGGTTAAGAAAGGAGGAAGCTGTCATCTGTAGCCTTTCCAGACACAGCAGTACAGTTCCAGACAGTCACCTGAGTATTATCGCTCTGCCTCAACTATAAATCACAGTCTGGTAATGGCCAAGGCTGACACCCTGACATTTTCAAGAAGAGTAAAATACCTGATTTGAATGGAAATCAATTTTATTTCAGAAAACTTGGGATACTCCAAATATGGTCTTATTCTCTTTTTTTGTGCGTGAGTTATTCAGAATTTCCATGATTTTGTTGAAGGATTAGTTGTTCTATACAATGGCTGGTTTCCCATGTAAAGTTTAAAATTACAGAAATACATGTTTGTGCAGTGCATCACAGGACCTGGTACCATGGAGAAAGTAACTGCCTTTTCTGACAGCCTGCTGAAGGTGATGGGCACAGCTCCTGAACCTATATTAATTTTTTCCCACCTCCAAAGGCAGTAGCTGGGCTGAGCTGGAAGGATGAAAAGGCAGGCTCAGAGCATGTGATGCCACAGCTCTGCTCTCCTGCACGTGAATTCCTGTGGGGTGCTCCAAAATGGTGGCAGTGTTGGCATACCAGGACTTCCCATTGTGCAATGAATTGTCATGCTTGTAACACCCTTTCTGTAGCAAAAATGGTCCAGAAGTTCTAAAAATTTTAGCTGCACTTTTTATTATTTGAAGAGCCAAAAATAAACCCCAAGAAAATGGAATTAAAGTGGCTTTCTCTTTTTTTTAATTTTAATTTTTTTCTTTTATTTTTTTCCTTTTGCCTGGGCTGTAAGAATATACTGTAAAGACAAGATATTCCCCATCCAAGCAGGGAGGAGAATGAGCTTAGTGACTGTAGTACTCATGGAGCTGTTGCACTAACAAGTGTAAATAAATATGATCCCAAGCGTCCTTCACTCCAACTGCTCAGATACGCAGCCCAACACCCCCTTTGGAGCAAGGCCACTGCCCAAGGTGAAGGCTTTGAGGTGGCATCTGACCTCCAGTGACTGAAGGTCCAAAACTGAGCCTGAAAGTTCTTTCCAATAGTTTCACAGGAGCCACCACGCTCTGCAAAATTTCAGTTTTCGTACTTGGCAAAACAAAACCATCTAGAAGACACTGGTTAAAAAAAGGAAGGTGGCCTAAGGTAATGCATGTATGAGAATCTAAGGCAGTGAGTGAGCTGTGCCTAAATTTGCCAACAGATACATTCCTGTGTGAAACTGAGAAAGGAAAAGCATCCTTAGCATACAGAGGATTAAAAATATCTGGTGGCCATTCCATGTTTAAGCCCCTTTAACAAGACAGAGTGAAACACATTGTGGTGTCTATAGCAACAGGTGTGAAATCAAAGGTAAGAATTTTTCTCTCTTTGTGTGTTTCTTGCCTGCTGCACAGTACTCCTGGAAAACCTGTAAGAAGCTCATTAAAACCATGCATATATAACACAGACCCAGTGCATCAAATGACTTCCAAAGGCCTTAGCTATGTGCTATGTCTAGACACTGTCCATGGGCTTTATCAGAGCACATCTTAGAGAGCAGTAAAACACATCTGGTGTGGAGAGAAAGGCTAACAATCTAGCAAATTGCTAGCATCTAGCCCAGAATCCTTTTTGTCTGACAACAGCCACTAGGACATGCCCAAGGAAAAGGATAAAATCAGGACAAGTAAAGTGATACTTCTCTGTTGTGGTTTGGTTTTTTTTTTCCTGTCTCCTGTGGAATTCAATGCAGTGACTAATAGATGGTAGCAACCTATTTAAGCACACTTAGCAGAATTTTTCTTTTCTTTTGTGCATGTGTTTAATTATTTGTGCTTTCATTTTCTGAACCCATTTGGTGTGATAACAATGGTATCTTTCCTTGATTACAAATATCTCCATGTTCTGCATATTCATTTGCATCCAAGGAAGACTGAGAAAATGTTGGAGCCGTGTGTAAGTGAATTGCATGGATTTCCAAGGTGCAGTGCCTCTGTGTAACCTGCATCATTACACTCACTTAATTTGTCACTAAGTGTTTTCCTGTCAGGGAGAATGTCCAATGTTCAGTCGTATGACAGATTTTACCTGGGGCCAATGGTTTTGTCTGATACATGTAGCTTATTGGCAAACTTTTCCAGCCACACACTGTTTTGTACAGTGGAGAGACATAAAGGTGAATTAAATCAGAACTGTGACATGTGGCACTGGGATGTTCTCATGACTGTTTTTATCAGTATAAAGCATGTCCTGGAAGACAGATGCATCTTGCAGCCTTGTAGTTTCCATAAAGGAATGCTTTGGCCTTGTTGAAGTCAAGGGGAGCCTTTGGCTTCAGCTGCTAAGGTGTCACCATCAAATTTAAACATTTTGATCCTTTTGTGCTTAACATATCCCCAAATTACATGGGGGACAGTGTAATGAACCCTGGAAAGCATTTTCCCTTGTCAGAACATCACATCTATCTAGTCATGGGTTTCAAGAACAAAATGAAAAGTTTACATTGAAGCCTGCACCAAAGCAGAATGCTAGCTCTGGAAAAGAGTCTAAACTGTCTATGTTCCAAGACTGAAAGGTTCCGTTTAGATTCAACCAAAGAAATATAATATATAGCTGGTTTGCTCAGGATCTAAAAACCGCAACAAAAATAGAAACAAATCAAATGGCCTCACTGTGTATCATTTAACATGATGCAAAACTATCCTGGCATATTTTTAATGGAACATGAGTTTAAATATTAACTGCTTCGTTTAAACAGAGATTTTAGCTTTTAATATAGCAGCTTTACTGGATGATTCATGTTGACTATACGTGATTTTTTAAAGTAACTGTAGCATCACAATTTGTAAATTGTATGATATTACCAAAGATTCTATCTGAAGTAATTCAAAATCCTCATTTTTTAATACAGTGATTGAGTTCTCATTTCTAGAACAAAATTTAACGTCTAATAGTAAGTGCTGATTTTAGGGGGATTAGATCAACTATAGCCACTCTGCAGTATAATGACAGTATATTAGGGCATATTACAACCCAGCTGATGAGACAAATCAAAATGGATTCATGCGGTTATTTGGTATTTCTTTCAGGCCTGACTAAAATTTAGTGCTTGGGACTTTGGAGGAGCCATAAGTCATTAGAAATATTTAGAAAATGTAAAGTTACAGTTGCCATTTGCCTTAGGGCATCCTACTGGTGCTACTTCCAAAGATGGCAAGTCCACTGGAACTATGTGACATATCTGCCAGCCACATATTGATGTCTCAGATGTTTCAAGTCATCACAAAAGGCAACAGACACTTAATACATAGGAAATCAAGTCCTACGTTACCTGTCCCATTCCACTGTACTCTCGAGAACTTCACAAACTACGTACTTTGTTCCGAAAATTAAAATGCTGCCTTGAAATACTCAGTTGTGACTATTACAACCAGCTTCAATTTTTTGAGTTTATATTTTCAGGAGGTTGGATAAAAGAACAGATTAATAAAATAACTCAGTGGATAGTTGGTGCAGCTCAGATTTATGAAAGCCGCAGTTTCACATGGGGACACAAGACAGCATTTGACCACAGTTACTGCTATAATGGTCAGGTCATAATTTCTCTTTCTTTAATTTCTTCTTTATTTTTTTAATGTTGATGTTAAAAGATAGACTTTTTAAACAATAGTTGTCTGTAATGCTTCTGCCATTACAAAATTGTGCTCTCGTTTTTCATTAATTGGTCTCTTTTTGGTCTGTTCTCAACAAATGTCAGAACACCAACTGAGGCACACATTTGAATTTCAGCTGTGTAAACATATCAATACTCTGGCTAACCCCTTTCATAGCTACAATGAGCAGCTTAAACTGTACAGTCCAGGGATTTGTTAGTGATAAATGTGCTGCCAACATCACAGGTGAGGGTGGGTGCTTCTTTCCCAAAAAAGCTCCAGCCATAATAGCGGCCCTGTCAGACTCACAGTGAGCAGAGGCAGCTCTGCTGCACAGAGGTTCTGCAGACCCACACTGAGACTCCCCTTTGCTTCATCCCCAGGATGAGCCTGTCTCTCCTCAGCAGATCCATGTAAGAGAGAGGGAAAGGGCAGTCCACTCTTTTTGGAAGTGCTGTCTCAGAATATCTGCAGGCTCAGGTGAGAAACAGAACACATTTCGGTAACAAAATCAAGATTTTTTTTTCCTTTTACCATGTGTGAAGACCAGGGTCTTTTTTAGTTCAGTTTTTAAAATAGAAGCTGAATTTCTGTTCTNTCTTTTTGGAAGTGCTGTCTCAGAATGTCAGCAGGCTCAGGTGAGAAACAAAACACATTTCAGTAGCAAAATCAAGATTTTTTTTTTTTAAATAGAAGCTGAATTTCTGTTCCCCATGCTGAAGTTGTTAACCTTTTCCCAATATTTTTTCTCTTCTTTTTGCATTATTTGCATGCCTCTGAATTTACTGTGAGAGTGACCCTTGTAGAAAAGATTCATAGGCCTTTTTGAGAAATTTCTCTCAAAAATGAGTTATCAGTTTACATAGATTCCTTGAAGGCTGGAAACCAGTGTATTAAAGCCAATTTCCAGCAGTAACAGAGGATATTTTCCTAAAAATCCTTTACACAATTTAAAAAGATTAAGCACACTTCTCAGACTGGTAGAAAAGCAAGTTGCTAACATTTCAGAAACACAGAGATCAATGAAAGACAAGCCTGAAGTCGTTCATATTTTCCATGATGAAAATCTGGCCAAATTAATGACCACCATAATCAGGTTTGGACCCACAGACCTTAGGAGACCTCACGTATCACGTACGCCAAGCATCAGGCTGGCTCATTGAACATGTTGCCATGGACATCCTTTGATCTGCATTACTGCTGACAAAAACTGTGCAGGTGTAGAAAGGTCATGCTCCACTTCT
Source organism: Peucedramus taeniatus (assembly GCA_013400575.1). Classification (NCBI taxonomy): domain Eukaryota; kingdom Metazoa; phylum Chordata; class Aves; order Passeriformes; family Fringillidae; genus Peucedramus; species Peucedramus taeniatus. Next base: position 59,582 of record WBNO01015705.1, on the reverse strand, counting down.
CTGTAGATACCAGACACCTCTACTACCTCAACAGAGCTACTCATTGGAATGGGTACTAATGGTAAGTATTTACAAGGTCAGGATGCAGCTCTCAAACTATACAGAGATATGAATATCTACACGATGAGTTGCCTGTGGACTTTTGTGGAGTTTGGGTTGGTTTTTTGGGTGTTTTTTACATATTTTATTTAAAAAGCTGGAATGCCAATAACATGCTGCTGAATGAACTTTCCTTTTTATTCGTTAGACATACACAACACTGTGAATTGGTGATTGACACACAACCTTCTCAGAAGGCGCCATACTTAAATGAGTCATTTTTATTCAGACAGCATTATTACTAGAATAAGAGCTTTTTTCCTGGAAAGGAACTGCCAAATCTGGTATTCAGTTGCCCAGTCAGAAGAAAGAAAAGCCTGTGCACGGTAAAAATATGAGGACAATAGCATTTCCTGATCACATTCTCAGGTTGGAAATTATTTTGCTGTCTTAACCATCTGAAATACTGCAATTTTTTCAGAAGTCTCTTATGCAATTAGTAATGGCAAGAACATTTTGAGTCTGAATAGCATGCCTATGTGAGAGTCTGAAACCATGCAGTTTCTAGCATCTGGGAGTGAAGTCTCACTGTTCAGCAAGCTGCTCTGAGAAGCACAGATAGCTCTTCCAGCAAGCTGGGAACACTGATACAAATAAATAGCTTATTTGCTTTAATTGTACTGTTCTAACCATGATGTTTCACTTACAATCTCTGTCTTTAATACACATAAATAGATATATGTTTTTTCACAGAATCACTGCTGATCTTTCCTACACCAAATCTACATCTCTGACCAAAATGAGCAGAGATAGGTTTTGTGGTCCTCACAGCAGTAAACAATATGTGCACATATATATATGTATAAATATATGACTTTTGAATATATATTTCAAAGCACAATTTGATTTTGTATTTGGTGTCTGATTTGTCGTAAACTTTTTTTCAGCTGTGCCGAGGGTCCTGGCAGAGCAGGGTGCTGGTGGTCCCCAGCCAAGGTACTGATCTGTGCCCGTGTGCCCAGCCAGCTCAGTGAGCAATCCAAGAATGATGTCCTTTGTTTTGCTACCTGGGAGGATTCAGCTGGAAAAAGCCCCATACCCAGCACCAGCTCTGCTTGAGGATGCTGTGCTCAGCTCCCAACAGGAGCATGCTGGGGGGACAGGACCCCTCAACCCCTGGCTCCCAGGAGCATGGTTCCGTCAGGGACTGCTCTGACTTATTGTGTGTCTTGTGTAAGGGGCCATGCTCAGGATGTTTTTCTGTGAGCTGTAAACTCGTGTCACCCTTACCTTCACGTAATTCAGACATTGCAGTCCACAAAGCGAGATCTTTAGTGCTTTGCTCTACTGAACTTTTCCCTTGTCTGTAATGGATTGTGGATGGAAGAGGGAGGAGGGGAAGGTAATAGGGAAAAGCAAGAGTTTGATTGGCATGCAGTGATTTTGGACTAGCAGGAAGCAGGCGGCTCTGCTCTCCAGCCCCCACATACTTCTCAGTCCATGTGTGTTGAGAGGGGAAAGAAACCGATATTGTTCCCTCTAAAATTAATTCCCAGTTAGCCAGTTATTCCTGGTTTTTAGCTCAGAGCACACTGTAATTGCATTTTTCATTTCAGTAATTATAGAGGATATTAAAGTGGATAGACAGTTGTAGCAATCTGGCTCTTTAGACATATCTACTTGTCCAAGATCAAATGGCTACAGCATATTCAGGGTTACAGTCTCCTTCTTTTCCTTCTTGTTCTCTACTGCAGTGGATTTTTTTTCGGCGTTACCATGACAACACTATATCTGGCTGCCAGCTCTGTCGTAAGTTATTGAACTGAGACTGGCTTTTGGTTTAGCAGATAATTAGGTTCTGTCTCACAGGTTCATTTTCCTGTGACTGGGACATGAATATGACCTACAGCTGGCCTCAATTTCAGTGTCACAGACAAAACTTTAACCCTTCCGAGTCCCGCCACTACTGTACCCACTGCAGAGGATGGAGACAATTCCAAACCCTTTCCCGGGGGTGCTGGACACAACACACCCTCCCAGGTCCTCAGGGCTCGTTGCCCAGGCTGTGTTAATCCCCAGGGAGGAGGAGGACAGTCCGGCTTGCACCCCCATGCTGGGCAGGCGGGGAAAGGGTATCGCTAGCACCAGATGAATATTGATTGTCTGGTATGGAGATTTGTCGGAAAGGTAAGTTCACTGCTTGATTAGTGACCCTTTAAATAATAGAAATGCACAGGGTGGTGACAGGCCTTTTTTGCTTGTCTCATGAATATGAAATATTTACGAGAGGTCTGTTTTAGCCCATAGTGCCCCATCTTAGGCTGGTACCTGCAGTGAGGGAGCAAAGCTACAAAGAACTGACATATTGTTTCTGTAGGTACCTCCCTGATTTTCCTTTTCTCCTCAGGAAAAAGGGGGGGTCTAGCCTGGAGGCTCTGGGCATCTCCTACTGAAATACATCAGGGCTCAGCACCCAGGCCCTGGGGTGGGCGCAGGCAGAGCAGCACGACACCAGATGGACATTTGAGCTCACAAAATCGGGCTGGAGAAGGAGGAAGATCCACCATTTTCTTCAGCATAGTTTTCAAATATGTTCTTTCCCAACATTTATATGCAGTGTAACATGGTCTTGCAGTTTTAGTGATTTCAAGCTAGGACATAAACCCCTCTCCAGTCTATGAAAAACTTTCAGTTAAAACTACTGATGGAAGGGATAGTCCATGAGATTTCACTAACAGGTATTTGCTTAATTTGTCCATGGCATAAAGCAGGTTTTTAATACCTTTAAAAGAGCAAGCAGTTTTCTCTCCCAAAGCTGGCAGATCCCAGAGGGTGTTCCAGAGAAGCACAGGACCATTGGGGTAGGAGTAGTGTATCTACTTCTCAGAGGCTGCAGATTCTTGGCATCTGGCAGTGAACACCATAGTGCTGCTGGGACTACTCTTTCTGGGGAATCTCACAATTGAAAAAAAAAAATAAAAAAATAAAAAGAGAGGCTGGCTTTAAAAGTTTATGTACTTGCAAGCACTATCCATCACAGGGCTCTTGCATACAGGATATCCTCTCTGCATGCATGGCAGGGTGGACACTTCTTCTCAGCTTCCCTCCCCTTTCCCCACCAAATTATTTGTGCAGAGGTCTCTTGATTAGAAGGTCAAAGCTAAGAGGGAGCATCCATCTTGCCTCTATGGAACGAATCCTTCTGAGCTAATCTCCCAACATGTGTTTGTTGATAATGTTTGAAACCTGTCTATTATACAGGACAAGGAATGTGGCATTTTATTAACCAGAGATGGTGACTTCTTACTGAAGATAACACCGAAAGCTGCAGACTTTGCATATATGTATAACCAAAACCATCACAAAGAGGCCCTTAAGGTATTTCTTGATTAGCATATTTTGTGTGGATTAGACATCCTTGCAATGATAGTGTAAAAGTTTTGCTGTGGGGTTAAACTCAGAGTGGGAGTGGGCTGGAGGGGAAGGTCCCCCTTGAATTGCAGAAGAGGGGTGAGAAACTCCTTGTGCTGGTTGGCTGATAAATTATCCAGCTGCTGGGTGTTAATGAACATCTGGGACCCCACAGCTGTGGTTGATACCACATCAGCAGCATGTTACAATATGGCAGTGGTATACTGCTATATAATATATTTATTTCTTTATATAAGCAACTTTTATGGGGGTTTTAGGGTTATTTGCCCCCCCCCCCCTTTTTTTTCAGATTTCATAATGAAAATACAGAGTACATAGTCTCAGTTTTTGTTTATAGTTGGTTTCGGTGCCTGGCCCTCATATTCTGGCATAGTCCTCTAATGTTTCATCTGTGATCACAGTTTTAAAGCCAAATGAAACACTGTTTTCATTGCAACCATTAGAGAAATCAAGCCGACATTGCCAGTGGGATTAAATTTTATAAAAATAGATAAGAAATCTCATTGTTTGGCCTAAAGCAACCTGACATTGTCCCAAAAATATTTGCAAATGAGGGCATGTAAACCAGATCACAGGGAAAGCAGGGAGGGGCAGGGGGAAGATGATGACTAAGAGAAAATGATTTCATGATTACCACTTTGAGTACTTAAACTGAGAAATTTTATTGTAGGTAATTAAGATCACTACCCACCCCAGTATATATTGTTTACAACTGGCAGCAAATTAGTCTCTTCCTGAGGATGCAAAGCTGTCAAGTCATTCTGAGTCCCCAAAGTCCTTCCATAGCTGATCCTTTCTAATAGGAAAGGCTAACACTTGCAGGATCTCTCCTGCTCTCAGGTTCTGAGACCAACACGTTCACCTCTCCTCATTCCCAGAACAATTGCTAAAAGTGGAACACCAGCAGAAGTTCAGGCTAGAAAAAGGAAATTACAGAATTTCCAGAATACATTTCATGCATTCTAACAATCAGTAAATGCCCTGTAAACTTAGTGTGACTGTAAGACTTTCTTTGCTGTTTAGAACTAAATAACATTCTTTACTGTCCTCTGACAGAACCTGCCTCGACACATTATTGCCTCTGTGGTGGATGTTGGCTGCTAAACCTAGTTCCATGGAATCATGTCTGTGTTATGTACCTTGAGTAGGCTGTGAGAATACTCCCTCAAGTGTGCCTCATTCTTTTGATTTCTTATCACATTTTACCCATATATGGTACTTGACCAGGAGAGCAAAAATAAGTCCCTTAATTTAAATATTTCATTGTGACAGCAACATCAAAAGTGCTTCAGATACTCTGATCAGTTCCTCAGAGCCGTAACAAACTAACAGGAGTAAGAAAGAAATAGTCTGGTTTAAAATCTGGAATGCCTTTCCTTTTCCTCTGGCTCTTTAAATTTTTAACTTTTTTTTTTTTCCATATGTTATCAGGCAAATAAAAAGCCCCAAGTATCATGCAATTAAAGAAACATAAAATGACATAAATGAGAAAGAAAGTGTTTCACAGTATCTAGTATGGTTAAATTACAACACATACAAAGAATGAGAGTAGGAGTGTGATCTTTAAAGATTAAACTTTAGATTTATGATGTAACTTTAAAAATTAGCTACACTCAATTATTTTCAAAAGAAAAATGATACATTTTTTCCAAAACCAAAGTGTTGTTTCCATTCAATACTTGATAATTTGCCTAGTAGAATCCATGAGATGATGCCTCAGCAAACAGAACTGTAGCTTGTTATCCATGTAATGAGGGATGATTTTTTTAAATTTTTCATTTTACAGGTTTTCTGAAACTACTTTTTTTATTAAAAATGAAATCTGCACAAAGAAGACAATTCTTTTCAACTCTGAAGAACAGAAATTATTTTCTCTGTAAAATAAACAAAATGGTGACAGAAGCTCCAACAAAACTAAGAATAAAATTTGAGATACCTGCTCCACACCCAAACAGATGCTTTACCCATAGAGCACTGATATCTCTTGCCTATACAGAGGTGCAGAACATGTATTTACTTCTTTGGCATTCCTAAGCCAAGGAAGACTGTGGCAGAGGAATTGCTCAGAAGAAGAGGAAATGGTCACTTCCCAATGGGGATGCTTGCTTTGAGTTTGGACAAACATCACCATGAAAGTTTCTTCATGTAGGTAGAGTGGCCCAAACCCTGTTTTCCCAGCTCCTGTAGCAGACTTTGGCCAGGGTGGAAGTTCACCTGAACAAGGAGGTCCTTTTTAATTTTTAAAATGCACACTTTATTTTTAAACGCATGATGAAAGAACTTATTTATTAAAAAGTGAATTGCAACCTGTATGGTTGGCACCTTAATCACTCAAATCTAATCTTTCTTTTTGACCTTTTCTAAAATAATTCCCATGAAATAATAGCAAAAAGATACTTTAGGCAGTGCATTTCTGGGAATCATTGCACTTCTCAGGTGACTGAAGTCACTTATTCTTCATCCTCATGCTTCATGACACATCTGAGGCATGAAATTATTTCCTTCCAGTGTGATGCTTTCTCCTACTCTTATTGCTTAAATGATTCTTAAGGATTAGTGTGTTAAAAGCATTGTGAGAAATTCGGGGCAGGGTGGGGGAAGGAGAAGATAATATTTTAAATTAGAGTTATCAACCTGATCCACATTTTGGTGATTTTTATTCCAATCAGAAGAGTCTGGATCTAATACACATCCATGGTATGAGCTAGCAAATATATGGAGGACACAGTGACTTCCTTGGCAGTATGGTGTGAATAAAACCGGTCACATATAGCAGAAACTATCAGAATTTAGATGTTTTTGTATTCGCAAGAATAAAGAGAATTGCATTCATGTCCACTGATGGGTATTGCCAGCTGTCTCCTGAATGCAGGTACCATTCTTTGTTCCCAGGATTTTATGCATTCAGCTGTGATTTCTCTCTAAATCCTTTTACCATATCTTGATTGGTTTGCAGACAGAATACAAATTCTCTTGAGACAAATGTACCATTACCATTTTAAATTGTAATCTTTCTCAGAAAATGTTGTTGGATTTTTGTCATTAACATTTGAGAACAAAAGACTGGAGTTTCAACATTTGTTGCCACCCATGGGGCCTTTCCTCATATAAGGTTCTAGTTGCAATATGAGGAAACAACATTAGTTTCATGTCCTTTGAAAAACAATGTGTAGACAATCACAGAAACTTACCTTCTGTGCATTTATTTTACTGTGAGCAAGGACTGTAAAACACTAGCATGCATTTTAGCTGGAGGACTACAGAAGTAATCTCTGAAGCCAATGTTGGGGAAATAGTGTATTTACTAAGTCATTACTTAGTAAAGTCCTTATTTACAAAGCCCTGGTGAGCACTAATCTCAAGCTTAAAGTTATAAATGTAGCTGCATGCTCTGATGAATCAAAATTTCAGCTGTTTTCATTTCTGCCTCAGTGACAAACTTCATGTATTGCAAGAAAGTGCTAGAGCTATTAATAAAAATAAAAGACCTGTTTGATATCCAAGGCTGCATCACCGAGCTTACTGTTCCTCAGTTTAAACCCTGTACATATGTAATCAAATATTTATCAGTAAAACCTTACGGCATTAAATGCAGCAAAAATGATTTTATGCTCTCATACAATCCATCATTCATATATAAATACCAAACGCCATGTGGTAGATAATATGCAGTATATAATGTATATAGAAGGTGTTTAAAAACTTTAATTACCTAAAAATATCTAATTCTTATTTATTCTCTTCTTCTTCCTGCTGTTCCCACTCTGAAAACACTTTCATATACCAATAAAGTGGCAAAAAGCAGTGAGAAAAAGATTGCTTTTCTGTTTCACTAAGTAAAGGCCTTTGTTAAAATTTTCTCTCCTCTTTATTTGATTAAATGTATAAATCTTTATTACTTGTGTTTTATGTATCTTGTATGTGTAGGGCATGATCACTGCTTATGGCATTTTTCCTCACAAGAGAGATGAAAATGTAATTCTCAATGTCAGCAAAAACTGGTCTCTGGCTTTTCAGAGGTGAGAGGCAGCATCCCAGGAAAGGCAGGCTGACCCCAGTTAGGTGTGCTGTAAGTTTTATGCATATCCCATGTCTTATGTAGATGATGTGGTAACAATGTCTTGTAGAATAAAAATTTTAACTAGTTGAAGACAGAAGGATTGTCAAAATTCTTTTAAGCTTGTTCTATGAGTCATTGTGTTGCATTCCTTTCTGGAAGCCTCTCTGAAAAGTTTGTGATGGTTTGTTTGAGACAGCTACTGTGTCAGTTCTGGTCCCAGTGGGCACATACAAATACTGAAGGGACTGGGAAATAAAAATGTTCTCAAGAAGTAGGAAAGAGTTCTGGGATAGATCCAGGAAGGGCTGCTGCCGTATTTTCAACATAATTTTCACATTTTCTGATTAATTTTTTAAGTAATACATAAGTTATAGGCATATAAGGCAGTCTGTCAGTGAATAGCAGACCCACTGGATTTCAAGCAAATTTTTCTGTTGTATCTTTCAGAAATTTTCATCCCTTTTAACACTGTGGTTTTGAAAAGTAATTCATCCTGCTTATGGTTCAGAAAGGGAAAGGAGTTGTTAGCAGAAAATATTCATCTGATGTGTTAAGCCTGAATATTGGAAATAGTAGGGAAAAACTTCATAAGCTGTCTTTTACAACTTTGCTGAGCTTAACAGTTTAGACAACTTGGAAAGGACTTTCATCTTCTATGTCCAAGCTGAGTGGCAATTCCAAACACTATGAATCCAAATTCTTTGCCTCTCACTGCTCTGAATGACCATAGTATTTAACAGGCTGTGGGGTGCAGTGTTATGAAATGAATGCAATCCCATAAAACTCAGTGCTTCGATTCTGTGCACACCTGGGAGAGGTTCAGGAGAGGTATTACATGTGTTTCACATCTGTTGGTTTCTGGAATTTTGATGCAGTAGTCTTTGGCTTGTTCTTTGCCCATTCATATTGTATCTATTTAAACTCCAGATGTGAACAAGAAAAATTAATTTCTTCCTATCCCATCTTTTAATACTGTCAGATGAATATGAATCTCAGCTCTCTGGAATATATTACACAGAATTTTCATTTTTTTAGTGATTATTAATACTTCTATAGCTGTGAGCCCAGGCATATTTCTTGTTTAGGCTTTACACAGCATATTACATCTCCTGGGATGTGAGTTTTCTGCATGTCATTTTATAATCAATAGCAGTTTTTATTTACATTTTCTTTCTGACCGTTTTTGCACAATATGCTCATCCTTTTTACTATTCCTAGCTAGAAAACGCCAGCATAATTTTATTTGCAACGACTGACATTTTGATAGGAAAAAAGTACTTAGTTAAGTATTTTTAAATTATTCTTGGTTTGTTTTTATTTTCTTCGCAATACCAGATATCACCTTTGATTAATAACAATCATATATAGGCTTTGTTCCTCTTATCTGGGTGTCAGCAGTAATTGGAATCCATATCCATATCCTACCTTGCAATCATGCTGCAAAAGGCCAATAAATTCCCGCTGAGTGTGTTACTTGTTAAATTTAGTGCATTACATTCAGGGTAATGAATAAAAGCACTGGGCCGTTACTGTCTGGTTGGCAGAGGAGGAGTAAGAACAGCCAGACTCCCCTGAGGCCCCGAGCAGGCTTAAAACTGTGACAGGCAGAATCAAGGGACTCCCTAGGCATCACAGTTCAGTTTGTCTCCCTTAATTTCCTCTTCAGCCAGGATTTTTAGGGGAAATGGAGGTGAGATAATCTTGCACCGAAGCACAAAATGCACTGTGCTGGTATACAGTACTCCCTCGTGCAGATTCTCTTCTAGGCAAGTAATGCATCTGCATTAAACATTCAGCTGATGACAGTTTGACTTTGCTTTAAGAGATGCATGTATCATAAATATATATATATATATATTATACTATTTTATAAATAGAAATATAAAATATACGAATAAATGTGGGATTCTAATCAGCCCATGTAAAGCCTCTGTTGGACTGCTGACTGATAAAAATAAACTCTCAGACTTGGATGCCTGAGCACTGCTTTGGCTGACACAGGAGCAGCTGAGTGTCTCTAACTGCGGGAAGAAACAATATGTACTTCAGTTCTGAACCTGGGCCTGGGAAGTTCATGAATTTCAGTTCCTCCTGGTTGGCACGCAAATTTACTGTGTAAAAATGATGAAAATCTGATAAATAAGGTTATGGAAGAACTGAAGTAACAGGAGAGAATCTTAGTGAAAGGATACACAAATCTATTCTGGGGAGGCTGGGAAGGAGTTTCGCACTTTGTCTGCAGCCTCCCTTTTGGTTTTTCCGTGCCTTTGAACAGTGGGATCCTCTGAGTGAACTCCTTGTCTTGAAACAGGGATTCATGTTCCTCTGGTGCCTCTGCAGGCTCCAAAGTTAGGAGTGTGGAGAGTCCTGTACCCACACATGGCCTTGCAGGAGGGAAGTGGCATGTCCACCTAGAGCTGGAAATACGCCCTGGGGCCTTTCCCTCATTCCCATGCCTGTTCCCTGTTCCTTTGGGAGACCATAAAAGGAGACTAGGATGCCCACATTTAGACCCAGTATTTTCTGCAGCTGTGAAACTATGGATTTTGGTAAGATTTGGACATTTACGGTAGTTGCACTCCTTTCAGGGACACCTGTCATGGCCAAAAACTCCTGAATTGGAAATATTGGTGCTATGTCAACATCTATCATGTAGATACCAACTACCCATTATATTTTCAAGTGAATTAAAATCCACTAAACAGAACAAAGTTACAGTGGAGATCTGATCTCTTCTGGAGTCAGAGGCAAAGGTTTTACTTCTTCAGGATATTATCAGTTTGGAGCTGCTTTATTGAGTCCTTCTGTAGTAGTACTGTTTTTTGTTGTATTTTGTCACTACAGCAAAAATCTTGCTCTTACCCTTCAAGAGAAGATTTTCAAAATTACCGAGGAAGCATAGGTTCTTTGGGCTAAACCCACCACAGGATTCAGATTATCCAGCTTTTCTTCTAACTGGCTCTTTTTTTTTGTTTGTTTGTTTGTTTGTTTGTTTGTTTTTGTTTTGGTATTAGTGTATTATAATATTGGCTGAAATAATTTGCTTGATAGTATAGCAGTCATTTTATAAGTAAAGGAAGGAAGAGGATAAACTATGCAGCTTCCATATCTGCTTTTTTGAGGGTATTCCCTCCAAGATTTTTGAGGGTATTCCTTTCTTTTAGGGTTTTGAAGAGTCTAGGTTTAAAGTAAATTAATTTGTTGTATAAAATTACACATATGGGATATCTGTACTCCGGGATTGGACTGTATGTTCAATTCCAGAAGTAACTGTGCCAGGCAGTTCAAAACTAAAGCCTCTGTCACCAGAGGGAAAAAACAAGATCCTTGCAGTACAAGGTGCTGCATCAACTGCATCAAATAGTTGCTCCAGGTTGTCAGAGTTTAACATAAACTTTCCCCAACATGAAAAGCAGTATTTTTTTTTAGAAAAGGGTAGTCTTTTGATATGGGTGATCTCACACAAAATGAAATATTTGGTGTTGCACTGTTTTAAATAAGAACGTGGCTCACGATGCTGCTAGGAAAAGCTCTCTCCTGAAATTGCAGTTTCATTATCTTAACCTTACAGTATATCATGGTTCTGTCTGGCAATTGCATTAAAACTTAAAATGACAAATCAACATTTGTAAAACACAAACACACGTGCCTATGGAGCATACCCATGGAGAGAGGTTTTAAGATCACTTCATTGGGAAGACAGTTATGGCTTCTGATGTGGTCTTGTGGGAAGCCTCCTAAATAGTTTACATTTCATTAGGGAATGCAAATGGGTCCTCAATTCTCTCATTGTTGAACTGGAAAATTCTGCAGATGACCCCAGATCCTCCAAAGAAATCCTTCTGAATCATCACAGAAGGGAGGCTGGGATTATTTGCTACGTTCTGAAAAGCTCCAGTCCCTGATCTCAGGTCAGGCAGTGGTTTTGCTCTGTGCAAACCATTGACATTTGTTGTTGATAGATTTTTATATCATCTTCTCATATTTAACATTCCTTTCAGCTGGAACATTTAGTTTAAGACTATCTGGGTGCCATGGATAGAATCATCTTTAATCTTCTTACCATCAGAAATTGTGCAGAAGCAGATCCAGGTGCAATGGCTGTTGACTGGCTAGATTTTTTTATATCAACCCATTAACTTTTGCAGATGGTTTGTGGGTTTTGTTTTTCTTTTAATATGCTCTAGTTCATTCTCTTCTCCTCTCTAACTTTTTTTTCCCCCATTGCTCTGGGGGCAAAATAAACTACAATAGCGATGTTGAATGTAACAGCTCTTTGAAAACTTTGATTACTTTAAAAGTCCATTATCTGACATGAGAACTTCATGTTTTTCAAGTATTTACTTACTTTCTGGACAATGTGTGCCACTTAGGTCTATCTAAGCAGAGCCAAACCAATATATCTGGAGAAGTAATAAACCACAATACTGTATTTGTGTCCTTTCCAAAAAAACTAGTCTGTTGCCTCTACTGCCAAGATCTGGCAGGTAGCTTTGAGGAGATTAATGGCCTTGGTGATTGTTACTATTTGTGCCTTTTTTTCCCCTTCCTACACTTAAATTATTATATTCCAAATGCTTATTTACTGGATAGCATGAATGTTCTGGGAAAAAAAAAAAAACAAACTAACAGTTTAGCATACGGCATGTTGTGATCTGACCTTGTATTTGTTTATAAATTTATGTTTTTCAAGGTACTGGACTAACACAGCCCTCTGAAGTGCTTGAGGGATCAAAATCAGCTGGCTTTTCAGAAGCAGTCTATCAGTCTCATAAAGCTTATTCCAGTCCTGCCAGTATGGAAATGGATTTGCTGGACATGGACTCACTCGCCACTGATGAAGGTGGAGTTGAAATTACTGGCAAATTTCATGCATTAGTTTTTCATGTCTAACTTGCTTTGATCAACCAACATTGTCACCAGAATGAGGTCAGATTGTACTTATGATCATCATTGCTTCTTAGTTTGGTGGTTGGTTACCATTTCTATTTTCAATAGGCTGGAGTGTTTTCTCCTCTGAAAACTTGTGTGATAAGTTCATCATGTGGGAAAATAATTAGATATAGTCATATTATTTGGATCCTAGTTGAAAAAATATCCAGTGTGTCCTGTTTCTTGTCAAAAGCTACCATGAACAAATATGCACTGAACCAGTAAAGTCTGTGACAGTACTAGGAGTTTCCTTTCTATTTCAGCACACTTTTTTGCATGGCTTTTTGATGAGGTGGAAAAAGACTTTGGCCTTCTGGAAGTCTTTGTGCAAGCATATTTCCTAGCTCACATGAAGATATCTTTGTGGCTACTGGCTGAATAACTTAAAGAACAGCATACCAGAACAGGTAGAGATATACAGTCTGTGTTGTTGGGAGTTTATTTTATATTGGCTGGGGTTTTTTGGGTGCATTTGTCTTCCTACATGCTTTAGATATTCAAATCATTAAAGAACAGCCTTCAGAACTTTACTTAATAGATCCCAAAGCATAGTAACTTACCAAGGAATCTTCTTCAAGCAGTTCTCTTGAAATTCATGCAAAGTGAGTAATATTGGTGGTTTTGTCTGGTTTTATTACTATTATTTTTGAATCTGGCTGCATTCTCAATTTTCTGACTCTTTGCTCTATAATAGGGTCTTGAGTAGGCCTTAATGGCTCTGGCCTGCCCCACCTGGGGCCCTCACCCACACCCCCATCTTGGACCCACCAGCTCTATATGAGCTCATGCTCCTACTCTGAAGGATTCTCTTGCAGGCTGGAAAGCTTACTTTTGGTGCTGAGTTTTGGCCTCAAGGGGATGTTAAGGAAAGCATTATCTTCCTCAGGGAATGGTGGGCACAACTGCATGTGGGAGCTCTTTATCAGGAGGCTCTTGCCAACAGCCTGTTCAGAGGTGTTGTATGAAGAGCACTTTTGTCTCTAAAAGATTCTCTGCAGAAAGTAGTTGTTTTCACTGTACATGTTTTTGTTAAGATCTGTAGAAGTGTCATGTGTTCTGTTGCGTGGTATATTGATCTCTCAGCCTTCTACTGGGGGAAAAAGGAGAAGGAAAATATTCTCCTAATTTATTTAGTTTTTTCCTCATTCTTCCTTTAAGTGAAAGTTCAGGACAGCATAGGAAATTGAGAGTGACACATCCTGTTTTAAATAGCTTGCTCTTTTGTTCAAGATTTATTTATTCCATTAAATAAAGACTTTGAGGTATTTCAGAAAATTAGTAAAATAATAATGAACTTTGTTTATGGGACTATCTGATGGAAGTACAACAGAAGGAACCAAAAAGGGAGCAAATGATGAGAGAAATCTTAACAAATATATTGGGATAAGTTGAATTCTCCCTTGATAAATTTAGGTACACTCTAATGTGGTTATGGGCTTGTTGGCCCTTAGTAAGAAGTCTGAAAGAGTTAGGAAATGGCTCTCAATAATAGACATTCTGGTGGTCTTAGTCTAGGATGTCAGATGAAACCTTCTCCCTAAAGAAGTAACTGGAAGAACCAAAGCATCCTGCATGAGTACACAGGGGAAGATAAATGAGAGTCTTGTGAAAATTTGTACCTGGAAGAGCACTGAAATATACCTCTGGACATTAATTCAATCTATAGCTGAAGAGGCTGGGCTGGACAGTTCTGATACAGGTTTTGCTGGACTGGATAACTTGAGGTGCTGAATGATCTCTGGCCTAGCTGAGAAATCACAAATATGGTCATTGGCTACCTGTAAAATTATTATTTAATGATTCCTCTTTGAGCTTGTGAGGAAGAACAAGAACACAGCACGGAAAGAGGTTGTTAGGGGATTTTTATCCTATCTCAAAAAGGAAGCAGGATGCTTTAGTGAGAGAAGGAAAAGAACTGATTAGCTTTTCTGAAAAAATATTAGTATAGAATAACAAAAAAGAATGACTATGGAAATACTTTGTGTGACAGTCTCGTTAAAAGACAGACTTATCTAAGTTCAGATCTCATACCAGGCTTCTTGCAAGAGATGCAAGTTGAAAAAGAGGAGCAAGTGTGACAGAGACTTCCCTTGAGTGTGGCAGGCACCATCCATCTGCACAGGGGAGTGGTGCTTTGATTAGTTGGTAGGTTTTGCCAGCAATATCCCTAACACAATGCTAGAAGCAAATGGACATCAGTATGAGCCTAGATGAAATGTGTGCTTACAGCTTATTTATGTTATCAATCACTGCAATGATGGTTTGTATATAAATATATAAAGGAAACTACCCCTCAAAGATAATTGTATAAAGTGAGTTTGGAGGATAAGAACAAGGTTAACTTGGGGAGAAAAAGAACAATATAGATACCAAGTTTTGATTTGTGATTCCAAAAGTTTGTTTATAGTAGGAAATACCATGATAGAGTTGGCTTGGCCTGGGACAGTTTATTGGCTTCTTTTTTTTATATATTTTTGGCTGTAGAGCTTGCTCAAAGAGGGAAACGGCATTGAACTGAAAAACTGTCTTGGATCAGTAAGTTTAGAGTTATTGCAAGAGCTCTACAAACTTTTTCATAACAGATGAGGAGCTGAGTTGTTTGATTACTTGGTTGTTAGTGTGGTTGATTTATATTTGCTTCTTAAGTTATGATTGGCCTTGTTATGGAAATCCTTGAGTGAGGCTGCCTACCAACTTGAAATGTGGAGATTGTGCCTTCAGAAATATCAAACACATATCAAAAACACCTGGCAGAAGTAATCTGCCAAAAATGATTTTATTATCCTCACACTTTAAATTATCATAGAATTGTTAGTTTGGAAAAGTTCTTTAGTGCTGTTGGGTCCAACCATTGAGTCAGCACCACCAAGCCCACCACTAAACCATGTCCCCAAGTGCTTCATCCACATGACTTTTAAATCCCTGCAGGGATGGGACTCCCTGGGAAGCTTGTTCCAAAGCTTAACAACCATTTCCATTAAGAATTTATTTTAACATCCAATCTAAATCTCTCCTGGTGCAAACTGAGACCGTCTTTTTATTAACCTATCAATTACTACTTAGGAAGAGAAACTGCCCCCCACCTGGCTACAACCTCCTTTCAGGCAGTTGTACAGAATGATATAAAGTCTCCTCAAGCCTCCTTATCACCAGGCTAAATGCCCTCAGCTTCTCCTTGTCAGACTTGTTCTCCAGACCCTTCCCCAGCTCTGTTGCCTTTCTTTGGACTTACTCCAGCACCTCAACGTCCTCCTTTTAGGAGGGGCTCAAAACAAAAGGCAGAATTTGAGGTGTACCAAATTCTATGCCAAGTACAGGGGAATGATCAGAAAATATGCTCAGCTGCAGATCTGTATGCATAAAATGGCAAGTTCAAATGTCTTCCGATATTTTTTCATGATGAAAATATCTAAAGCTGTGAGTGAGGGTGAAGCCCATCTGGTGAAGCCTAGATGACATCCCAGACTGCCAGTATTTGAGGATCCTGCCCCATTTGAACCAGTGGACAATTATGAAGTCTATACATATTCAAATGAAAGACTGTTCTTCAAGTAATATTTGATGAAAGGCAGGAAAGACATGTCTAAAACTCTTAGAATCCACACTGAAACGAGAAACAACATTTCAACTGGGATCTATTCAGCTGGCAATGAATTTATAAGGTAGTTTGGCTGATATAGTCCAGACTCTACAACAATATTATGAGAAATATCCAGAGAAGGGTCCTGAACCAAAAGTTTACTGTCAATATTTTGCATTGTCAGCAAAAAAAAAAGGTCACAAAGTTAAATAAGAAATGTAGAAGGGTGTAACCAGCCATCACAGTGTCCTATTTTCAAAATTAGTGGATAAGTTGATGAAAACATCACATGCGGGTGTGGTGAGTGAAAGGGAGAGCAAAAGTGAGCATATTTTAAAGGAGGTATAATCAGGTAGTCATATTGAAGGGGAGTAATGGAGAGTTTAAGAAAATAAAAGAAGAGGAAAGAATAAAAGAACAAAACATAAGGAATGGAATTCCATTTGCTGACTGTTGCAGAAAAGGTAAAAGCATATCTGTAATGTGTAATTCAGAGTATATGAAATTCACAATAAAGAGAATTAAGAACGAAAAAGTAAATGCTAAAGCTCTGATCAGGTTACAATTCTAGATTTTTGCATTTGCAGATGGAAACCACCTCTCCCGTACAGAGCTGCTTCCCATCCCACAAGTTAACACTCCAGAATTCTAAATGCCTTCTACAGGCCATATGTGAGCAGGAGACTCCTGACACTCCTTTTGAAGTACTTTAGAAATGCAAGCATATGGAAATGTGTGTGAAGACCACTTCCATTGCTGGTTTGAACTTGGAGACACTCTAGCAAATGGGATTTACAAATGTTACCACATAATTATAGAGCTTTGACAAGTTCTGTAGGGGAATACCACCCCCCAGCATGTGTTGGGTACTTCTAAAGTTCACTAGGGAAAACCTCCACTTCAAATTTCAAACTTTACTTTTCTGTTTCAGTAACTACTTCACATTTTCAAGAAATATGACAGAATGTGGTAGGACAAAATGTTCTGATGGTATTTAAGTCAAGGGCATGACACAGGTGTAAATGGAATTTAATCAAATATTTCAAGTTAAATTGAATTACAGGTCTGATCAAGACTCCCCAGTAACCATTTTCTCTTTTTCTTTTCTCTGCTTTTTTTTTTTTTTTGGTACATTTTTTCACAAGGAGTTATAAAATAGATGCAACTGACTTTGTATTATAGATTCTAATATTTATTTATTTATTCATGTAACTTCTTGAGAAAAGTTTAATTATTTGGGCTCAATTTCTTAACCTGTTCTGCTGTCATCCATAGAATCTCTGTAGCTGTTTGCATTGATAGCTGTTTTTTTTTGAGATGACAGCTTACCTCGTGTCATCAATGTCTAGACAAGATTGACACTTAAGTTTATGGAAACAAATATAATCTTACAAAAAAGTGGCATGAACTCCATAAATCCTCATTTCATATTAATGTTTGTGGAGTGAGTATGGTAGAGCAAAATTTGACAGGATTTTTTTTTCCAACCAATAATGTACTTATTTTATGTGCTTATTTCTTCTTTAAGGAGTTAAAGGTTGCATGGGACAGCTGGTGACATTAAGGAGGAGTTAAAAACATATTTTACATGTTCATTTACTTCTAAGAGCAGAACAATGAAACTTCTGAGGTTTTTTCATACATATTATCTTTATTATGCTGTATGCTGCCTGCTTGAGGTTTTTTAACCACACCATTTTCTAAATTTCACTTTCCTTTTTCCAGGGAAAGGGATTCATAAATAACACCTTAGCGCTTAGAGATTTTTTTTTGTCTTTAATGTTGCTAAAGCACATTTTTAAAAGGATAGTGAGCATCATTATGTCCATCTTATAGGCAGAAAATCTGCAGCAGAAAAAGGTTAAATGACTTGCCAGAAGGCACACAGAAAAGCAGAAGTAGCAGACAACCACCCACAAGTCCAAGGATAATTCTGTTCCTTAGTATTATAGTTCTGGAAGGTAGGAATAAGAAGTACTACACAGCCTCTTCTCTGCAAGATGTCTTTTCACAACATGGCTAAGTTTGGCTCTCACTGCTCTTTCCTGCTTAGCTGATACAGTTTCAGCTCTTACAGCCATATGTGATAAGAGCTAACCTTAACACCTATAGAAATTGGTACTTAAAGGACCTTGTACTGATGTTATTAATAGAAGAATTTGGAAGATCCCACTATTGAGTGTCATCTTTGCTAGATAAAGTTCCTGCCATAAACTTAAATGCCATGGAAGTGAATAAAAATACTTGAAAAACTATTTTACCTAACATGTAGCAGTTTAAATGAATTTTTGCAGACATCTAGAAGACAGCAGCAAGACAGTAAATAGTTTTTAATTCTAAATAAATTTAACAAATTTCTGTAGCAGAGTAACAGCAGATGTTAAGTTTGCTGACTTTCAAGAAGGTTTTAGTAGCATTTTATATGCTACTAAACTGTTACACACAACAAATTAAAGAAGAGGGATCTAGATGAAAAAATTAAAAGACAAACAAGCTACTTGGGAAGCCACAGTTCATAACAATATCAAGATGGAAAGATCTTTCAAAGTTTCTGCAGTTGCCTGCTCAGCTCCAGGTAGGGAGGAATAGAGTGGTGAAAGACAGTTTTGGTGTTAAAAATTATTTCAAAATTGGGAGAAATTATCTTGGAGCTGAGTGGGGATGGGATGAATGTCAGTAGGGACAACTGCAGTATGCAAAGTTTAGGTAGGAATAACCAGCCATACTGAGGGAGGTAGGGGAGCAACCAGGTAAATTTTGTATGGACAGGGAGCTGCAAATTGTTGAGATTAAAAGCAGAAGTAAATATAATTATACTGTTGAAAACCAGCAAAATATATACCAGGGTGTACCAACAGGTTTGGTTTTTAAGATACACTCATCTTACTGAACAGGAAGAAGCACAACTGAATCATTGTGCTCAGTCCTGGCCACTGCTCTTCCAGATTCATTGAAGGGAATCTGGAGGGAAATAAGGAAATTAAGAAGTCCATATACATTCATTTGCAGGGTAAAATTATTTTGTTTCAATGCTAGAAGTCTGATGAGAAACACGACATTAATCTTTAAGAATGCACAGAGGAAAGGAATGATCTGTTCCCTCTCTTCATGACAGATATGCCAAGAAGGAAGTAATAGACTTCATTTTCAGTAAGGAACCTTAAAGTTAAACATTAGATAATCTTTTTATCAGGAAGGAAAGTAAAATACTGCAGCAGCTGTTTTAAGGATGTTCCATTGCTGAATATGTCTTTGGAAATGTGAATCATGGACTGTGACCCTTTCTGAGGCTGAGGGAGGCCTGGGTAAATCCTTGGATTCTGCTCTGTGCCTAGCCACTGATTTTGGCATGAGACATTCCAAACACAAGCCTTACAGCCCCAAATAGTGCAATCCCCCACATAGCATAAGATCTGAAGTTCAAGATTCCTATAATCTCATTAAAGTACAAAATATTTATAGCTATCACAAACTTAACAAAAAGCATAAGCTTTCCAGATGCTTTTATTAGTATTTCACTGGGTCTGCAGACATCATGAAGCAGCAATACAGAGATGTGACCAGCACATCTCATCCTGAGGATGGAACTCTGTGGTCACTCAAAGTTATGGGAGTATCATCAGAGGCATGCTTAGGCCTTGCCTTTGCAAATAAGTGGGTGGACGGGTTTTTTCTGCACCTGTTTAGAGTTAGCTTTGCTACACTGTTTATTTTGTACACCTTTTGCATAATTAAAATTTAGCAAGTGTATGTTAGAATCAAGAGCAGGTAAATTAAAGCACTGCAGGTCAAAAGCCTACTGAAGCAAGTACACATTTCCTATTCTCTTTGTGCTGCCATCTGCCTATATGGGTACATACTGAAGCAGATACACAAGTAACTCTTGGAAGCTTTTGTGAGCTGGATTTGGTACTCTGGGTTATTCCCTGCTTTCTTTGGGCTTCAGTGTAATCAGGCTGATTTATGTCAGCTGAAAATCTGATGCTTTATTTTTAGCATTTAAACACACAGAAAGAATTCATGTTCTTGGTTTAATCCACTGGAACACTGGGATTTAGTGAAAAGTTTTGTAGAGATGACAGGACTGCTGGCTACATTAGCA
The DNA here is from genome assembly GCA_013400575.1 of Peucedramus taeniatus. Taxonomy (NCBI): domain Eukaryota; kingdom Metazoa; phylum Chordata; class Aves; order Passeriformes; family Fringillidae; genus Peucedramus; species Peucedramus taeniatus. Next base: position 39,437 of record WBNO01015705.1, on the reverse strand, counting down.
GATGAAGGTGAGGGGGAGGAACGTGCAAAGAATGCTTTTGAGAAGTAGATTAACTTTGAAATTTTAACATGCAGTTATTATTGAGCAAATAAATGAGGAGGTTCTTTCTCTTCAGAAGGGAAGATTTTGTTCATTTTCACAGATAATCAGTCTGTTTCTGTAAAGTTAATAGGATGCTGTCAGGACTTTCTTGCATGGTTTGTTGGTATGCTTTCATTTCTTCAGTGAAACAGGAGAATTATCTAAGGGAGGATGAAAAGGAAACTGGTTCTGAGTAAAATTTCTCAAATGAGCTTAATGAGCTAAGCTTCAGTGCCAAAATGCAATTTACATTATATATATACCTGACAGAATATTGTTTGTTCCATGCTTCTGTTTCAAAGTGTAGTAAATTAGACAGCATGGAGTTAATAATGAGCAAAATTGGCCTACTCTACATAATTTTTTTGCATCAGTATGCTATTACTTCCCACTGGTTTGTCTCCCTACTAGGACAGTCCATCTTTCTTCTTTCTTATCTATCTTTATGTTTAAGTTCAACCAGAACCAGTCTATTTTCAGCTAGTCTTGGATGCAAGGGCAGCAAAATCATTGGAAGCCTTGAATTTCCTTAGGCTGGCCTATTTCAAGTGGGATAGGTGATGTGCTCAGGAACCTCTACAGCAGAAACATTTGTTACACAAATGTGGGAAGGTGCCTGTACCTGTTTGTGGCCCCCTCAATGGTCATTGCACTCAGATTGACCATTGGCCTCAGAAGAACAGCAAGAATCTGAGAATTCAGCTTGCAAGGATTGCAAAGAAGCAGCTCTCCCCTGTATATTTATGGAGAACACATTTCAGGAAAACAGCATGGTTTGTGTCTGTTTCCAGGGTAGGAACAGCTTCCTTTGAGAGGTATTTGGTCCTGTGACACCAGTCCTGGACTACAGTTCATGGAAGGGCAGCGAGTTGGCTGCAGATGGCCTGGGTTATCTCAGAGCAGGAGAAGCAATTCTTGCAACAAAAGCCTGAGCTGAGGCAGTAGCAGTCTGAGAGGGCTGAAAAGAAACAGGTTTCTAAAAGCCCTTTTTTAGTTCCACAAATATCATAGCATGCTATGAAGTGCATTTCAGAGCACCAGAGAAGCAACATGCAAGGTATTCCCTGGGGCATTTAGATGTAGATTGGATCATTACAGCTGTACAAAGGCATTTCAGTTTTTACCCTTAAACAAAACCTAGTGTTGCTCTTAGGCAGTGAACTCTAAGGAAGAAAAAAATATTTTGTGGAATAATTCCATGAAAATACATATCGGTATGAAGACATTGTCAGCAATCATTTCAAAACTCCATTTATTTCACAGTGAACTTTGTTCATGACTTCAGGGGGTATGAAATGGAAAGATAGGGAAAGCAATTTACTAAATCCAAACTGTGCCAAGCGTAGATGCCTTGTCACCCATGCCTCAGTGGGGAGCTTTGCCCTTCCACTTATGCCAAATGTCACCGTCCTGGTGAGTGACAATATATACAGAGCTGAGATCACTCTAGACTGCCTAAAGAAACTTTCTCTGCTCCTGTTCTCATTTCTTCTGCTAAAAGGGATGCTTGAACCAGTGCAGATATAACTGCCAAGTGGCCTGATAATTGCTCCTGCTTCTCCCACAGCCCAAAGTGAACACACCCCATTACTCATTACTCGTACGAGTAATTTGCTGTTTTCTCAGGCAAGGTACCTACAGACAGTCAGGGGCAGTGGATCCTCAGGAATACTGGAATGAGGCAGCACAGGTGGGATCCATCTCACCTACTTTAGATTATAGCATTTTCATAGTGGGATTTCTGTCTAGTAGTTGTTAATCCTGTATGTTAACTCATACTTAATTTTCTTCCTTTTTCAGTAGAAAAAGCTTTAAAAAAGGAGTAATAAGAAAACTTTCCTATTCAAATTGAAGATAATTTCCCCTAGCATTCTGGGAAAAAAAAGAAAAACCTCCTTGAAATATTCATGTTGTGTTGCATAGACTGCCCATGAAATATGCATGAAAAATTATACAAGGTACTAGGAAAAAAACCCCATACCACTGGAAATTGGATTCTTTAATTTAAAAGACAAGTCTTTATCTAGCAAGAACATAGTAAGAGCTAGACATGTCCCTTGTAAGTGTCATCTTGGAGAAGGCTGACTGCTGGCTCTGTAAAGGAACCTGTGCCTTCCAGCCACCAGAGAGCTGCTTTCTCATGCTTCCACAGGTGTTATGTAACACACAACATCCTCTGAAAATACCAGGTGGAGACACTGCTTAGCAAGCACTAACCTAGTTGTGAAAGAGCATCAGCTTTGCTTCCTTCAGCCAAATGTAATTGCTCTGATGGTGGTTAAACAATTTAGTTGAATATCTAGTTGTCCAATAAAAGTCATTATCAGTCAGGATAGCATCTGGCAAGTGACTTCCCCCAGAATAATGAGTATCTGTACTTTTGCCATGCTTTTAAAATAAACCTCATAGAAAAAATTACTCTCACATTTAGGACAGACTCCTCCTAGAACTGCAGGAACAGCAGCAGATAGAGAACATGATTTGAAATCATGCAGCTGCTTTTACCCCAAAATTCCACCCTAGTTATTAGTCATCAGCCTAAATATGATTGTGCCAGATCCATTGATAAGAGAGATGTGTTTTCATTAAGAAAGTCATATCAGCCAGATGATAAAACCTGCCATTCTAGGTGTCTGCACAGAAAGTGGCTCCCAAATTGCACTGAGGCAACAAATAGTATCTACAATCATATTCTTTGTACAATTGCCCTCTGTCCTCTGAGCTCACACATTTTCTAACATACTGGTTGATCTGGAAAGGCCCACATTGACAGGGTGGTTTCAACACTCTTTTCCTTCATTAAGAAAACCCAAATTTTCTCACCTGTGTACTACCATGGACAATAGTGATGATCTCATTACAGATGTCCCATGCTGATATATCCCAATCTTTCCTCACTTCTACTACTCTGGCTGATAGATGAGCCTGCATGTTTTGTTCAATGTTGCCAAGCAGAGCAGCTTAGCTGACCATCTGCATCTGTCCATGAATTTTGGGCAGTGGCTTGGGGAGACATTATCCCAAGGAACTTCCTTCCAGCTATGCTTGTGCTCTGTCCCCTTGTCGTGGCTGCAGATGGGCTGATCACTGCTCTGTGACCAGGCTCTAGCTTGGCTTTGGCTGGCTGGCATTCTGCAGCTGCCCTGGGCCCTGGCAAAGCCCCAAATATACCTCCAGATGCCCTTGTGCTGGTAACCACAAATGCTGCACCAGTTCCACTTGGGTGGCTGGTCTGGGTGGGGGCACTGCCAGAGTGGGAGGAGGAGATGGATTACTGCCTGGCAGGAGGGGGATCAGGGGGCTGCTAAATGTGCTTTGTTTGCTTGTTGCTGTGGTTTGAAACCTACAGCAGGTGAAATTCTGCGATGCTGATGGGCTGGTAGGGGGGAAAGGAACATGGAGCATGGTCATGTAATGCTTAATATCAAGAAAATCCCCCCAAATATGAAAGCAGTTATTTGCACTGTAGATGTGAGCCAGCTGGCTGCGTGGCCATGGCTGCAGTGTAGCATTAAATATGCAGCAGTTACTGAACTGCAGCTCCCTGGGAATGATACACCTCCCCATTATCCCTTCTTGTGTTGACAAGCCCAGAAAGAGGAAAAAAAGAAAAAAGATTAAAAAAGCTGATCTGAATGTTCAGTCTGCTTAAATGCTTTCAAAAGAGTGTATGCCACTCTGTTTTGGGCTTCAAAAATTTTCAACTTAAAGGTTAGATTTTTTTTTTCCCCCTCTTATATTTCAATCAAGAAAAATTATATTAGGGTGAGTGAGATGCAGGAAATTACAGGCTCCCTTCTAGATGTCTTGAGATACATGCAGACATACAACAGAATACAAAAGTTTACCATGTTTAGGTGCAAGTTACAATCCTTTGAATGTATATACAATTATATATATATGTATATATATACAATTACCTTGTACTGTAATAAAAGTATTTTCCTTATGATAAAGAGAATTGAGTACTGAATATGCATCCCTCATTCTACTTAATTTCTTTCTTTGCAGAGCAAGACATCACTTAGATTAAGAAAATGAAGTATGAAATTTATCTTACAATTTGTTTAAGAGACAAAATAATTTTTAAAAAGATTTTACAGTGCAATTACATGGTTTTATATAGTGGTATTATACTCACTCTGAATATTGACTTGTAGTCATGGGAGAAAAAAGACAAAGAGATGAGAAGATTATATAGTTTGCTGGAAATTTCGTGCTTTTCATGTTTTTTTTTCTCACTATTTGTAATAAGTTTAAGTGTTACAATGCAACATGGTGATGGTACTTAATGAAAATTCTAAAATTTTAGTAAATTTAAAGATCACAACAGACTTCATATCACACCCCTGTTTGAAATGCTGTACTTATCTGCTGATAAATGCAATGGTTAAATTTAAGAAGGAGAGGAATTCTCTTTTCCTTTTTTTTTCTGCAACATTTAATATATAACCAATTTTAATGTCTTCCTATCTGTGTTTTTTACTGAAGTTTTTTAGTTTCTGGTTTTTTTTTGGTTTTTTTGGGTTTTTTTTTTGTTGTTGTTGTTTTTTTTTGTTTTTTTTTTTTAATTTTAAATTACTACTGCTATTACTTTTTTGGCTCTAATAGGGAATATATATACCTATACCAGTGTCTTTACTAACAAAAAAAATTCACAGAACTCAAAAGCACGTCATCATTGAAACTACAGAGAAAGTTTCAGTTTGAAATAAGAACATGTTTGTGGAGAGACTTCTGTATCAGCTGATAGCTATTTTCCTATTACACTGAAATTTTAAAAATATATTTAAGTATATTTAAATTGCACAAGGACAGGGATATTAATAACCTGTTTAACCCACGCTGCTCCATGCTGACCCAGGGCAGCATCTTTCCTATGGCCAAACTGGGTGACTTCTTTTGGGGCATGGGATGAGTCAAGTTCAAACACTACTTAAGAGATTAAACAATTCTTAATTAAACAGTTTCTAAAATGCAATATGTGCTCATACAGTATATGCTGCTCTTAAAATGTGACAAGGAATTTACTCAGTGTTTGGAAGTTTCTTGCTATTCTTGCTATGTAATATCTGAGTTATGGCAGGGCAAGTGCTGACAACAAAATTTTGTTTCCACTTGCACAATTGTAAGAGTCATAAATTGGTGGAACGACCTTTTTTTTTTCTCAAGGGAGGTTCTTTCCTAATGTCCCTTCTAAAAAAGATCTATGGCAAGGATCTTAATGATTTCAGAGCAAACTAGATGGAGTCCTTATGAGCCTCTCGAAAAATTCCTTTAAAATGTTTTTAATGTGAGTCCATTTCAGTAATGCCTCCTCTGTTAGCTTTTGTCTTGACTAGAAATAAATATTTTAAATTACTCTTCATGAGTTTAAGGTTAGACAAATAGAAATTGGATCATCTTTCTTTTGTCAGTAGGTATGTCCTTTTCATAGGTGTGTAATTTTTTTTTTAAATCTATCCCTCTGTCCTTCCCAGCTCCCTCCTTTTTTTTTTCTTCTGTTGCATTGAACACTTATTGGCTCACAATTTTTTAATGCGTGTGCCCTATGAAAACTCACTGCTTTCCAAAATTGCAGGTAAGAGAAACAACTGAATCTGGGACTTTTATGTGACTTTTAATAGACAGAGATGTATAATCTGGAGGCTGGAATTGTGCCTCTGTTTCCAGTTTAACATTGAGTCAATAATTTGGTCAGGAGCTGGCTGTGGCCTGGGATATTGTGAGGCATGGCTGTGTATTCCATGTACCTGAAGCATTTAAAGGCTTAATGGAGCCCCTAATTACTCTCCCATCTCTCACTGCACACTAAAGGCAGCAGTTTTAAAAGACTACAGCTATGACTGTGAGAAAAGAAAGTCTGCAAATAAACAACAATGTAGGCAAGTAAGGAGAGCAGGCTAATTCTAGGCAGTTTAACATGGGTCTTGTGGTCTGCTGGAAAAAAAATGGGCCTTGTTCTCTTATCTTTCCTTGTNTTTCTGGGCTTTGAGCATGAGTATAAAACTTTTTTGTTAACCTGAGACAGGTAAACCCACTAACTACATAGAAAGGAGAAAATCCTAGGCAGTTAAAGATGAAATGCAAAAAACTGACTTGTTGGTTGGACTAAAAAAGAGTTGGATGCTCTTTGAAACATGTCTGCCTGGTGCTATGTTAAAGGCATTAATCTGATGCTGTAACTGGATGAACTGATCACTTTCTGTATGTTAAAATCAGTCAGAAGAGGGCATTTGCTGTTTCAACCTTGGGTCACTTGCCAGGTGAGCATCTTGTGCTGATTCTACATGACCATGAAAGCTTTTACTAAGTTCAAGGCAGCAATTGCTTCATCTGATGATGCCTGTGCTGTGAACAAAGGACACATGGACAATGTTGGATTGCAAAATTTTGGGATTTAGTTCTATCCAAGAGGTTTGAAGGAACCTAGCCAGGCTTGGTGTTCCATTACTAGGAGGTGTTCCAAGCCCTGTTTTTGATCACAATAAAACAAATTCAGTCCAAAACCACTACAATGTAAAAACTAATTTTATTCTTGCTCTCTGATACTTCCTGTAAATTATTTAGGTCTTTATCTCCTCCTTTTGTTGCTTTCTGACTGAATTTTTATTGTCTTTGCTTTCCTTGGATGTATAATACACTAGGACAGGGAAACTATTTTTAGAATTAGGAACTGAATCTGCATGGTTGTAATTCTTTCTAATTTGTTTGTTTTGTTTTTCAGTACTGAAGTGTCCAGACATTAATTCACTGTCCTGCACACTAAGTGATGAACTTCAAACACATTTCCACAGTTCAAGTCAAAAGAATGCTTCTTTTGTATGACTATTAAAATAATTTATAAGTGTGATATTTAATGGTTGTAGATCTGATGATGTCGAAGTCTTTATTGTATGCCTCCACAGGAAATTTCTATTAGAGTTTAGTAAGCATCAGTTCTAATTTTGTTTTAATACACTGAAAATAAAAATTGGAGCAGCTAGTATCTCAATTCATGGTTTCCCATTGTATTTCATAGTGCCATGGATAAAAGACCAGCTTAGAGGAAAAGTGAAGTTTGTTAATAGTGGGAACAATAACCTGGTTATAAGTTATTAAAAAAAAAAAAGGCAAAAGAGAGTGCCAAATTCTGTACTGAGAGGATTAAGTAGACGCCCTTGTGTTGTTTAGAGGGTTTCAGGGAGGGTGATTGACCCGTACAGCCCAACAGGACTTCATGCAAGTACAACTGTGCCCCCACGTGGAGATAACAGAGCTCAGGGCTCACACTGCCCCTCCCAGAGGTGCCCACACCCCAAAAGTCACGCTGGTTTCAGTGAAGGTGGAACTAAGTCTAGAAATGTTTGCTTTGAGGAGCACTTTGGTCATGGAATTTGCTGTGCACTCTGGTTGCAGCTGAAAGACAGAAGATGGTTATATGATGAGAAATACGGGTTTGTTGCCTTTTTTCTTTTTTTTTTAGGCTGTTCTTTCTTTCCAGTATAGATGCAGATGCAGGTACTCTTTTTATTTAACCAAATTGCTTTTTTCCTCTAGCTTGCACCCTATATTTTCAACTACTTCTGCTTCATTTCTTAATAATAGCCCAGCTGCCTCTTGTTTTTCTGTGTCTTTGTTGATGCATTACCTAGTTATGCCTCCTGAGAGTTTGCTTGCTGAGCCTTTATGGAAACAGTTTTAGGGAAAATATCATTTTACAGAGCAGCACCTATTTAGCTTCCATTCCATATCATTGAAAGTGCCTTTTGAACAACCTCAGCTTAAGAATAAATTTAGAAGCAGAGGGTGTGACATTAAGTTAAAGAGTGAAACAAGATCATGGCCTGGAATTTAAAAATATGCATAAAGAGAAATTCAGTGGGTGCTGTGATAGTCTCTGTTAACAACAAAGTGAGGATGAGATGACCCCTCTTACATCCTTGATGATGTGCATAACTCCAGTATTGAGTACCAAGTGTACTCTGCTTATCTTGACATCCATGGCTGGATGAAAATAGCAGCTGGGCTTTTGACCAAAAACCCCTCCAAACTGGAGTAGTGTAAGAATGTTAGAAAAATCTCACATCAATGACAAATCATCCTACACTGTTTTCTTTTGAAGGCCTTTTATATAAGTAAAGAGCAAAGTTGTGGGCATTTGGAAAAATCTGCCTGGAGAGCAATTCCTATTCATACTGCAAAGAAGGGGAGGGAGAAACCCCCTTCCCTTCAGACTTCTGAGCCTAAAGGGAGCTTATTTAAAGTAAATCAGAAGGAGAAATATGAAAAAATGGTAAGAGAAATTAAATATTTCTCTGCTCCTAAGAGAACAAGCATCTTCATTTCTGCTATGCAAGCTTTCCCCCTGAATGGACTTGTGTTCATATAAAACTATTGCATTTCCAAATATAAATAGCTAACTATTGGCAGGGTACTGGTATGATTTTGGTTTTTTTAACCTGGGCCAAGCAAGTGAGTGTCACTGAATATGTGAGCTTTTCTCAGTGAGCCCAGAGGGACTCCTTTGCCAAGGGTTCAAACTCAGCAGCTTTGTTGACATTCCTCCAAAGAGGGCCATCTAAAGTACAAAAGCACCCATGGATTCAGCTTAGGACAGAATTGATAATATCTTATATTTCCACCTTCCAGTTTCAAACAGAGTATTTCTGAGGTACTGAACATTAAAGCAACTAACTATTTAAAATTCAAAGATAGAAGCCTCTTTACCCTGTGATGACTAGGAATAGTGTGCCACGTGATATGATGTAAAATAACACTTTTTGGTGCTCTGTCTTGAAAGGAGATTGATTCTTTTTTTCAGCCCAAAAAATCAGTATAAGTAGAACTGTGAATATGCCAGCCAGATGACTACATTTAAGTGTGAAGGCTTATTTCTACTTAGATCTCCCTTGGTGGTCAAGCAGTTACACAGCTATTTTTTCTGGTCTAGAGCAGAGGACTCTACTAGTCCTTCTCAAAACAGTAGGGGAAATTGTGACAAAAATGGTTAGAAATCAATGTATATGTCCCATCTATTTTTTCCATTTCCTTCAGTTGTTGCCAACTACACCAGAAGACAATTTGAACTTCTGATGATCTGGAATAGCATGTGGAATGCAATGAGAATTTCTTTGCTGCTAAACTTTTGGTAACAATTGTAAGGACAGGTTGAAATTATTTAGACTATAAAGGTAAATTACTTCTGCAGTGGGACTGTTTCATGAAAGTAAGCCTGAGATAGGGAGTGAGCACTGAAGAGTCATGATGGTGGCGCAGTTCTTTTAAAATTCTTTTATTTCAATTTCTTATGCCATAGACTTTGAAATATAAAGATTTTAGCCTGAACTTTGAGTTTATTTTATAATAGAAAATGGATGCATCCACTTCTGGTTGTCACATGATCCCATCATGAAAATTAACAATTTCTTCCCAGTACTTTCTATTATAGTGGGGAATTTTAACTGGAAGTCTCATTCTCAAAGGTAATTCTGGAGTCTGGTTGTTGCTCGGCAGATATGTAAACTGCACCAAATTTTTGAGCCTTTGGTAGCTTCAGTCTGGGTATCCTCAGTTCTGGGATTCACCTGTTTCATTGCTGTACTTGGATCTTCTCTAAGAGACACATAATTTGCCATCTCTTCCCTTCTTTCTGTAAAGATATCTATTTATATTCACAGAGGAGTTCTGTATGTCCAAGGAAAATTTCTTATTGTGACAGTGTGTTTTCTTTTGTGGTATCTCCGTATTTTTTGTTTCGTGTTGCAGATGTAAGCTTAATTTAGGAGCAATAAAGTAAATCCTAAGACATTGAATCATTCAATATCTTCTTGTTTTCTGCAAAAAGGAAAAGTCAACAAAATCTTCAATGATGCCACTCTGGAATTCAACAGAGTATAGCAAAATCTGTAGCTCTTTTAAATCTATATGTTTTATTATTTTAAGAAACATTTTCTGATTGTCTTATGGGTTAAAGATTATGAGGTCTAGCTGTGACACATCTGATCTTTATTTTATTGTTAAGTGTCCAATAAAATGCTCATCAAATGAGAGTCACTGTGAAATGCATTTTCACGAGATGCATTCAATGAAAGAAGGCTCTAAGTGCAGCAATGTCTATTAATGCTACCTTGCTGGTAGCAATTATTGATGAAGCTTCACTGGCAACATCTCTGACCTCTGGTAGAGCACAGAGACCCTCAGTGTATTTTTGAAAATACACTGCCTCCTTGGGGTCTCCTGCAGTGGTTTGATGTGGTCCTGTCAGGTATATACAATCCAAGATTTAAGACAATGGTTGAAAAGTGAGTTGGGAATAGAAAGAAATGAGGTGTACCTGGGGCATTTCTCAGTCCCCTGGCAAATATTGTCCACCTTTCAATTTTTCTTTTCTTTGCTGACATATTGATTTTGAACGTAGAGGAAGAAAATGGAGTGTAGGGCCAAATAAGCCTTAGTAATTATTTAGGGCTGCCCTTGCTCTGCACATAATCCTGATGCTAGTGATAAAGAGTAAAACTGGTTTTGTCTAATTATTTTTTTCCTTATTTTTGGGTGGATTAGAATTATTATTCCAATCACCAAATTCCTGCTTTTTTTTTTTTTTTTTNTTTGTTTTTTTTGGGTTTTTTTTTTTTTTTTTAAATTCTTTTTTTTTTTTTTTTTTTTTTTTTTTTTTTTTTTTTTTTTTTAATATCCAATCTTTGCCCTTGACTTGAAGGTTTAGTCAAAGGACAAAACTCTTCTGTTTGGGAGAATCTTTAGTTCAGCTTTGAGAGTTTGGGTTTGGAGGATAAGATTCATGACTTATCAGCATCTTGTATACAAATGCAGTTCTGGGGCATTGGCTACTTACAGAATGACTTCAGAGATCCTCTTCATTAAAAAAGACATTTCCTCACACTTTATATAATCAGTGATTTTTTTTGTTTTCTTATTTTTTTTCTCTATACCAAAGTATAATTTACTGGTTTCCTGTGCAACAAAGATTTCTCTTGTATTGACCTTATTTTTGTCTGTGTTTCATTTGTTTCAGCCTACATTTTTTCTGCTGCTTCATTGGGAACTGTAGCCATTTCAGTGCTCTAATTATGCAGTGTTTTTTCTACTGTTGTTAACAGCCACAGAAGTGAGGCAGTAAAGTCGACTTAAAGATGGGAGAGAAAGGAAACAGACCAAAAATTTGTGATCCATATGGTTTACCAGAATCCCAGTTGCTCTCCAGAGTGTTTTCCTTGAGTTAAGAGGAGCTTTATCTAGTTTTAGCTTAATTTTCATCTTGTATGTTTGTTTACAACTTTGATCCCATTTTCAGTCTTGCATAACAAATAGATGGAACTTTCATCGGTAGTACCTAATCATATGGGGGATCCATAAATCAAAAGCTTTCCAGTGAAGAAACAGATTTCCTTCAGTAATTTTAAGTTTGCTGAATATAGGCTTTCTCTCTTGGTTCTTGCAGGCAATCTGCTGGCTTCTGGGCGCTCATATCTGGGAGCTAAGAACTACTTGTCATTCACCATCTGATGCTGTGGAGTAGTAAACAGTAAATTTGTGCACATCTTCAATTTCAGGTGCCTATATTTATAGGTAGTCTAGGCATGTTTTGCCCATATTTTCATACACTCAGCATTTGGAGTGCACTATGTGCTCTTGTCCTTGAGAGGCTCTGCTGCTCCTGTGGAAATCAATACCAAGGCAGTAAATAGCATCAGGTCTGCTATTTTCAACATCAGCATGTCTGTGAATTGTATGTCTAAAGTACTCATTAGCTGTGTGGTCAGAGCTACAAAATCTTCAAGTACTGTAGTCTGAAAACATTGAATTTTATCTCTGTCCTCTGATAGCAGACATGTTTGGACTTACATGTTATAATTTCTCTTGTTTCTTAGAAGCCTTTCTATTGTTTTGTACAGTGCATGAAGGATATCCAGGTAGGTGCTTCATGACTTTGGCCTGTAAATTAAACCTTGATGTTAAGGAAATGTCTGAAAATTTGATTGATTTTTGCATTCTTGAATGAGGTAAAGAGAAATTTTTCTTTGTAAAAGAGATAATTCTTATCCTGCTATTATGTTCCATGAGATACATTAAATGGGTATTCCAGTCTGAGTTCAGAAACACAACTTCTTAAAAATTACCTGCCAGTTGGTTTTTTCAGCGTATAATAGCTTCACTGTAGGAATGAGTGTGTATATTCTATTTTTTCATTAAACAAAACCTATCTGAAGTCTCACTTTCGCCAACACACTAAATTTGGGGTTTCTTTTGCTCTGTGGGTTCTCTAACAAAATAAATAGCATAGAGATTTGGCCAGTCTTGGTCTGTGAGGCAAACATGGTACATGCCTCTTATTAAGTTGCTTTTCTGTGCTGTGCTTTCATTTTGTTTCCAACCAGGAAGGAGTCTGTTGAAGAGTGGTGGGTGTGGAGATCCCGTAGGACGTCAGGGATTCCCGCCAGACCTGTGCAGGATGCAGCCAGGGTTAGGTGAGAGGATGGCTGCCTTTGCACTCAGCTGTCGAAACAGCCTTGCTCTTGGTGTCAGTAAATACCACTAGTTTTCACTCCTGCTTCGTTTAGCCAGTTCATTTGGATAACAATTTATCTGTGTAGCCAGTTTATATAGAACAGTTTGGGCAGGGAGACTTTTCAGTTTATGGTGCTAGGATACCTGCTTAGGCTTGGCACCTGTTATTATCCTTTAGCTCCTAAACTAAGCAAAATACTGAATTTGGAATAGCCTGTTTTTTGCCAAATCCATTTTTTTTTCTCTGACTTCACCAGTTAAACACAGCAGATACGAGAATGCATCTTCAGTGGACATAAGGCTCTTCAGACCATAGAACACCTCGGGTTCTTTTCAAAGCCTGATAATGTGTACAGATACAGTAATAGGGGCTTTGTCTTTTAAAGACAAAGCAGTGTGCAGGTGAGGTGGTGAACAGAGCTTTTCTGAACTGTTGTTTGAGAAATGTTAAAAAAATTGGCTTCCATTTTTCCATCTTTTTTTTTTTTTTTCTGGGAGTATGTTATACAGGTTTTTATACCTGTGGAGCAGTCTCTTCCTTTTTTGAATTACTAGATAGCTGGAATATCAATTCAACAATTCCTCTTTTTCATATATTTTGTGAGAACAAGACATTCTAGTATTGAAAAATACTTTTTTTTTAAAGATGACATTTGTGTACTTTGTCCTTGACATTTTCTTGATTTTTTTTTACTAAGCAAGACTTGCTGGTGCTGACTAGTTCATTCCCCAAGCTTGCGAATCAGGTCTATGAATCTTTCATTTTATTTATGATCAAGAATATCATCCAAAGGTAGATAACATTATTCATCAAAATATCACTTGTAAACTTTATCTTAAGCTAAAATAGAAAGAACAGTACATAAAGCCCATGTAACAGTGTAACAAACTTTCTTGCATATCAAGTATATATTGAATTAACTTGAGATGATCATCAAGATGTATTGAACGAAGTGGTAAATATTGATTGAGTCAAGACTGAGATTAATATTTACCTCAAGGGTCAAAAAATTTTGATGTTGACTGAAATGTGAAGTCAATATATATATATATTTAATATATTCTGAATGCATTCAGCAGAAATATCTCAAAATCTGTTCTATAACCCTGGAGATCCCCAGTGACACCTTCTTTCCAGCTAGTACTACAAAGGAAAAATAAGAAATGGAAGAAAATGGCCCCATTTTAATTAGTAAGGCAAACACATATGTACACACACACGCACACTCAATATCTAGTGATCAGACAGGAGGAGCAAAAACATTTTAGAGGATAGGTGCAAACAAATTCAGCATCTCTGCAAACCCATAGGAAATTACTAAACACTGCCCTCCACACCCTCACCTCCAGCTTTTTTCATGGATAAAGTATGTTTGGCTGTGCTTTATGTATCATAAATATAAATGAATAAAAGTTTACATCATCCAGAGATCCCCTGCCCTTCCTCCTGAATACTGTGGTATATATTGGTGTCTCTGGACAGAGAAGAATGGGACAGGTTTATGTCAGGAAGTCCTGCTTTTGAGCAGGGCCAGAAGAGGGCCACAAAGTTGCTCGAAGTGCTGGAGCTCCTTTTCTGCAAAGACAGGTTGAGAGAACAAGGGTCATTCAGAGGAAGAGAGGTGAGGCAAAGCTCTGGGGAGGCCTCATTGTGGCCTTCCAGAAACTAGGGGGGACTTCTAAAAGATGGGGAGAGTGACTTTTTGCACAGGCAGATAATGACAGGAGAAGAGGTGGAATGGTATTAAACTAAAAGAGGAGAGATTTAGATTAGATGTTAGGAAGGTGTTTTTTGCTCAGCAGGTAGTAAGGCACTGGAACAGGTCACCCAGAGAAGTTCTGGATGCCTCATCCTTGAAAATGTTCAAAACTGGATTGAGTGGGACCTTGAGTAATCTGGTTTAGTAGATGTGTGTTGGAACTCAATGAGCTTTGAGGTCCCTTCCAACTCAAACTGTTTCTATGATTTCTATGTTGCTCAGTGTATTATTGGCAGTTGAACAAGCAAAACTACTATGGATGTTATTCTTGCCAAACTCTGATTCAGCAATTCAAGACAGTTTTAGCCCTTTGTTTCACATAAATAACTAGGGAAAGGCCTTCATGAGGCTGATTTGAATGACACTGAGACATATTCATGTGGAAAGAGAAAAGAACTATACCTTCTCTCCCCATCTGTAAAATGAGTTGTCAAGTCTGAGTTTTCCTGAGTGTATTTGTATGTGAGATTCTTTGTGTGCCATTTTTTTTCCTTACATCTGTTTAGTTGTTACTAAACTAGAAAAAATAAATCACCTTTCATAAAACATATGCAATCTTCTGTTGGAAATGGGCATCTGTCTTATGCATGACTTTGAAAAACTCCCAATCTGTTACACAGAGTGGCTGGGCTTTTTTCCTGAACTCATGGTTTTTATCAAGTTGTGGTACTGAGAAAATTTTAAAAATTACATAGAACAACACTTCTTATTGAGGTTTAAGAAACTGATGGAAAGAAATTGAGGTTAAGTCTTTGCTGACCCATCTGTCTAGTTCTTGCAAATCATTTGCCCTCTCTGTTTACCAATGGGGTGTGACAGTTGCAGTGTGCAGGCACAAATGAAAGAAAAACCTCAGCTTTGGCTTTGAATTGCCCTCTTTCTAGGGTTAAGTCTCACACAAATGGTATTTTAATGAACAGTTTCTATCTAATACAGTTTCATTTGAATGAGCAATGTAGCGATGTTATTGCAACATTGCTGAACACTCCTGCTATTTCCATCTCTCATTAAAATAATAAAATACAGTAATGAACAGTTGCTAAGGATAAAAGTTGGCTCAGAATGAGATACTCATTCAGCATCTCGTGAGTTATACTGCACCAGAATGGCATCACATTCCTTGCAAAACCAGAAGAATAGGCAAAGGAAACCTTTGAATCTTGCTTGTGTAGTGTAGAAGGAGCAACATGAGAAATAAGTGCAGTTCAAAGACTCAATGGGAGACAAAGCCCAGCCTGCTTTAGCACAGTGAAGAGCTAGAAGAATTTCAATGACAGTAGTCTTGTTCATTTTTTACTTTGTCTGTAAACCTTCTTGAAATAGATTTAAAGGAGCTGGAGCTCCCAATTTTTGTTCTTTTAAAAGGTCTTTTTGTTTCATTTTCATTTTTTGTCATTTGTTGTCCTCTTAATGTACGCACTCATATTAACTCTTAAAAGATACTTCAGGCTTTTTGAAGACTATATTCTGAGCTATGTAGCCAAACCTTCTTATGAACATCCAAGGATTTCTTTACAGACTTAGCTGAAGGTAGCAGAATTACAAAATTTGTTTCTTTCAGTAACTGTTTTATGCTTATTCAGCTACTTTACTGGAGCTTCAAATGTAGGACCAATGAGAATTCTTCCAAAGGGTTTGACCTGTAGGAATAAAGTCAAATCCATTTGAGTTATATATGTTACTCTTTTCCTCCTGTGGTGAAGTTATTTGATTAAAAGTTATCATGGCTAAGATAGTAAGTTTACTAACCCAAGAACTTCATGGCACAAGGATGAATAAGTGAACTTGTCAGCATATTTGCAGGACTTTTGGGTGTTCCTCCTACTTAGTCATCTTGCTGTGTCATTTTCCTTCTCCAAACCATTCCTTTGTTTTATGGAAGAGATGGTATTATGGCTACTTCCTACATCTAGAAAGTCATTTTTTTTTTTCTGTTCTCTCTCCTTAATTTTTAGTTGTTTGTTTTTAATTTAATGGCAGTATTGTAGTTCAGCATCAACTTGTCATTTCATACATCTTTTTTAAAGGAAGCTTGTTAAGATACCACTGCTCTAAGTCAGAAATATTTTTGGATGTGGTCAAAAATAACTGGTAACTAGAGAGACTGAATTTCACCTGCTATGCACAGAGCATTCAGTTGTTTGAACCCTAGTTCTGTGTTGCTGAGCAATCTGTTTAAGGTTGTTCTGCTTATGAGGAGTTGTTAGACATAGATCACACTGTCAGGTTGCCATGGTTTACTTGGAGTCAGAGCTCATAGAAATGTAAGATACAGCAATCTATGAGCAGAAAGAGCAGTGTTTTTCCCTTGTTCTTGCTGGATCAAATCCTGCAAGCTTTACTTTCAGAGTTCATTGTTTGAAGAGGGGAGATGGACCTGCTCTGATGGCATACCATCTGCTCAAATAGGTGACTCCTAGGACCAGTAACCCCTTCCTTTTCATGCAGTTTTCAAGTACTTCTGTCTTTTAATTCTTGCTATCTGCCTGTTACTTGTCTGATGGCAACATAACTCAGTCAGCAGCCTCTGGACACATGTTGCCAACCTGTGAGGTTTAGATGACTTTGAAGAGTTGTATGTTAATACAAATTTGGTTTCAACAAATTCTAATCTTTGGTTAGATCAGAATCTATTTTTTTTCCTTTTATTCTGTTTCTCAAGAAGCCAGATTGACAATTCCCAAAGATTATGGTAGTGTGTTTTAGCTCAGATATAAAAGGAAGATGAAAAGTTTGGATCTTGAAAGCAATTTTTTTCCTGATTCCCAGAGGGTGAATCTGTTGATATAACTAGTCCAGCAGCTAACTTTTCCATCCATGCTGCTAGATCTATGGGAGAATTATCCTAACTGACAGACTTTTCCAAGGGAGAAATCTGGGGTGGGGGGAACACTAAGACATTCTTATGATGGTTAGAAGTCTTTTAAAGGCTCACCAATGTAGTACAGATACCATTTTCTATAGATGAAATTCACTGGTTATTTTTTGTTTTCAGTCTTAAATCTAAACAATGAATTTATGAAAAATTTAATCTACAGAGAAACACCCAGACCATCTGTCAAACATCGTTTATAATGCACTTTTCTTACTGTAAGTGACAAAGTTCAGGAAGAAATTCTAGATGAAAAAACCAAAAGCTTTTATTGAAGACCTTGAGTTGCTATCCCTGGCATCAGATTGAAGGGAAGAATAAAATAAGGTCCTATAATAAAATAATAGAGGTAACATTCCATTTTCAAGACTAAGTTTTAGCAATTTGAGTGCAATTTTTTCTTACTCTTTGCCCTCAAAAAAAGGAGAATTACACTGAATTTCTGTTATTTATTTTAAACTGACTGGACTAGTTTCAGCCTTCTGCAGATGTATTATTGCTGTGGAATAAGTCTGTGTGTGTGACCAAATGTATTTTTATTGATTGAGAAGGAGGAGAGAACAGCTTGTTTTTATGTATATAAAAATCTTCTTCATTTGCACCTGGCAGTGTGGATATGATCTACTGGTGCTCAGCCATTCATTGTTTTACCTTTACCTTTAGCTAGTTTTACCTTCTAGTAAAACAAAAACGCATAAGAAATTTCTTGTGCAGAACTTCCAAGGGTGAGCATGAATCCCAATACAGTTTCCTAGAAAACCATTGCTGCTAGTTTCCAAAGACATCACTCCAAAGGCATTATCAATATTGTTGGGTCCAGGAGCACCAGACAGCATTAAATGCCTTTGGGATCCATAGTGAATTTACAGAACATCAGCAGTGTTTACATGACAGAAGTAACTGTATTAACTACTAATGCAATGTATACCCTGAGGCAATATAGTCAGACTTTGAATGACTTGTAGAAGCAGCTTTTCATAGCATTCAGAGGATGGGGGCAGCCAAAAATAATCTCAGTGACAGTGTGAGTCTGTCGCTGATCTTCAAATGTATCAAGTTGTCTCTACTGCTCAAGCCTGTCTCTAAAATAAGGTCACTGAAGACTTTTGAATGTGTCATTCTGGTTATTGCTTTCCAAGATATGCAGAATCTGCAGTCATGAGAAATACTGTGGGTTGTGCAATATGTCTATATGTAGTTAGAGCTTGGTCTCCAGCAGGAAGAAGGAAAGGGAGCATGAAACAGCTACAGAAACAAGGACATTTTGAAAACTAAATTTTTTTATTGGTGTTGAAATGCAAAATAAGGTGATCAATGAAACCACTGTGTTGTCTGAGCATGAGAAAGCCCCTGGGTTCTTCCTCAGTTGAGATGAGATGGAAAGTACAACTTAGAGCATGAGGCCCCTTCTGCCTTGATTCTGTATTTTCAAATGTGATGATTCAGGATGGATAAACATTTTTTTCAACCTAAGCTTAAGTGTAAAAACAGAAATATTTTATGGACTACATCTCTGATAATAAATCATGTATAGGTGTTTCTCTTCCTAACTATTTGTTCTGATACAGGGAATTATATAGGGTTAGCATGCAATGAACATGCAGAGAGATACATGTATAGCACTGTGTTCCCAGTCTGTTGTACTATTAAGATTTTCTTTAATATTATTTATTCTGACTCAGGACTATGAGAGGGAAGAACTGGTGTAGAACCATGGAGTTATTTTTTCTTCTTTTTAAAAACTTAGCCTTTAAAGTGCAGGTATTGAGATTAATTAAACAGTCCTAAAATCCCTTGTGTTACTCCAACCTTTTCAGTTGTACTGTAGTCACCAGAGCCCTGTACTTTTCCAGATGGTATTTTAAACCCCACACTCCATCTGGGTTTAAGGATGGGTCAAAAGTGTTCCCAAAGCATCAATGTAACCATCTCTCAAAAAAAGTTACATTACACCTTTTAAAAACAATAAGCTAATTATGATTTTACAAATGAGAAAATAATTGTAAAATAAACTTAGCTGTAAGGATTTTAGCTTGATGATTCCATTCTGAAAATAGTCCAATGCTCAATATTGTGAGCAGTAGGAGATATCCAGCTGCAGGTGTATGCTATCAGATTTAATTAAGTTTTTCCTTTCATCTGCATTCACTGCTCTACTCAAGGTAAAATTATTATCATAGTCAGTTGTATAGGTAACAATAATATTATAGTCTTTATATTTCCAAAAGATAAATGTTAGGTCATAACTTAAAAGGACCAAATTAACCTCAAATGGCCAAAGTTGTTTCCCATACAAATGCCATAAAGAATTGTTAGTGTGAACCCCACATGTTTATTATTTTTCTGGTTTTGCCCAGATCTCAATTTATAGCAGTGAAGGTCCAAGTTTATCAATTTTTCATGGAAAAATTTTTTCATGGAAAAAATAATGTTCAGTTCCTATTGGTGTGGGGTTTTTTTTCTGCTTCATCCTGGTATTGGAGACTGAAAATTTTCAGGCATTTCATTGTTTCTTTTAATACGTTCCATGTATAAATTTCAGCTAAGCTGTGAGCTGCAACATCAATGCTTTTAATGAGACAGAAGGAGATGAGATTAATCAATTTATTTCATTATGGGTTTTTTTTGCATTGGTGCTCACACCTCAGTTAGTGGAAACAAGTACACTAATCTATTTATTTCTAGTTTATGTGTGGTCTCCCTAAAGACCATGAGATCAGAATCTATTTTTTTTTTATATTCCTAACACCTAAAGCAAACCACGCCAAAAATTACTATTGCACTGTTATTGCAGTATTTTGAGCTTTATACTTCAAAATAAAGAGTAAACATGTTCCTTGCCAAATGTGTAAAAAGGTTAAAAATAGTTTTCTTTAATTTTGTTATCTCACACTACTAAATGTTTGCAATGTGCCATAATAAGGGCACATAAAAATATATATATTTGCTGTTCTAACTCAATGACACAAAATTCAAGATCCCTGAGGTAAGGTTAAGCAGGAGCTCGTGTAGTCAGGGCTGAAATTCAGACACTGCAGATATAATCCATCTCCCTGACACATGCAGTGCCTCATTGTGAGACTGCCAGACACAGTCTGCTGAGATGGGAATGTCACAGAATACCAAAACAGGGGGAGACGCAGTTTTGTTCATCATTGCTTTTATCTGCGGATATCCATCTAGCAGTCTACATGCATAGCTACTGCCAGACAGAGAAATATGAATGCAGCATGGAGATGCAGCAGCTAACATCCACAGACGTATATGGAGCATATGCTAGGAGCTCAGAATTACCTGAAGATAATTTGGGCAGTTAATCAGGTTAATTGCTTATTGCTAAAGCAATATTTTGGTACAGATGCTGAGTCACCACCTCAGCTGTCTAGCAGAGATCAATGAAAGGCCTGGTTGTCTGCATCTTCTAGTGAATTCTGAACCTAAATGACAAAAGGGACCCTGAAGGCAAAGAAACTGCACTGTCATCACTGGGAATGCAGGCAGGCAGGCAGAAAGAGCTGCAGTGGCAGAAATAAAAAAAAAGGCTTTTCCAAAAATATTAAGTGCTACTGGCTTAAAAAAACCAGTTCAAATTCAAATTCAAAACCAATTACAATTACTTCTTGGTTATTCACACTTCATTATACATTTGAAATTTCCATTCTGGGGACAAAAGAGGGAAACCTCTTAACCGGGATAGAGAAATTAAGGTTCCAAAATGAGAGATAAAGGTGTATGTCTATCATACGTATAAGTTGGTGTTATGCAAAAAAAAACAAATAAACTTTTTTGTATTTTTCAGACAAACAGATTTCATTGGATTTTCAAATGCCCATGTCAGGCAACATAATACTGTGTTTGAGTGCCTGGCCTGAAGTGGTTTCTACCTGGCATGAGCATAGGCAGTTCTTCTGTAAACTGTTGGGATCCCTGAATAGTTATGGCTCTAATCCGAAATGAGGAAAGCTTCCAGGGCCCTGAAAAAATACACCCTTGCCACAGACTTGGCAGAAACCAGGTTGACCATATGACCAACAGGGCTGGAGGGACATGACTGTCTGGGTTTATGTCTGGACATATGGCAAGATTTGCATAGTGATTAAATACTGTTGACTCTAGCTTTAAAAGTGTGTTTTTATTTGAAATAGTGCATCCTGTTCTAGGTGTACTGAGCAACCTCTCTGTATAGGCATTTTCCTGCCGAGTTGTAAAAGGCAGCCTTTAGCTAAAAGCACCATCTGTGACATGAATCAGCAGTTCAGTGACGCAGCTGAGGAGCTTAGAGCAGTGGGATGGATGGAAGAAAAGGGCATGTTTCAAAGTTAGAATGTAACTATTGTAGGGGTGCTAATAGTTCCCAGGCTTGCGGCAGAAGTTTCTTGAGGAGCCTGCAAGCAATTAAAGGTTTTGGAGCAGTTGCAGCAGGTAGGCTGCCTGTGAGGGAAGAGGGAGCTAAAAGTTAGGTTAGAAATTTTGGCTTTGGTTTAATCACACACACACACACATCCCCTCCAGCTCAGTTCCTGTAATCAGTCATTTAACTATGCTTGCATCATGATGGTTTTCAGTGCCCCCTCGGAATTCCCTCCCTCGAGCCCAATACAAAGCCCTGGCCTTTGCAAAGTGCTCTACGCCACCATGGAGCAAACCCAGGGCAGGAAAACTTTGTATTTAAATTCTTTTGGTAATTTCTACTTTTACTTGGGTGTGATTTCTCTTTACACTGCCTTGCTCTGTACCCCTTGTTTACCTACTATAAGTGTAAGTTTCAGGACTGCAGGGAAACACCATCATCCTACCTCAGTTTTCCTTCTCACTTCTGAGAATAGTGACAATCACATCAACAGTGTAAAGTTGTGCAGTTGTTTGTCTTGATTTTTCCACCTGCACTAATCTCACACAGGCATGGGATTGCCAGTGATAACAAGTTCCCAGGAGCCTCATTTTGTATCTCTTCAATTTCCTACTGCTGCACATTTTCCCAAAAATATAATGGTACATTGAATTACTGGGCATAAAATCAGAGGCTAACCTGCTACTGTCACTTAGAAATGGATTAGATTTATCTATGGTCTTATAAAACAAAGCTGAATATGTCTTTTGGTTATCACCTCACATCTGTATATTTTGGGTAAGTCTGAATTTTTTTAAGCATGAAAAAAATGATATATTTCTGCATATCTTGGTTTTGTAATTCCATATCTAGTAAAAAATGCTGAAAAATTCTGCATATTTCTGAGGAGCTGACAGTTAGAAATAAGAGTATTATAAGAGTTTGTATTTTTTTCTTTTTTAATCTATTTCAGGGAATAAGAGAAAAATGTATTAATCCAAAATCTATAGATACAAGCATTATTATCAGGTCATCATCAGTAACATTATCATCAGTGTTTATTATTTGATCTATGAAAGGTTCATTTTGTAGTTTTGTCTCTTGGAAGAGAGAGAATATGGCAAAGATAATAAGCATTTTTTACATATTACATAGGAAAAAAAAATTCTCCATTTTGAAAACTTACAATATAAAATGGGATACATTTTTTTCACAAATAAATGGGTAAGAATTCCTGTTCTACCAGTTCTGTTAAGTGATTGCTTTGTAACCTCTAAAACTCAAATAAGATCACATCACAGTTTTTCAAACTTAATCCCAAATTCAGTCTTTTTTTTTTCATTTTTTTCTAAAACTAGACTAAAAGCCCCTAAAGTTTTAAAACAAATAAGAATTAAATTTATATTAAAGTTGCCCTCTAGGAGTTAAATTTTTTATACTTCAGCTGCTTCATTAATAAAGGATATGATGCACGGGATATTTTGAGCTTTCCTTCTTTAACCATCCTGTCTACCTGTAACACTTATGACAGTAAGTAAGTACTTACAGTCTTGTTTTGCTTCAACATCTTTAAAGAATAATCTCAGTGCATTAGCAATGCCTTTTGCCATGTTGTTTGATTGTCTGACAGAAGGGAACCAGCATTACTTACATATTTACACACATAAAATCATACATATGAACCCATAAAGAAGTTCAGTTAACATTGATTTCAGTGTGATTTCTCCATGTATTTGAACATGCATTCCAGAAACCCAAAGAGATTAGAAATTCTTAAAGAGAAATCAGGCAGCAAAGATATTGCCCAAGGGGAGAATCAGCAGATCCAGTGTCCATTCAATAATTTAGGCAACCACTCTGTCAAAGATCTAGACTAATTATTGGTTCACACTGTCTGAAGTGTTTTGAAAGTTTAATTCTCAAAATTGTGTTGTTTCTTCTCTATGATCCACATCTCCTAGAAATGACCTATAGGAGGTACAGAGATTTCAAGTGGCCTTGGACTTGAGGGAACTAAATGCATTTGTGGCATTATACTTCACCTTGGTTGTTTTTGATTCACAGTATTGCTGTTAAAACAAATGGGCACCAAAAATTTCAAAAGGCTCCATTTTGTTATTAAGTTCTCTGATGAGAACATGTATTAAGAAAAACTCGGATGTATCAAAAAGAGAGTGTGATGGTGGGTCATTGGTTCATTTGGAAAGTTGGGGCCTAAATGTGGTGTGCCATGTTTGTCACCCTTCTGAAAAAAAAAAACAACCTTGATGCACCATCTTACTGCTTGTTTAAGTCTCCTGTTTAGTTGCCATAAAGCTGTGGAAAAGCCAAGAAATTGAAACTGTCATGGAGTATGTTTTGCTTTAATTATCACAGTTCATGAGATGTTGGCTGTTTCTAATTTATCTTTAAAGGTAATTTTTATCTATGCATTTTTATCTTCTCTGTCATGTGCAGATTGTTTGTTGAAAGAGCCTTTACATAAAGAGAGAGAGAGAGAGACTGAAAATAGCACCAGTAAAACAATTAATAGTGCTCTAAAAATGCTCTTTAAAGTAGTCGTGTCAGCAAGTTATACCTGACAGAGAGAATTGGGAAGGCGCACAAGAAACACATTTGCATTTGTCTTGACATGTCCTTCGGGGTGACCCGGCATTGTTGGGGTTTTCTTTCAGGCAAGAACTCGTAAGTAAATAAAAACACTCACAGGTTTGACTTTTTTTCTGCTGATTGTTTTTCTTCTGATTTCCTGACAAGTAATAGCTCCATGAAACTATACTGGACAGCATATTTAAAACTAGTAACAAAAAAAAAGGAAAACTTTTTTTTTAAGTTTTAAGGGGAGATTCCTTAATAGAAATAAAGTTTGAAAAACAGTGGAAAGTCAAAGAAAAAGCATCAGTCTACTTGTTCTGAAGCAGCTGCTGTGTCACATGAGCCAGCAGCTGCCAAGGCCTTCCACTTGGAGGAATTCTGCCATAATTATCCTGAGTCATTACAAACTTCACCTGGCTTTAATTCACTAATATAACTTATTGAATATTTTTCCATTGAGATGTCCTGAACATGTAAGCACAGCAGGGATTCATCTGGGGACATCTGACCTCTTTTTCCTCCTTTCCTACACTTTTCCCTCTTTTCTTACACTAAAGGGGAGCAAAGTTCCTGCCACATGTGAGCGTAACCATCACATGAATGCCAAAAGAATGCAGCATATTGTTTTAAAAACAAAAGCTGAGTAAAGCAATAATGATTTGCTGCTTATTATAAACCTTTGACAATTTAGGTATTTGTTATGCTCTGAAGATTTACATGGGCTCCTTACCAAGACTTTAGCAATGGGGCATGCTGATCCCTTCCTCTCTCTGATTTGCCTATGCATTTGACTGTTGCACATGGTTTCCATATGCAGTTGCTTAAAGTGCACTATTTGTGAGGACTTCAGCTGCACAGAGCAGCTGCAGCTAGATGCTAATGCTGGGTTTGGAACATGATATAAAACTATGAGGTGTTTTATGCTGCAACATCACTGTTATATTAATTTTTTAAGAAGATGCTAACCATCTGCTAATTTTTATTTCTTTATTTCTTATTCCTCTTTTCCATCACTTTGAGCACCTTATTTTGATTTCAGACACACATTTTTGTGGACGTGAAGGGTTGTTTTGTTTTTCTTGAAGTATATCTCAACACAAATTTTTTATGTATTTCATAGTCCCAGTGCAAACAAAATTGAAGTTTGAATTGACATCTTAGATATAAATTCTCCTGCAGAGGACTTGGAGTATAGGTATTTTGCACTACAATTTATGAGGGACATTTTAAGGGAAGTGTTACTTATATTAATGGATGTTGTTGTTTTAAGAGGTCTGAAGGGTTTTAGTTGTTGAATTTAGTGAGTGTTTTCTGATTTGGTTTTGGGCCATGTTTTTTGTTGGTTTGTTTTGTTTGTTTTTTTAAGCCAGGTGAGGATAAATATATATGGGTGCCTAAGGAAACAAGTAATAGCAACATAAAAATATATTATCTACTGACGCCTCGCCTCGGTCTTGGGATGGAGAGCGAATCTAGATGCCGGCTAGCTCCAACCCCCGCCTCCCCTCGGCAAACCATCAAGTATGACCGCTCCCTGCCTGTGCCACCGGCGAGCAAGGGTAACAGTTCAATCAGACTCAATGGGGTTGAGACCAGCTGATATGGCCAGTCCGTCTTGCACTGGAGATAGGGATAAAGGAAAGGAGGGAGGGTTCTCTTACATGGTTTTCCAAGCTGCTTTATTCCCCGCGCCATAACAGTTGCAATCGCCAGGGAAGCGGCGGGAAGTGGTGAGAGCAGTCTGGGTGGCGCGGGACAGTCCGGGGTGGTTGTGGGGAAGAGCTGTGCTGTGGTCTGGTGTCAGGGCAGTGGTGGGAGGTCGCTGCTGCTTGCTCGGCTCACTGCTGCCTCGCCGTGACCGCAGAGGAGTGGGGCAAGCGGGCTCTGGCTGTCCAAGATGCCATCAGGGTGGAGCAGAGGCGCGTGCCGGAGGTGTCTGAAGGAGCAGCGGGAGCCTGGCAGGAGCGGTGGGTGCCACACGGGGCTTGGCGTAGCCTGCTGGGACCGCCACAGAGCGGGGTGGATCAGCTCCGGCATCTCCGTGGTGATGGAGCAGGCAGATGCAGCGGGCTCAGGCTCGTGCCATCTCCGGCAGTGCGGCACGGTTTGCCAACGCGGCAGGGGAGACAGCAGCACCGGCACTGACTCGGAGCGNGAGTGGGGCGGGCCCAGGCCAGCAGGTGCTGTAACGCCGGGTTGGCAGCGCGCCGCCACGGGCTGGAGCAGGGATGGGGAAGTCTGCAGCCTGAGCGAACAGGCGGGAAAGCCAAGGACAAAGAGGAGTGAACCCCTTTTAAAACCCAGGCTGCCTGCCCCGTGGGGGGCTCCCCCCACCCCACAAGGCGGTCCGGCAGCGAATGGGGGTTGAGAGGAGGATTTTGCGGGGTGAAACAAATAATTGAGGGGGAATATCATAACTGACATAGAACATTCTTGGTTATGGGTGTGATAGACAGTTTGCTGGGGCTGGTTTTACACAGAAAAGCTGAGAAAGCTCAGGAGCTGGCTCTGGGAGATACCATTATGAACAGGGGTGAATAGGGGCAAACCATTGTAACTTTTTAAACACATTTCTAACCAGTTAAAACCTTCCAACCCCACTGCCACAATCTACTACTGACAACTATCTTTAAACATGCTGTACCTCTCAGATTAGAAATATATGCATTGATCCTTCCAGCTAGCACTATGAGACAAGAGTAGCTCAGAGACTGGTAGCGCAGAGAGAGTACCTGTCTTTATATTTTTACCTCTGTGATTTCTATTTGTGTCTCTTCATTGTACATTCATCGAACATTCATCAAACAATTACATTCTCTTTTGCACAATAACATTAGTTATTAGCATTGTCTTTTAATTAATTATTTAGTAGTTTTAAAAAATTAAGTATTGGGTCTATTTCTTTCATGCATTTGTGGACCTGATTCATAGAATCACAGAATCATTTCGGTTGGAAAATACCTCTAAGATTATTGAGTCCAACCTTTCCCTAAACACCACTTGGTCAACCAGACCATGGCACATCCAGGTGTTTCTCAGAGTCACCATCCCTGGAGATGTTCACCATCTCCCTGAGCAGTCCATTCTAAAGTTTAATAGCCCTTTCCATGAAGTTCCTCCTGATGTCCAACTTGACCCTCCCCTGGTGCAGCTTGAGACAATTTCCTCTTGTTCTATCAATGGTTTTCTGGGAGAAGAGGCCAACCCCCAAAGCTCACTGAAGTCAGAGGAAAGACTTCACAGATCTTTCTTTCCTTTGTTGTTTTGGTGTTTGATTTTCTTTTTTCCCCATACTGAATGGATTGTGAAGGCATCAAGGTTTTGCTGACAAGTAATGGGATGATTCATGCAAAATTGACAGAGGAGAGACAGGCCCTTGTACTTTGTAACTGATATTTGAAGCTGTAAAAGCACACAAGTATTGAGGCATAAGCAGAAACATGAAAGCAAGGTCTGATGACAAGCTGCAGAACAAGTCTGAGGAGCTGTGCAGGTGCTGCAGGTCCTTAGCTCCCCTCCAGCCAGGACCCAAAGATGGGCATCTTTTTGTTGGGCTGGCACACTTGGCTGCTTAGGAAGGGTTTATTAATTTGCTGAGTGCCAAACCAAAAGTGCCCAAATGAGAGAATGCCAAAGGTGATCAGCTTGCCAAAAGGTTTTGATTTCAAACATCTGTCCATAGAAGGGTATGGATTTTTGGGATGGTTTGTACAGCTGAAACACCAGCACCAGGTCTGTATCTGCTTCTTGTTCTTGCTCTTTGTTCCCCTTGTTTTATGTACTATGCTTAGCAGTTGCCATTAAAGTCTTTTCTGTGTGCTGTCAACCTTGTATTAATTCACTGTGACATTAAAGCTGGAGAATACAGAAATACAACTAACTAGGCCAAAGAAAGAATATTGAATATTTCCATAGTTGCTATTGCAAATGACTGCTACAGATAGGAGCAATCTTTTAAGCTGCCAAAATTGTTAGGGAAGATTCTGACCTCTTTCTACTCCCTGTCCTAATGTGAAAATTGCCATTTTTTTATTCACCCTTTACATGGAGCAGTTTGGTTTAAATATAGTTATATTTATCTGATAAATATATGTATAAATGTATGCATAAAATGTTCAAAATTATTTCAAGTTATCTTCTAATAGGAATCTGGGATTACCTGGAAAATTATGAACACTTATTTTAAATGCTTTTCTTGAAATGTTTTTTATAATAATTTGTTAAGAGAAGGGAGAGATTGAAGAAATTTAAGAAAAATATAAAATATTTTAGCACTGATTTTTTTCTAAATTTCTATTTTGAAAGCAAAATAATAGTTTATATTGACTGTTCTGATGGTGTTCTCTTGTCAGGAGGGTAGCTGCGGGGCAAAATGTATTTGCATATAGGTTAATACTTACAATGAATGGAATTTTGACAGGTATTTCAATGTATATTTTGGTGCCTTTTTCCTAAAATGTTCTAAGTGCTAATGTGATGAATATATTGCTGTTATTTTCCCAATTAAAATAAGTACTAATTAAAAAAATCTTGCTGTCTTTGTTTCTATGACTGACTGTATTTGAGAAAATAGTATTTCTTTGTTTAACATGATGCAGCACAAGTTCTTCAGAGGCCATTTTCTGTTTCTATTGAAGGACAGGTAAAGGCAAATGCTGCTCTTATATCCAAATTTAACAGACCTTTGGTTGGTTCCTTCAAGGTTCTGTGAGACAGAGACACCTTGGAAAGACTGAAGAGGCATCTTGGGGGTGAGCAAGATGAATTAATAAATATTTTCTGGTTCCTCTTCATTCAGAGTTCTTTGTTAGAAGCAAGAGCATGAAAGACTGTTCAGGGCTGTTTGCACGAGATGCTGAAAATTAAGTGGAGCCTGACACTGCAGAAAATGTAGAAAAGGTGGAAAGACAATAATGTGAAAAGACAACCTGCAAAAGTAAGCATGTGACTTGAATGCATTGCATTCCATGTCCTAGTTATTACTGGATTGTCTTGGAAAACCATCAGGTCACAGAAATAATTCAATGGTGAGTTACAATTTACTTCAAGCTCCATCAGCAAGAATGAGTAAATAAAAATAAATAAAATAAATAAAATAAAACAAAATAAAATACATATTTTTAAATAAATTTCTGGTTTTTAGGCATTTAGTTTATTTTACTTAGGGAAAGAAGGCAACCAGGAACAAAGGCACTGTGGGTTAGTGACAGAAGCTTACTTTTAGGAAGTGTGCAGCTATAAGAGTGACAATTGGGAAGGCCACTTGAAGAGGGAAAGAAACTGAAACTGCTTAGGAAATAAAATTATCTATAGCAGGTAGAGTCTGTGCTTGTGACATCCCAGCTGTTTGTTATATCCAGGAGCAGAAAGAAAAAACACATTTTATTGGATTAATTAAAAGGTTTAGTAAAGAGCACTGGTGTTTTATTTAATCTTATGTGCACCAACTAGATCCAGTTCCCAAACAGTCTTAAGTGAATACAAACCCTCTTTCAAATTCCCTTCTGGTACTTGTGGATTTCAGGAGACTTAAGCAGAAGACACAAACCCCAGGGTCTGTCAAGACTCTCTGAAAGTATTTTTGTGCTGTTTCCTGTGTGTGATGGCACATGCTCTCAGACTTTTCCTCTAATCAATGTTTCTTTCAGAATAGGGTTTGAATAAGGATGGAAGTAATGACTTCTCCTTTTGTCTTTTGTTTCTAGATAGTTTTTTCTAGATGTTGACTATTTGTTTTATTTCTGAATTACTTTTCAGTTTTTAGGACTAACAACATGGATGAATGCTTGCAATCATGCAAGAAGATACCAAATTTTTTCTGTAAGGATTCTTTTTCCCCCTGTCACAATTCATACTTTCCCTGAAGTTAATGCAAGTTACATGCAGAGTATATCCCCAAAGGATCTACTGGAAAATTTTACAATGTTAAAATAAATAGAGGCTTGTGGCAACATGCTCTGGTGAAAGTAAATGCTGTCTCTGTTAGCTCAACTACTCAGGTGCAGGAGAGCAGTTTTCTTCCAGAGGCTTCTGTCAGATGCCTGTCGGACTTTGCCTCATTTACCATTTAACCTTTCCACTATGCTTGGAAGAAAATCCACACAACTGCCAAAATGTGATCAGATATTGAGGAAGTCCAGGTCCCCTCCAGTCTCCTGCCTTCACTTGAGGAGCCTGAATGAGGGCAACCCCAATGTGAGTTTAAGGCACGTGTAGAGAACAGAAGTGTGAGTAAGAACTGTGGTTATACATAGAACACACATTTCTCTTATTTTTTTCTGATGATTTATAGTGACTTTGCTTTCCTCCAGAGACCAGCCACTGTAAACAGTAGTCTATAAGATCTTGGGGAGGGGAGCTGAGATTGAACCTTCCTGGTTTTCATTCAGATGCACTTGGGTTGCTCAGTGCTCCCAAGGAGTAGCTGAATGATGGAGTGGAACTGGGTGTTTGCTCTGAGTGTGCTGCGACTTTCTGTACAGATGACATGTACATGCTACCTCTTTATCCCAATCCAGTCATTCCAGACTGAAATTCTGGGATTGTTTTATTTTATATATTTCTGTTATTTTAAAAGTTGGGTGTTGGGGGCTGAAACAGTTAAAAGTGAAGAAAAATAAAATAATGAAGAAA
This sequence comes from Peucedramus taeniatus, assembly GCA_013400575.1. Classification (NCBI taxonomy): domain Eukaryota; kingdom Metazoa; phylum Chordata; class Aves; order Passeriformes; family Fringillidae; genus Peucedramus; species Peucedramus taeniatus. The sequence goes on along the minus strand of WBNO01015705.1, from coordinate 8,659 downwards.
AGTATTGCTATGTCATTTTCAAAGGTATTATCCTCCTTTATTTCCTTTCTACCTGCTACACTAATGTATTATGAATATGCTATTTAGGTGAAATAGATTTTCTGTACCTACTCAAATATACTGAATAAGTCAGAGTTGAAGTTTATATAGTCAGGCTGGAGTGTTGTTTATTTGTGGGTTTTTTTGGTTTTTGGGGTTTTTTTAATCTGAGATACACAGCAACACTGTCCTTGGAATCTTCTTGGCAAATTTCTAGCATTTACAGAAAAAATTAATCTTTTTCTGTTTCAGCAGTGTAGCTGGGGCTTTGCTGCAGCACTGCTGCCACAGTACTGCGTGCTGATATCTAGCTCAGCAGATAGCAGGAGAAAAGCCAGTGTGTTCATGGAAACTGCTTCCTCAGACAAGTGATAATCAGTCTAATGTCGGTGTCATGCTGCAATCAGACTCTGACAAGGTTTGCAAATATCTTGAAAGGAACTGCTCATCTTCAAATGCTGTAGCTCAAAGCCCAAGTGGAACAAACCCCAGGCTTGCTGCACGTCAGCTGCAGAATTTTGTTGATGAGCACAGCATGTACAAACAGAGGCCACCGCTATCACTGCCGGCAGGAGCATCCAGATGCACTGGGCTGGTCGACTACTTAAAATCTTGCTGCATAACCACAGAAACTAAAAATGGAGCATAAAAACCCATTGCACATCTCCAGAGCCATGGACTGCCTTTTTAAAGCTTCAAGGCCATTTTTAATCCGTGCCAAAGACTTTTTTTAGAGATGTCTGTTCTCAGGAACTTCTGTCTGGTTTTTACCATTCATGAGAACAAAATGAGTCCTGGGGAGGGATAGGGCGTAGGATGGTGGTTCAAGCAGAGGGATAGTCCATGAACCATCCCAGCTCTGCCACAGATATGCATGCTCTGTAACTGGGAAAATCATTTGCTCTCTTTGTGCACTTATTTTTCCAACTGTGAAATGGAGGTAGCATCTCACCTATAATTGTAACACAAGGGCATGTTCATTAATGGGTTCCCAAAGCATTTTAAGCTCTCTGGGATGAATAGTGGGAACCCTGAAGGGGAAAAAAAAACACAGGCAGAAGTGTTTTTTAAGCCCTTATGCACCGGGCTACCGCTCTGGTTTTGAGGCAAAGCAATTTGCTTTTTTCTGCTGTAGTGTCTCCTACCTGGGAGGATTGAGGGTTTGGGGAAGACTAAGGCAGGATTCTCCATGTGTTGGCAGCTCTGCCACCATTGTGGCATGGGGAAGCCAACCTGCAGTGCAAGGGCCATGTCATTTACATTACACCTGCTTTCTGTGGGTCTAAAATGACTTCCATGATGGGCCATACTGGAATTAAAGCATGATGTAGACAAAAAAGATGTAATCTGGTGTTGTCTGCATCTAGGGCTACAGAATCTCTCTCAGTGGTGCTGTGCAAAGACTCAAAAGCCTGTGTTAGATGTACATTTGCTTCCCTGGTGTGGAAGGAGGCAGTGGCAGCCTGGCTGGCATGTGGGCAGGGAAGCCTTTGCCTTCATCTATGAAACCCAACCAGTATTGCAATTTGAGATGACAGACTGTAATGACACTATTTGACAATTTTAGGCAATTTGTTTATTCAAGTCAAATATAAAAGACAAAGAGAGAGTCCAGCAACTAAAATTTTACATGAGGTTTCATATTCTGCTTTTTTTTTTTTTTTAAAGACAGTGTTTTTCCTTTTCTCTATACTTCCCTTGCACTGTTAAATATGGAAGTTATGCAGTGAGAACATTTTTTTCTCAGAACAACATAAATCCCTTAAGAATCACATAGAGAGAAGCCTCTAAACCAGTGGGGTTTTTGTTCTGCAAGCTAATTTGTAACTTTTTTATCTTGTCATGAGCCCTGTGGGGCTGCAGTTGGTGGGTATTTCCATTTGGGCACATTCACTGGTGGAAGACCTTCCTGGAGCTTGCCAGGTTCCCAGTTGAATCCCCTGGATCCTTGCTCTGGTAGAGCAATATGATGAGAGAGTGAGTGCATTTATTACCTCAGTTTTAGCTGTGCTCTCACACTCCATCAGTCCTCAGAGTCTGAAAGCACCAGAGATTACTCAAAGGCTTCCAAGCCACACAGAGAAGGGAAGCACCCTCCAAGAGCAGCGGGGATGTCCAAAGCCCCATGGCCACTGACAGAGATTGCAACGGGGCAGAATCCATCCTCCTGTTCTGTTGTGCAAGTTTAAAAAACCTGTGTTTAAAATTTTGCCTGGTACTTTCTACTAGCTGCAAGGTAATAGCACTCAGTGTCAGATGGCCTTGGAAAGAGGTTAACAGACCAAATCCCAGGACTTCATTGCCAGATCCTGGAAAGTCTGGATTTCCATACCCTTGAAAGACACACTAATTTTTTAGTAGTTGTGAGGCTTTTAGTATTGTTATGAAAATTTTATCTATAGGAATAGAAAATAAAAAACTGCCGTATGGAGTCTGGTTCAAATGAATTTGAAATTTGCTCCTGGAGACCTCTCCCTGAAATAACTGCATGACATAATATTCCACTTTAAAATTTTGCAGCTTTTGTTTATATTCATGAATTATGGTGAGAGTGCAGCTCCAAGTCTTTATTGAGAAACAGATCAAATTTGATTGTAAATAAGGAATGACATAGAGATATGGAATAAAATTAATTTAAAGGAAAGAAGTAGTACCCTAGAAGAATTAAAAGGCGTAGTTAAGACAAAGTAAATTCAAACAAGCTTTACTAATATTTTTCTGTGATTTCTGGTATATTCAGCTTTTATATTTTTATGCTGAAAAATGCAGTCATTTGTATATTTATACTGAAAAATACAAGCATTAGTCATATTTGCCATGATTAAATTAATCCTTTTTTACTAATTTTTCCCTGTTGTGACAGTACCATAACAGGAGACCTCAGCTTTTGTTCATGCTATGAATCTTGTCTGGCTCAGGAGAGCAGGTTAAATATCTTTGTTTTACCTGTTTTATCTTCCTGAAGCCTGAAGGACTACTTAGTTATAAATATGCAGGGAAAATCTGTTCCAGTACATATATACGTTCTCTGCATTATATCTCTAATAGAAAATTATTTGGAACTGACATACACTGACCTCCAGCAGATAATTATCTGATAAAATTGATACTTCACTTCAAAATGCCTAAAAAATTATACTGTCAGATTGATGTTTATTCCTTAAAGCATTCTAGAGAACTTTCCCTTGATCTTAGATCAGTCCATTGTCAAATTCCTTAAAGGCCACATCATTTATAAATGATATGAACTGCAGATGTATAATTCATGTGGAGCATAAAATAAGGTTTAAAACATTTGTATTAAAAAGGTAAGATGATCCTATATTAAATCATATTTATGGCCTAATTTTAAATATGGAATCCTTCTGACTGAAGTTTAACACTTCTTACTTTTTATTTTTTAGAATTTATTAGAAAAAGAGGCAACTGTGACAATGATGTTGGCAGACAAGTGGTCTCTTTCTAAAGTCCTTGTGTTGATCTGTCATATTATTTTCCATTAGCTCCCCCTACGCTTTCTGGAGATTGCTTTCAGCCATATTTTTACTAAATGTTTTTGGAAGTGCAAACTGCAGATTTCACCATCATTGTTTTGACATTGCAAGCTCAAGGTTAATGGAATTTCTTAGTGGATAAAAAGAAAAATAATGACATTTTAAGTTAAATCATCTTGTGAGTATAGCCAAATTGCAGGAATCCTAGAAACCATTGCCATTAAAAATATATTTTAAAAACCCTATTCTGGATGCATGTTACTAACTTTTTCTTCCTTCTTCCTTTCCATCTAAAAAACTCCTTAAACTTATATATCTTTTCCTACTGCAGAAACCCAACTTTGTTGCTATTATCCCTTCTCAAACATCTTTTAATAAATTCTGAGAAGTATAATAATGTTATTTGATATGATAATATATTCTTATTTTTAAAACCTTAGCCTTGATCTCATTATTCACTTTTACCAATAGCAATAGAAAGCAAAAATTGTCATGTAGAGAGTCTGGTTCAAATGAATTTGAAGTGTGCCTCTGGAAACCTCTCTCTAGGAAAACATAAAGATTTGCCACTGTCTAAGTTCATAAATGACCTTAATTGTTTAAAGGCCATGTCTTTACACCTTTGAAAATCTGCATTTACTAATGTGATAGAGAGCAGTGTTTTGGCAGTATTTTCTCCAAGGTTTGTTTTCTTCAAAGTGGTAGCTGGAGTTACAGTTGCTTTCCTTCAATAGTGAAGAAAATTAGCAACAGGATTGTTTTCTTGTAATACATGGCAGACTTCTCTTTCCACTTCGCCTCAGTGATGGGAATTCTCCTGAAGTTTGCTTTTATAGTTCATGGCTGCTAGAAGTTAATGATCTTAAGTGAAAGCAGGCAAACTTTTGGGTGCTTCAGCACCATCTCACCTGATAAACTTTGAAGAAATTATTTCATCCCTCTTTAGGCTCTTGCTTTCCCCACACACAACCAGGCACAGAACAGCCACAGCTCTCAAACAAGGGATGGACAGGCTCCTGCTACAACTCCCAAACTGACAGTACAATCCCTGTAGTGCAGGAGGAATTTTGCCCCTAGAAAAAATTTACTTTCCTTCTTTTCCCTCTTACTCTGCTGTAAATCATGCTTTTCCTTGTTCCTAGAAGAAGCAAGCACCTTATTGTCATATCTTGCTTTTCCACACCATGCCCAGTGGGCTCTTGTCTTGCTCTCCTCCTCCTCTACTCCTTTGCCACCTGTTGCCTTTCCTCACACGTAAGCACTGGCTATGGAGGGCTGTTCTGTCATCAGGATGCTTCACAGAAGAGCTTCCCAGGTGACAATATCAATAACAACACTAATTTTAAGGCTGAATGTTTAGTATTTTAACAATGTCTCATTTCCTAAGTGTCACTACTGCATTCATAATTTGACTGTGCTACCCAGTAATAATACTTGGGTTAGAAAAATATGCAGTATGTAGAAGAACCAACAACAGACTTGCCATGACCTAGCTTTTAAAGGTGTGGGGCTTCTACCATCCCTCTTTAGGAAATTCCTCTTTTCTCATCTATTGTCCCTAGTTTAGGATAGGAAGCCAAAAGATTTGAAGTTACTTTGTTTAAGTTCACCTGTCAAATTCTTAATCTGCTTCAGTAATTTCCCTCAATATGATTATTTCTTGAAACAGTAACTGAAATATTATAGCAAATAAAAAAGAGGATATAGCACTACACGTGTTTATTAAATTATGATCACATCAGATAACCTGATATTTTCATTAAATTAGGATTTTAAGTAACTGATTTCATAGGCAAGGAAAATATTAGGTTTTAGTCTGTGGGGACTTTTGTAATGAATTTGAAATGATACTATGCAGAAAATTAGCTTTGTTTAAGAAGATGGAGATAATAAGCAGAAATTTGAGATCAAAACCAAATTTTCAAAAGTTTTGGTCTTGGAGCTGATGAAGTTCACAAATGAAGTTCCCTTAGGAACACTCCTGAGGCTTATCTTTCCCTATTTCATTAATGTTTTTCACATAGGGACCATGACAGTGGCTTCTGTTTGTGATGTTAAGTGGTGTTAGTATACAGGAGAGCAAAGATTTTGTACTGGAAGAACTAGATAATCCCAAGGAATGGCAATACACAGGAAGAGTGGACTTTTTTATTGCAACATGAAGGTTGTCTTTTTGGAGCCAATATAAAAAGAATTTCCATTTTCAAGTAGAGGGGAACCATTTGGAAGTGATGAAAAGTATGTGTGCAATTTTAGGGACAATTATGTGCTTCCCTTGTACTAGAACTACAAAAAAGGGAAATAGGACTCCAAGGGTTACAAAGTGAAAGGCTTGCTGTTGTACCTGGAAAAATTTAACTCCATTTTTCAAAGACCTGTGAGATTTAACTTGAAGGAGCATTGAATAGTCTAAAATAGTTAGAATTTTAGCGGACACAAGCACCAGCAGTCTTCTTTTTTTTTTTTTTTTTTTTTTTTTTTTGAAAACAGTGGGGGAAAAAAATTAAAAAGAATGTGATTTACAAGAAGCAAAACTGATGGTTTTCTGTAATGCTTGTGAAAAGCACCAGATGAGCTGGGCAGGTTTCTATGGAATGTCTGTCAGGACAGGCAAAGTGATACACACTGCTTTGGTGTTGCTCACCACAGAGGCCTCACTCACCTCTGGTTCTCTGTTACCATGCCCTGACCAGTCCTGCTCTCAAAGAACAGGAATGCTCTGCTTCAGTCTGCTGAGCCCAGCTCTTGCCACAGGGCTTTATGAACCCATTTCTAAACTGTTACCTCATGCCTACAGAACTAAGCTATCTTTTAATAAGGAGTTTAATTACAGAGATGTGATAATGCTATTTTTCCATGTAAAACAAGTAAATACAGTCTTATGTTCTGGTGCTTCAAAGGTGTTCTTTGTTTCTGCCTTTATACAGGTGACTACACAGACTGTAGGAATGTGAAAATAATTTAATTTTCAAGGCCGTTCTTCTTCTGATCCCTACTGTAAGAATTGGGATCAGTGCTGCTTTTTGTAGCAATTTTCTACTGGGAGAAACAAACAGGTGACACAGGACATAGTTTTATACTAGAGCCTGATTCAGCACAACAAATTAATTCATTTTTAGGCTTACAACCACTATGATCTTACAACTTTCACATGGTTTGAACGAAAATATTGCTCTCCACAGCCATAAATCTCTCATAAACACCTCCATGCCATCTAGTATGTCTTAAGAAAAAAAAAAAAAAGTGGATTTAGAGAGAATAAGTACAGGAGTTTTCCCAGTTCAAATGAAGTTAACATAAGTTGCATTATGTACTTAAAGCCATTGTAATTTGTACTTTCTTTCATGATACTTTTTGCATTGTGGGAGGTACTGCATCACGAGCAGCCTTAGGTGACTTACCCCTCACTGATGAAGTTGAGCAAAATGCAAACCATGAGAGGAAAATGAGCAGCTGGTGTTTGAGCATCTCTTGCTAACATCTTTGTGAAACAATTTCAGAGTCAGTTCACAAAGGGTTCACTAGCTCTTCTGCTCTTTTGAATGTGCAAGGGTGATGTAAAGGGGAAAATTGAAGAAAAATGGTGTATTGTCTTCTGTCCTGCCCCTGATCTCCTTCAAATGGTAAGAGAGGAATCATCCATTTCTCTGGAACTAGCCTTATTTCAGTATTAAATCAGACAGAAATTTTGTCTGTTTATCCTGGAGTGGGCAGGGAGGCCTCCTGGTTCTGCCAAGAATAAATCATAGATAGTGATAATAAGATTAATATTAAAGCATGCATTCTAAAAAGCAGCAGCATTTGGGTTTGCATCACCACCAAGAGACAACATGTCAAGCTGGCTTTTATGGAATGTTCCTCCAAAAGAAACTATATCAGGAAATAGTCCATGGGTGTGGGAGAGACCACACTGGATGAAGTGAAGTAAATAAAGCCATTTTGCTGAAGTATTCACGACTTGAATAAGCATGTGTTTGGAAGAGACAAACAGATGGGCAGAGGAACAACTGTTTTCAATGCAGGTTTGAATCTGCTTATGGTTTACACTTCTTGGATTAGCTTTAAATGAGCAAAGACACTATCTTTATCTTCATAATTATTATCCTTTGTCATCATTCTGGACTTCCTCCTCTGTATCTAACAAGGCCTAAGTATACCTTAAGAGGGAAAGGGACCTTTTCCCTATCTATATGGAGAGGAAAATCTGCCAAATTCTCCTAAATAAAGCTTAAAGAAAAGGGATTTTGATGGAGAGGGAATGGGTAAGAACATTAACATAAAAATAACCTTCTTTGCAGCAACCCCTGTAATAATGAAAAAAGAAAATGTACAGATAAAATGCTTTGATAGTGTAAGACCTGGGCTAACACCAAACTGACATTATCATCACCATCAAGAGGAGTTCATCCTGCTGTTGCTGTACAGTACAAAGAAGGTTAGGAATGATAAACATGTCTTATGTTTTCAAATCAATTACTTAAATTAAATTCCTTTGTATCTCTTCACTTTTGTTCTCAACTATTTTTATTCATCAGCCTTTCTTCTATATATGTGTTAGCAGAGGCATATACATCTTTTTTTTTTTTTCCCCAATAAGGCTTGATTTCAGTGGAGAAGTTATCTCCTGGATGGATTCAGCATTCATAGGCTTAATATTCCCATAACTGATAACAGATTAATTGGAACTAAACTGCTTTCTTCCCCATTCTCTCAAACACACACGTGACAAGACATTTTTTTAACTACTTTAAATATTGCTTTCGTAAGTTAAGGTCTGAGTTATCCTAACATTGTGCCCAGGAAAAGCATACCTCTGGATAAACCAGCAGTGACACTTCCATGCTTGTCCCTCTCTGCTTTCTTCTCCTTCTACTTGTTCTGGGATCCAGAGGCCAGCCAAGGAGGAAGGTGAAGAGCAGGAGAAAAGAGGCTTTGAGGAAAAGTTGGCTTGTATCAGGATATGCTAGGACTGTTCCTTCATTTAATTGATGAAGTGGGAGCTGAATTCATTAGGACATTTAACCTCTACCATATGTGGAATAAAAATCCATTTCCCCACTCTTTGTAATTCTGAGCTCTTAAAATTATAAACTCCTACTTCATGTACACATGCAGTGTGTGCTATT
>WBNO01015703.1:10948-59853 GCA_013400575.1 Peucedramus taeniatus | reverse complement strand
GGGAAGGGAAGGGAAGGGAAGGAGTGGAGAGGCAAATGTAATGGCTTTACATTGTCACCCTTCATAAATCTTGATCGTGTCTTCAACAAGATCTAGAAAAATCACAATTTCGCTGCAGGACAGGGATGTTTATTACCCAGGTTCAAACTGTATGAAAAATTGCTGTGGGAGAATCATTCACAATTGATTTATGGCTAAATTGAGAGAAGTGGAACTGCCATGGCCAACCCATTGCCTTCAAAATATCTTCCAATCTTGCACCAACACTAAAAGCTCTGTAGGAAGCTGCTTCTATTATTTGTGTACCCAAACACAAGGTATTAGCCCAGCACATCCCATTAATCATTCCAGCCACCTAGAAATGAAAGCTGTAATAAAATGGAGAAAGGGAAAAATTAATAATTTAATACTTGATCTCTATCTGGAAAAATATACCATTCTAAAATAAACACTTCTCTTTTTACAAGCCTTAACAATATTTATATTAAAAAATCTAACCAATTTATTCATGCTTCTTTAAGAAAAAAAAAATCTGTCTGAGGGAAGACTCAGGCTTCAGAATATTTGTTCATCTTATTTTTAAAAAATATGTAATTTCTTGAGAGTTGTTCAAGGCAAACTAAACAAAGGGATGGCTTCATATAAAAGATCATTTTGGAGATGAGCTGTTAAATGTCTCCATATGCTTCAAATCAATACAAAGGACACATGGATGTTTAGATTAATTTCTGTGTTCCAAGAAGTGCAAAAATATCTAAGGCCATGCAGTCTATGCTCACCAGCAAGTTCATCATCAACAGACACATTACTCAGGAGCTGCATCATTCAGGAAAATTTAACTGGTACGCTGCTATTGCACAACAAACATGTTGACCCCAAGCAGCAGCAGAGTGAAAGGAAAGTGAAAGGAAGTTTAAAAATTATGATTCTGCTTCAAGGAACAATCTCTCAAAGCAATAGGAAACTTTCTGACACTGTGAAAGGAACGAGGACCTACTGTGAAAGAGCCATCTGTGTACAATCCTGAAAGGAAGTCATGAAAGCCACTAGAACAAAACAAACACACCGTATTATTCTTGTTTACATCTATTGAGCGATCCTCTATCACTCTTCACTACAAATTCATTTGTGCCTGCACACACCCAGACACACACACTTGTTTCATGTACACCTGAGTAAGTGGCTTTAGGCCACTGGTTTTTTTCCAAAGCATGCCAACTAGACTAATAAGATACTACTACATGTTATAAAAGAGACTTTTAAAGTTCCGCAGTAGCTGAGTTACACTGTATCAGCACAAGCACTAGACATCTCTATCAAAGGCTTTTTTTTTAATGAGTACAGTACACTGTATTGTTAACTTCTCTAATAGAATGTAAACAGGATTTCAGAAGAGGAACTAATCACGAAAAATTCAAATAGCAGTTTGAAAACTGGAGCATGAAGAAACTAAGTAACAAAGCCTCTGATGAGGCACATTTGTTGGGAGTTAGGCTTTTATAGGACTACAGCTGTCACCTATCCTTTACCCCTCTTAAAATCTTAAAGTTGAGGTCATGACATTAAGACTGAACTGTTAATATCACCTCCCAAATTAGTCATAATTACTATATTTTTGAACTACTGTGGGGTTTCATCCTGAACCCCTGTGAGCCTATGCTACAGGATGAGAAGAGACTAAGTTCCTGACCTCTTACCTCCAACACAAGCAGTATCCTCCATACTTGTATTATTTCTCCTCTTCTCTATCTCCTAAGGCTATATTTTTGGTCCTCCTTCTGGCAGGAGCTTTCTCAGGCTCTTGAATGTTCTTGCCACCCTTTTTCCAATCCCCCTATTTCAGTCACATCCTTTTTGAGCTCTGGAGGCCAAAACTGTGTTCTAGCTGAGACCACAGGCACAGCTTTATACAAAAAGCTGTACAATATCCTCTCAGTTACTCAACTTCTTAGCAGTCTTGAATGATGTGCAACCTAATATCACAGTTGGGTTTTGGCTGTTGCAATTTGATCAAGTGCCCCCACTGATCTCTCACACTCGTCTCTTCCGGATCTGTCAGGACTGAGTGTTCACACTCAATGGTTCTTTATTCACCACTGATCTTCATCCAGCACTGTTCTGCCCACTTGGTGGAAAACTTTAGAATTAATACTTCTTGCTCCTCCTGAACAGACTGTGTAAGTATTTCCACATGGATTTTGCAACACGGTGGCTCCAGCTCTCACTCAATAAATAGGTAAACAACAGAAATATTTCTTAATTTGCAAATGTCCAAAGCCCAGCTTTGGTATCTTTCTACCTCAACAGATTAGCCTAACCCTCTGCTTTTCCTCTGCTCCACAGCTTTCAGTCTGATAATAACATTTTGTCTGTTGCTCCACAGCATTGGAGTTTTTGGAGGTTTTTTTGTCCAGATGTCTATCACTCAACAGCATTTGTTTCCAACAAATCATTACTTTTCTAATACATTCTCCATGCTAGAACATCACTGAAAAATTGGCTCTTATGGCAAAAAAAAACCCACCAAACAAAAAAAAAAAAAAAAAAAAAAAAAAAAAAAAAAAAAAAAAAAAAAAACCCAAAAAAAAAAAAAAAAAAAAAAAAAAAAAAACAAAACAAAACAAAACAAAAAAAAAACACACCTTCAAAAACATCAAAAACTAATGGACTACATCATGCCTCTCTTTAGTATCTTTACTATTACTTTACTATTGTTTTTTAAATGAGGATTTCAAGTTGGTTGCCAAATCCACATGTAAAGTGTTACTTAAATAACTTAAATATATCACTGAATTAACTAACTGCGCCTCTAACTCATTCACAGCTGAAGCTCTGCTTCCAATAGAATTTATAGGAGACACAAGGCTCAAATCACTGTGAAACTCAGCCACAAATCAAAGTCCTCTGGCATATGGGACCAATTGGTCTAGCAGAGGTTTGCTGGAGCACTCAGCAGTTTGTGCTTGAATCCCAGCCCTTGGCCACTCCATTTCTGCACACAGCATTTTGCTGACTTCAGTATAGCACTGCTTTCCTTTGCAGATTTGCCAGGCATTCATGAAGATTCACGGGGGTTTCTGTATGACTTCTGGAAACCAGAGCATGCCCAGCTATTCTAGAAGCCTGTCAAGGGTTCTTCTTGTCTCAAAGTCCTCCAGAATTTGAATTCTGGGCTCCAAAGACCCATCTGCCATGCAGGAATTCAAGACTTTTATATGGGACGCAAATAAGCAATCCAGGAAGGACAGGAGAAATGAGTAGGACACAGCATCTTCCATGATCTCTGCTGCACCAAGAAGCAGCTCTACCAAGGATGTATTTTAAATCCTTCCGCTCCAAGAAAAGGTCAACTGGATGCTATGTACCTTTCAGGATGAATACTAGGAAAGAACAAGAAGGATTCTACTGACTCAAGCAGCATTTTGGAGAAAGGAAAAAAAGGAAGAGAGAAAACCTAGTGTGTATGATGCAGTCCAACTTCACTTTCATCACCTTAGATGGAAAGACAGAGACTGTTGAAACCATAGCAGAGGCCAATATCACAGCATGGTTATTGTAGATGATATCCATAATAAAAAAATTCAATAAAATTACAAGGATGCACTGGTACATCCATGTACACTTTAGAAACTAAATTCCAGCACTGAAAAACTCAAAGGCATAGACATATTCTGAAATCTTTCAGACAGCCCTCACAATGACAGCATTGCTTCCTCAGGGCTCTGTCCTGCCTTGCCTGAAATTAGAGTCTGCCTCCTTTTCAGTTTCAGCACTGCAAGACTAAAGCTTGGCATCTTGGTTCCATGCAAGCACCTGTAAGCACAGGTCAGTGAAGAAACTGCAGCCCCTCTCCCTTGGATTTCTGTCCCACACTTGTTCGTTCAGGGGTCTGCAACATTATCAATGCCTCATTATTGAATCAAATGCCACGACAGTGACTGAAACGCAGCCCAAAAGTGGCCACTTCTTGTCTATTTGCCCCCAAGTCAACAGCACACAAGGCAAAAAGACAACAACAAAAACCCCTATGTGTGTTCTTCCCCTGCTGCATGACAGCTGCATTTCATCATGTCATCCACCCCAGGATCACTGTCTCTGGGTTGGGAATATAGCTCTGTTCCCAGCATGCTCCCCATTTGCCTGTCAGTTTAGTGTGGTGGGTGCTGAGTAACCCTCCTTCTTCCTTACATCAGCATCTTTAAGGCTTTAATATTCTGTTTGATCTGTTTGAGGCTGTGGGAGGAGTAAGCAATTTTCTGTCTGGCTTATTAGCTAGGTAGGAAATACTCCCCAATAAACACATTCCGTAGCACTGCCTTTAGACCTATTATCCATGACATTGTTCTGCCCTTTTTTTTGCTTCTTATAAGACATTTTTGTTTAAGTTTACGCATTCAGGCAAGTAGATATAATGCAAATAACCTGAGAGCCAACGTTATTTATAACTTTACTGCACATAACACCCTCATTCTCCCCACCACCCTTTCACTCTATAAAAATATACAAGAGTAAACAGGCACTCCAGAAAAAGAAACCTAGGCATCCAGTGTTAAAACTGAACAGCTAAGAGCTTAGCAGCAGCAAATATAACCTCACCTTGCAAATAATGCCTTGCTACTTAGTCTGGTTACAGATGCACTATGCTGCAAATACTATGCTGTGGTATCAGCTTTTCTCTACAATCTTTGCTACAAATCTGGAGGATTATGTAAGTGGAGGCCAAAGAACCTGTTTGGAGAATTGAAAAACAGCAAGTATGTTTAAAAATTAGGACTTCAAAAAATTGTACAGATCAAAATGAAAATGCTGAAGTATAATGTGAAAAAAATGATGGGAAGTTTCGGGAAGTTTCGGGAAGGGAAGGGGAAAGGGAAAGGGAAAGGGAAAGGGAAAGGGAAAGGGAAAGGGAAAGGGAAAGGGAAAGGGTCAGGTCTAGCTGAACAGCTTTAGAGGAACAAGTTTGCCCAACTTTCTGCCCAGATATTGTGAGCAGCATTTCTCATCAGTTCCCTGTAGTTTCTTTCAAGGTATGGATAAAGGGGTAAGTGTCACTTAAAACAGAAACCCCTATTGCTCAAGCCTCCTGTTCATCACAGATGAGGCATATCCCTGGTTAATAACATGGGCTTCATCTCTGTGGAGGCTTACAATAGCTTCAGAGTACTTGGCCAAAAGTCCCAACAAGTCTGCCATCAAGCTGTGAAGGGCACTCAAATGCTTATTTTGTGTTGTCTCATGAAGAAAATCTTTAGAAGAATTTTACAGGGAAGCTTTTAGAGAAAATAAAAATATTTATTTCTTTCCTCTACTGAGGATTTCTGAATTCACACTGACATTTGACTGAGCAGTTACTTAGCATGCTGTACACCACATTTCACTTACAACAACAGCAGACACAGTAAAGTTCCCCTTTTCCCCTGAAGATGACAATAGTGTATATTTTTCACAGAGTGTAACAATTTTTCAAGGTTTGGGGTTTTTTTCTTCTTTTTTTAAAGGCTCAAACAAATGAAAATATGTTTGGAAGGAAGGATCTATGATGAGAGGGACACTGAAATTGGAGATACAATATTTGTTTCTATGATACATTAAATATCCTACCATAGTCAAACAGACACACACAATTACATTTAAATGTGCAAAGGATCCACAACCATAGGTCTTCCACCACCTCTAGAAGTTGCTTCAGCAGCAGATTTTGTAATCAGTCACAGGCATCTGTAAGACAAAAGAATACGGAACAAGTGTTAACAGAGAGACCCTTCTCCCATCCACAGCTTGTAGCTCATTAGAATTTGCAAGAATCTTTAAGACCAAGGGTGACTAATTCATCTCCTGATCCTGCGCCATTCTGTGATCAGCAAACGACTGATATCTGATTTATCTGTGATCCAGGTGTACAGCAGGGGCAGCAGGGCTGTCCATGGAGACACCCAGCAGTACCCAAACCTACAAAAGTTGGAGGAAGCAGCATCACACCTGTCAGCCTCCAATCAGCAAGACCTAGCCCCATTTGGTGCACAAAGTGGGTGTTTTTACCCACCACGCAGCATTATGTGTCACTTGTGTTGTTAACAGCACACTGGGGAAAGGTAAGACAGCAAACACACATTTGTAATGCACCACCCAGCTCATCAACAGGAACAGTAAAACCTTTAAAACAGACATAACAGCAAAAGCAATTAAGGAAACTTCTTCAGTTCAGAGCTACCTGGGGCGAGCACATGAACTGGCATACAAGGAGGCCCTGGAGAGCAGTTGCTGAATTAGTGAGGATTGGAACAACTAATTGGTGATTGTTTATCAAATAATACACTAGCAATTCCACCGTGCTCTAAGAGGGAGGCAAGAATAAAGTCATTTCAGGTGCCACCACTGTGAACTTAGCATTTTTCTAAGATACATAAGACATATTCTTCAACTCTTTTAAGTGTCCATATGCAGACTAGACAGAGGCTGGCAGGAGGCACATTTATAAGTGCATTTATTTCAAGTGTCTCTGCTAGTTCAAAGGACTTAAACAAAAAACATTGTCTAAAAAAAACACAGATATGGTTTTGAGAAGAGAAGGAGGACAACTTATCACTTTTGAGGTGGGAGGAAGGGATGGCAAATATGGTACTAATTAATATAAAGCCTTCTCCTTTCTTGCTGTCCTGCTGTCCCCAAACACACAAAATGAAGAATCTACTCTGCTCTACTCTCTCAATACTCTTGGCACGTACCTCCTTCTCTCTCCCCCTCACACTCCCTCTCTCTCCATAAAGGGGCATGAAATGAGAAATTTTAGCAAGGTTTCTTTACAGAAGAGAGGCTTGGCTTCAAGCCCAGTATACATATGTGGGAGGGAGTCTTCAAAGAGAGACTCCCTCAGCGCTGCCCAAGAAAGCCATACTTCTCACGACCCGCAAGCGAGGTTTGCTGGGACTTGCTGGCTCGAGCCCCACCAGTCCCTCAGAGACAATAAATGCCCAAGGAGGTAAAAACTTCTGCATGATGCTGTCTTGAATTTTCCTTAGTTTGAACTTCAGGAAAAAATGACAGCATGTTGAGAGGAATGGCTAAAAAAAACCCCAAACCCAATCAAAAAAACAATCAAAAAAAACTTGGGGTGTCACTGGATTTCCCTTTTACATAGCATGTCCAGTTGTATGAATTAGTAAATTTATACTAAGGATTATTTGTTGTCTTCAGCTTTGTATAGATGATTCCTTTTCAACAAGTCTTGTAATGGTGTGTTGGTATAGTTACACAAGCATAAACAATTTACACTTACAAAAAGGCCATTTGCAGGTGTAGTTTAACAACATTTCCATGAATAAATTGAGTTGTCCAAGGAAAAAATCCTTTTTTTCCCCTGGTCTAACTTCATATATTCTAGGGCTTTTGCTATCATAGTAGTGATGACAAAACTATAATAAATCCCTACCTGACACAGCTATGCCAGCAAGAGTAAAGCCTTCCTCTCAATTAAGTTGAAGTACTTCATATTTAAGCAACATTTATATTACAAGCTTTTCCCCTCACAGCACAGGGGAGGATTGCATCCTCCCCAATCACCTGGCTTTGCATTGCTTCCTGCCCATACTCTGGTAGCTATGGATCTCCTAGACAACATTTACAGCATCAAGTATGCAACTGCAGGCTCACCTAGGGCAATTTAAAAGGAGTTAAATTTTGATTGTTTGAAAAATTTCCCTCCATCATGCAGACAGACGTTCTGCAATTTCTGATGAACTCTCATCCCCAGATTACAGCCAATTCTGACCCACTTCTTGGTATTGTGGTAGTAAATGCTGTACCACATAGTTGAAATGTATGTTTGCTTTAGTTGTGTCTCCATCCTGTTTTAAAATGAATCTAATTTCCTCAGTCATATTTCCACTTTGAACATATCAGGAGGTAAACGAAGCCGACAGCTCTTAACTGATTTTTTTCTGTAATTAAATGGGAGTTTCTTACCATGCCCAATGAAATCCAGAATGCTTCAGTGTAGGTGCCTGAAAAAGAGAGAAAAGTGTTTATAAGATAGTCTTTTGCTCAATGAAAGTCTAACTCCAAAAAAAAAAAAAATCAAACTATTGCCAGCATAATTCTATAGGCTGAGTTAAATAAATAAATACTTATCTGATTAATTGTTGCCTGGAATCCATTTGTGCTTGTGTCTCTTGAGTTAGAGGTCATATTAAAAAGTGCACAGGAGATTTGAAATCTGAGGACAACCTAAAGCTTGATTCTAAGAAGGCTCAATGCACCAGTACTTTCCCATGGCGTGGGTGAGACAGGTTTAGTCATCAGGTGTGACAGAGAGCAGTCTGTTGCAATCCAACATTAAATGGAGAGCCAACTAGAAAGCAACGTATTTAGCACATACACTGCACACATGACAATACCCTCAAAGAAAAGAAAATCAGGTGTTTCAGTACACAGGTTTTATTTGGGTCAGCTGCATTTCAGTCTCTCTGAAAAGCTACAGCAAGTGCCTGGATAGAAAGATCCACAATTTGGAGATTATTGCCAGACATCAACATCACTGTTATTCACATGTGGGTGACACACTAAGGTACTATGTATACAGCTATTAAGACAAAAAGCCCCTTCAAAATCATTGAAATATTTTTGCAAATTAAGACTTCACCCTGAATCTGGTTTTTTCCATATCAGACTTCTCTTTTTTAAAATCCTTCTGCCTTTCTCTTCTGCAAGAACACTCGCTGAAATCCTTCCACAAAAGCTCAAATTGCTTTTTAAGGGCAGAAGCTTGTTTGTCGTGTATTTAAACAATACCCTGGCACAGGGTGGGTGCAATTACACAGGAAGAGACAGATGAGATAGGCTCAGAGACTGAGGAAGTGGAGCATCCTATCACATTCACGACTTTCACTTTTTCCTCCTCAGGCAAATGCAAACAGCCTCAGCTCCTTCCCCAGTCCCAATGTTCCAACCTCTGGGACTCTCCAGCTCCCAGCAACCTCTGGTGAGGTTATTCCCTGAATCAGAACTACATTTTTTGTACAGTAGCCTTTGGGAGAGTTTTCTTTAAGGAGTATGTCCAAACACCCCTGTCGACACTGGAACTCTTGGCATCTGTAATATCCCAGGGCAATTTCACAGCTACAGAAGCCCTTTTTGCTAGCTTCAAAACTGTCACCTAACCATTCTCTTGAGGCTGCTTGGCTCCCATGGCATGGGAGAGTGAATGGGCATTTTCTATTTGTTATTTCCATGCCACTTGAGAGTTCATAGACCTTTGTTTCTTCCTGCTCGGATAGATACCCAAGTGTTGTTTTCCATATGGGAGTCACTCCACATTTTTATCAATATTTCCTGTATCATCTTCCCTTCTTCTGCATCTTTCTAAAATGATGGAGCAATGATGCAATACTGAAGTGTGCCATGCATTTATGCTGTATCATAAAGACTTTTATTTTTGTTCACAACTTTTTTACCAATCAGTCCCAATATTCAGGTTTTTTTTTTCTTTTTCTCATTCCTATTGCACATTCAGGAGACATTTTTGTACAATTATTATAAACCAAGGTTTCTTTCCCAACAGTAATTTACCTTCCATCACTGTGTATTTCAATTTAGAATTGTTTCTCTTCCTCTGCACTATTCCACGTTCTGCCAGGTTGTCCTTCGGTCACTCTCTGTGGGGAGGCTGTTCTGCAGTCCCATTGCACATCCTCACCTCAGCTATCCTGTTTGATCTGGTATTATCAGGAGGCTTTTTTGCCTCATTCTCCACCTCTTTCAGGACTATGCTGAGCAGCACCAGACTCAACAGCATGACCTCATTGGTCTTTCCATCCCTTCTCTAAAAGTTGGCCAGTTTCCCCTCACTTTTATTTCCTAAACTGAAATTTTTTTAACCCACTTAAGGACTTTGCCCCTTAGCTCATGGCAGCTTTATTTCATTTAAATTTTTTGAAGATGCATAAATAACAAAACAAACAAAACTTAGAAAAATTGTTCATGTGATTATAACAGAAGCACAAACAATCTGAAGCTCAGAAATCTTCTGTCCAAAATCTCTGTCCAACTCTTCTTTAAAGTAAACCTTACCTGTCACACACCAAGGTTTTAGCTTCTTCTTGAAATGACAGCATACATCACACCCTAGAAGAACTCCTCCCCAGCCACAGGAGTTACCCCATCTGTGGGGAATGTGTCACTTGCCTCACAGAGAGCTTTTCTCACTGTGCTTTCTTGAATCACAGAGAAATGCTAGCAGAAGGGCCAGTTCCAGACCCAGGTATGGACTACAAGTGCCCTGTCGCTTCCAGGACGATGAAGCCAAGGTATGTAGTAGGAAACACCAGCTCTGGAGACTTTTTTCCCATACAGTCCATCTGGAAAGTAATTTTTCCTGTTCTTTTGTATTTTGGAAAAGCTGTAGCTCTTCTCTCCCACTCTCAGCCTTCTTGTGCACATGCATAGGTTGAACAATGATGCGTGTTCCACGCTCACACAAACCCTCTGGCTTTGAATGTCGTTCAAACAACACAATGCCACATATGGCTTCCCAGTGTTCAAGAGCAGTTCAGAAGTCCCAATTTAGACTCTGAGGCCCACCAAATAAAAAGGAATGTGATGCATATGTTCCCAGTTCTAGCTCAGCAAATATAGGCTAGAGGAAGAGAAAAACATCAAGCCTGGTAACTTAATACTACACTAGATGAATAAGTATAATTTTCTAAATAAAAATAATTGGCTCAAATATAATGCCAATAACCCTTCAGGGACTTGAGCTGGGGAGTGCCATTGAGAATAATAAAAAAGGCAATTCTTGCTGCATGCATACACTTTAAGAACAAAAACACAGTGTGAGAATTTTAATTCCAATGATTTGGATAAAGCTGGCTGTCCTGAATCAGCAAGCAAAGCACAACAGCTACAGTGAAGTACAAAACCGAAAGAACTGCAACTTTTAGACAGCAATCCAACCTCAGCTAAGCACAACTCCAGGACTGCTAGAACAACACAGAGTGAATGCTGTGCTTCAACATGTAGCTTTTTTAAGAATAGGATCTCAACGATAGGAAGTACAGGTCCAGGCACACACCAGATCTGAAGTGGCTAGTGGTCCTCACAGAGGAGTGCTGTGGATGGAAAGGTGTCTGCTCAGGCCCTGCATGGTCCTTTCCTGAACCAGAAGCAGTACATAATTGCTCCTAAGCAATGAAGAGATTAAAAAAAAAAACTTGAAGGTAATAGATACTGGTAATATTCTGAGTCTGTCTTCTCCAGCAGAGTTCTGCTCATTGCAGCCTTAAAGCACAGAAGCAGCTGGTACTTTCTCCTCAGAGGAGACTACTGCAGAGACTGGTCAACACTGCAATTAAAGGATGCACTTATTCATTACACAGACCCTCTAGATTTCCCCAAGGTAACCAGTGAAACCCCAGCCTACCTTTTTCAAGGACATAAACACTGTGGGAAGAGAGCAGTCAGCCCCTGCCATCCTGGCCAGGATGCACCTCCTGCAGCACACATTGCTTCCTTAAGACCCAGTGCAGCAGGGAGCAAGGAGTGGATTCAGCCCGGCTCATTCACGATTTAAAAATTAATGGCAAATGCAGCCTCTCTAGCTGCAGGTAAGGCACCCCAGAGACCTCTGAAAAACTAATGTCAGCCCTCCAACTCCTGTTCCTATTACAGCACTAATCTTCAGGTTCATCCACACACCAGCAAATACTTAAAGCAGCCTGTTAACTCTACCAAAGGACTGATTTTAACTCGGCTCACATACACAGAGAGGAAAATGTAACACGCCAATATACACATTCTGCTATCAAAGAATGACTTAGAAGTATCAAATTTTTAATATCACATACTTATTTACTGATGCCTGCCCTAGCAGGCATATGTAACCTAATACTGTATTTTACTGATATTGCAGACAGTATAACCAATCTCCTAAACTCTCAACACTCTCAATGGATTAGTATGATGTGTGGAGCAGTTTTAGCTTACAAAGCACTACTTTAGTGTGTAGAGTTATTGATTTAACTTAGAAATTCTGCTATGTCGTGTATTTTTACTGATTTACCTTTACAGTAGTGCAAGAATATATTTTCTCCCCCCAAAAAACTTTGACACACTTCCTTATCCAATACAAAATATTGCTTCTAGTAGGATTTCGGGACAGGTGCTCAGTAATCAAAATTATGGATTTTTGGAATTTTTTGTGCTGCAGGGCTCCTCCCACATTACTCATGTCTTTTTTTCCTAAATAAACCTGGTGTACCCCCCAAACTTTCCAGAAATTTCTCAAAGAAACAACTGCAGTTATATATCAGTGCACCCTCTCTCGTCTTCCAGCCTCAAGCCAGGCAGATATTGATACAAAGGGAAAAATTTTTCCCCCCATCTGGAATACTTCCCAAAGATCCTGGTACATTTTCCTTCTTTTCAGCCATAGTCATCACTCAATCCTCTAGTCTCCTCTCCTTTTGAATGCTGCAGGAATCTCTTGTGTGCCAGCCCCAGTCCCAGCTCACAGTTCTAGCACGTATGGAAAGCTGCATCTGAATAGTGCATACAAATTACAGCAATAAAATAATGCTGTGGCATTGCTAAAAGCTTGTTTTGAAAACACATTTCAAAAACAAGACCAAACCTGAGAACCACTCAGGAATGTCAGTGGCATTCTCCTCCAGCTTTTCTTCATCAGCAGCTGTCTCTGCAGCCATGCAACTCCAACTCCTGCCTTCTGCCCTGCACTGCACCTCTTTCATTGCTGTTTATACAAGTATATTTTCTTCTGTTAACTATTCTGTATGTCTAAATCCTCCTTTACTCTGCTGTGTTAATCAATAACAGCCCCCACCACCTCTTTCATTCCTCTGCTAATCAATGTGATATTGAAAGCGCTTCAATTTTACCTTATGATGACTTCACATGGCATAAACCACCATCAAAAAAGAAGTCGAGTCTAGCTCTATAAATATACTTTCCCCCTTTTTCTTTGCAGAGGTAGACTTATATCAGTAATTAAATATGCTAAAAGGCTCACCTAGTCTGTATCTTGAAGTACCCCAACTCATTACATTTTTGTACATTCAATGATTTATAGTCTTTGACTGTATTCATCAAAACTCTCCATATCAGCCCACGTCCAGAAGCCAGTGACATGGCATGTGACTTTAGTAAGGGCTTAGACCTACAAATAGTTGCTGCATATCTGTTGATTCACATCAACCAGTTACAAGTATGTTTTTCTCTGGCTTATGGCAAATGCAGGACAACTCACAATAGCTTAAAAAAAAAGTCTTGCCTCATAGAAAGAATTCCATATGGTTCTATCCCACTTCAACACCACAAGGAAATTGTCACAGAAAAGATTTACACATTAAAGCATCGCTTTAGTCTCAGATACTTTACCTTGATTTACAGTGTTTCCACACCTTCACACTTTAAGATAATGTTATCATAGTATCTGGATGCTACCGAATTCTCACTATGTTAAAAAATATATTTAAGTTTATATCTAAGCTTCTGTTATGGTAAATAAAGCCCTGTGATTTCAGAAGGCACACAGATCATTGAAAAATGGGTCTAGCAACCAAAATCTTCTCTCTCATACAATGATAAATTGTGCCATTCCAGCAGCTATTTAGACCTCACTGCCTGAACTCATGCTGACCTGAAACATACCCATTCCTTCATTACCCCAAGCTTTGTGTCATGTGTAGCATCAAACAACTTATCTTCTTCCTGCTTACAACACCTCCAGCAATAGCACTCTTTTCAAAGTTAAAAAAAAAAAAAAGAAAAAAGGCAAAAAAAGCAGACTACTTAAAATTAACTGATGCTTATGAAGTTAAAACAAAACAGAACAGCACACCCAGCTCTGCTCTGTATTTTTCAGCAGCACAATATCCTGCGGTGGCCTCAGCCAGCTGGGCTCTGTGACCCTCGGATTGATCCCTTGAGTGCGTTCCCGTTTCATCAAGCAATGAACACTCCAGCCCCAAAGCCAGCAAGAAGTTTGTCACTGACTTCAGCTGAGAACAGGAACCGGCTCAATCATAAGAAACCTTGAGCTAAATAAAGCAGCAAGAAAAGGCACAGGAGGGAGGTGGGGGGTGTCAGCTCAGAGTGCTGTGGGGCACAGCTCTGCTTGTTACCAAGGTTACTTGGTACTTCCCCACATAAGATTTCATTTTCAATCACCGATAAATCTGCAAAAGTTTGACCCCCTTGAGTGGGAAACTGGGGTTGAAATGCATTAAATATGTGCTGCAGCCTGATCTCAGGGGGAGGAAAAGGTTTCCAGACATAATATTGTAGGCGGTTTTGAGAAAGAGGTTACAGGGAAATGTGTGGATGTGGAAAGCTCTTTTCCAGTAAAGACTCGCACTATGGCCCTGCTTTGGGTCTGACAATAAGTATGACACATCAAAAATATACTGATTGTGTCAGACATGTGTCTAAACAAAAATCTGCCCAAATTTGAACAAGTTGTAAGTCCTCAAACAGAACGGAAAAGAAAAACACCAGTTAAAAAACACTCAATAAAGATATATTCAATTTTTAGCTGCTTTAGCCGATAAGCTGCTTAGGCAATTTCAGCCATTCCCTCAAGGCTCCCATGCCAGCAGGTTTGCTCTAGGCTGGGGCTGAGCGGGACTCTCCCGGAAACTGCAATCCCAGTGTGCTGAATGCTGTTCTGTATAAAAGCATGGATACCCTCTTCCTCCACCAGCATCTCCCCAGCCAACACCTCATTTGCTCCAGTGAACATGGAAGAGAAAGTTTTCAGAACTAAACATAGTAGGGACAAAAGTGTCAGGCTAGCAATGTTTAGGGAGAAATAGAGGGGAAAAAAGTATGTAAGTAGGGAAATTTCTCTCCCTAAACCCTTAATGACTGGTCTGAAGAGGCTGAAATTACAATAGATGAGAAATGGGATCTGAAAGTCATGGAAACAGAGATTATTCACAAGTCTGGCACTGAAATCTGGCTAAAAAAATGTGGCAAAGATGTGTGGCAATGTGGTGTGAGTCTCAGCTCTGATGATCTTGGATGCAGAAGAAATGCTGAGACTATGTCCAAGTGGTACCTTGGCTGAAGAATATTTGGAAAAGAGTCCAGTCCTGAGGTTCAGTGGGAACAAACCAACATGGCAGCAAATACCAAAGTCCAAGCAAAGACTGACCAGAGGAAGATCCTTGATCAGGGTCATTTTTGTGGCTGAGCCAAAAACTGAGATTTCTGCCAAATATTTATGAAGTGAATCATAGATGGGATTGGTGCTGCTTCATGCCAGCCTATGGGAAAGATGCTTGGTGGCCACCACTAGTGGCCCTGCTTGATGTGGTGGACAGGAAGATCTCTGGTCTCTCCAACAACTCACAGAGGTGCACATTTCATACCCTAACATTAATTTGGGGTTTGCAAAAAGTGAGTTGACAGGGAGCAACTTCTTCCCCTGCGTCTCTCATATTCCCTGGTCTGTTCATGTAGTTTTATTTTAAAAGGCTTGATTCTGTTACCTATAGCTGAATCCATTCCTGTGGTGCCTCAGCCTGTACTTACCTACACAATTCTATTTCTTGAAGCTCAATGAGAGCTAGGAAATTGTGTTTTGAGATGTGCACCTTGTCATTGCATAAAGACCTTATACTGTAGAGGACACGAGAAAAGGGATATTTTTCATGCTTGAGAAATAGTTATGGCCATATTGAAGAGTACAGCCTCCTTCTCCTCAAAGATTGTTTTAATCCTAATATCATACAAGAGGATAACTTTTGTACTACAGTAAAATCTGATATGAGCAGCCTCACTGACTTAGAACATCATTCCTTCTCATGAACAAGCACAGACAGTATTACTCTGGGATCTTTTCATAAATTTACTTAAAACATGATGGTTTCAAGTTTTGCATGCCACTTTCTGTTAGTTACTCAGAGAAACTTCGTTAAAAAAAAATTTTAAGCCTCACTACAGATGGGAAAAACAGAGCCCCATGAGAGAATAGTACTTGCTCCAACTCCCTATGCAACCCAGGAGGTGATTTGGAAGAGAAGACATAACCTCCTACCACACAAGCCTCCTCTATAGCAACCCAAAAAAAAACAGCCAAGATTATTTAACTTGTGGTGACAGTTGCTTTTCAGTAAAAAGGCTGAAAAATATCTTGATCAGTGCCATAGCTCATGAACTTGCACAAAACTTTCCAGTTCAAAGCACACAATAAATCTGGCATATGGCCTGTCTCACCTGCCACTCTGAGAACTACCAGGTCATTTGGTCCCTGGAAGGATCACTTCATTCATATCCTGGTGCTGTTTCTTTCCCAGTGCTATACTGGTTGCATGACTGACAAAGGAAAGGACAGTTCTTGCTAAACTTGCAGCATCTCAGAAGTTTCATCCAGGGAACCTTCTTGCATTTCCATTACTACTCCTTCCCTTCTCAAATGATGCTCCTTGATATTTTCTGCTCACCACAGATGTGCTGTTATCTGTGCAGAGGTTGGGCCAGCACAAGCCATTTAGCCTGGCAGTTTGAAGAAAAATGTTTGAGTGCCTTTTACAGAAGAGCAAACATTGACTCACGTTAGGAAATGTCACTTGTGCGATGCGCTACTTTGCAAGACCACCATGGTTGCACTGCCTCACTCTGATCAGCCACATTAATATTTGAATACTGGATGACAACAGCTGAAGATTAATTGCAGTAAGTTATTCATGCCTGGAGGTTCAGATTTCCAAGCAGAAGCATGTGGGCTAGACTATGGCATTTCAGCATATCCCCAAGGAATGTGTGGTGGGAAGTCACCCAGACCCAAGAGGATCAGAATAGCTTGTACCTTTGCAAAATAATCCCTCTTCCCGCTTCTCTATATCCAGGACACTTCACCATCAATGTTATGCCAAGGGCCTTTTCTTGCTGCCAGCCAGCACTGTCAGACAGCGTGCTTACAAAAGGTGTGGACATACTCAGCCTTGTATCCCATTGGAGAATGACACATCACTTATTTTGCTATGGAAGCAAAAAAGGCCATTCTCAGACAAGCAAGACAATGTGTTTGTGTACTGATCAAGTCAGGACCTGTTTGGCCCTCAGCATTTATTTCAGTTCCCTACTCCTTACATAAGAGTCTTCAAGCGAGAAAGGCTTTGAGAACATGACAGTGTGAGAAGAGATCCTGTCAAAACATAAGTGTGAAGGCCTGTGCGGTGAAGAGCCTCTCAAGAATGCTTTCTGTCACAAGAACAAACCATTTCCCTTGAATTGTTCCTGACACACACAGAGCATGAAACTGATGTCCAGGAGCATTACTGGAAAGCCAGGGCAGAAAGGTTCAGCCAGCCAGCACCTAACCCTTTGCAGGAGGGGATCCAAGGAGTGCCTGCATCCCACTGCTACTTTGCACCTAGGGTTTGAGGAATATAAATAGCAGTGAGGTTACTTGAGATATTACATATGTTTTCCTGAAGTCATCATAATACACACTTTTTCTTCTACCATGTCATTTTTCAAATAAGGAAGGAGAAGCAGCCTACTTCTCAGAAAGGCCCAGAAATCCCAGCTTAACCCCAGCAACATCTAAGGCAGTGCTTTCAGCTATTGTAAAATCAACTACCTCTGTGGCAGGGAAGAACGATGCATCTGACTCCATGTTATCAGAAGGCTAATTTATTATTTTATTATACTATATTATGTTAAAGAAAACTATACTATACCATGCTAAAGAATACAGAAAGGATACTTACAGAATGCTAAAGAGATAATAATAAAAACTCCTGACTCTTTCCACAGTCCCAACACAGCTTGGCCCCTAATTGGCCAATGAGTCAAAACAACTCACACCGGAGTCCAATCAAGACTCATCACTTCAGGTAAACAATTTTCAAACACATTCCACATGGCACAAACATAGGAGAAGCAAATGAGATAAGAATTGTTTTCCTTTTCTCTGGGGCCTCTCGCTGCCTTTCAGCTTCCCAGGAGAAAAATCCTGGGCAAAGGGATCATGTTCAGAGAATGTGGATGCCACATTCAGCATGCGAAATTCCACTGAAGACAGGACTAGAAGATAATACTTGCTGATTCCCACCTTTCCAATGGAAGTTCAGAACCTGCAGAAAGAAAGTCTCTAGTATAAAATTCAATACTACCAAATCACTACACAGAAGCCACCAAGACATCAGGTTTTAAACACATGGATCCAGTCGTTATTGCCTTCTTGAAACTCACTGCCTGACATCTCCACACAGCAAGTAACAAAAGATGAAAATTTTGGCTAAATATTAATTAAGAGATATGCAAAGGAGTACAAATTGAATTCTTCAATATACTGAACACTATTTTAACAAATGAACTTCTGCTACGCAGAAGTTCAGACAGAAATAATCTTGAAACATGACTTTCAGTTCCCACATAGGAACAAACTACAATAAAACAATTATTAAAAATAGCTGCAATTTCTCTACTGATTGCTACTGAAAATCAGAATAATTTTTAAAATAACCAACGAGAGTGTGAGAAGTTTTCTTGGGCTAAATATGAACAGTAAAAAATATTGATCTTTTAGGCTTTCTGAGGGACAAAAAAGTCCAAATTTAAAGTCCTCTCCTTCTCCCTCTTTCTATGACCTGGGCAGAGACAGGAGACATTTATAACGATGTGTAGTAAAGTCAATTTTTCCACTGCTTTGCAATCATGTACCTCCATAAAACAGACAGAATGCTGCCAGTGGAAAGACAGAGAACTTCTGGTGTGTGCCTTTTATCCTGCTATTTTACACCAGTATGGGCATAAAACAGGCTCACACAGTTCTCATGGATCATTACAAAAGTCCAGGTCAACAAAGATTGGGCTCCTTGTCTAAACTGTCAGCTGTGACCCTCATGAAGATCCCCTGCCTCTAAAACACACAGCACTGCTCTGGCAAAGGACTGCTGGAAGTGATTCTGTGCTGCTGTCTGCTGAGATTACACAGACCACTCCAAAGATTTCCACCCCTTCCACATCTATTAGCCAACCTCTGAAGTTTAGTGCCACAAATTATCCATATTGTAATGCAGCATGTTTTATGCAGCTACAAGTTACTCAAGATCACCAACACCTCGAGGAACTGAGAAAACAAACAAACAAATGGAAAAGAAAAAAAACCTAGCCAAAAAAGAAAAAGGGGAAAAAGCGTAAACAACAAGCTAGAAAATCATCTTTACCTTAAGCAAGATGTGTTAGAGACTATTTTAAAAGCAGCAAGCTCAGGATTTCAGCCTGAGATACAGGCAGTGTTGAGACAAGGGGTTTACTCCAAATTCAATATAACTAGTATTTACCAGAGGCGGGAAAAGGTTCAGAATATAGAGCAGGTCAAGTAAAAGGATTGTGCAAAATTGAAAACACCTGGAAGGTGGGGCACATATGGTGGATGTGCTGACTATATAGGAGCAGACAGGAAGAAAAAGGGAGTTTGTATTCTGGGTGGAAAAGAGCTGTCTACTGCCATGAGCCAGCATCTGAAACTGTTGAAACCCATTACAGCCATGTTCCCAAGCAAACAGCATTAGACTGTGCTGGGCTTAGTCCTCACAGCTTCACAGGGAACAGCATGGGAACTTACTAGGCAGAGGCCAGTGCCTTCCCGTTTTATCTTAGTCCCTCCCAAAGAGCAAAGGGCATGTTCAGGTGTGAGCAAGCATTTACAGAAGTGTTGCTGCCATCCTGCTCAGGCTTCCTTCAGCCCAAGCTCCAGCAGGGCACAGACACAACCACTCTGAGCACATTGTGAGTAAAAAACTGGGGTGGGCGGGGAAGGGAAGGAGGCAAAAAAACACCCCCCATGTATCTAAACTACAAGGGATGAGACTGTGAGTTAACTTAGCTGGGGTTATTTTCCCTCCAAGTTTTGCATAAGAATCATTAAGAACTAAAGGGATAGGAAAAGTTCTGAAAGAACAGTTGAAAAGATACCGTTTTACAGCCTGTCATAGCGTTTTTTTCTTAAAATAAAATTTATTTGAATAAAATATTAGATATTAGCTATAATAACCTATTGAAAAAATAGTGTGTTAAATATTAGCAAAAAACTCTCTAAAAGTGTTGTTCCAGAGTCACTCTCAAGATCCAGTTGGGAACTGGCTGTGACAACTCTGATGCTTCCAAGGGGGCAGGAGCAGGGAAGACAGCAGTAACTCACCAGCAGTAGCTTTCAACATTACTCATTTTTTCCAAGCAACAATCTCAAGAAGAAAACTTAGTTCCATTCCTCCACACTGTCCCTCTCCCTACTTCCCCAATTGCCATCCCCCAGGAAGTCTAGGTTCTGATCCTAGCTGTCCGTAAGTCTTGTAATAGTCAATAAAAGCATGAATTAATAAATAGATAATTAGATCCAAGTATTTTCATGATCCAATCTGCCCTGGCTCTTGCTTCATTAAGCCATGCATAAATGGCCCTCAAGCACAAGTGATTAACACTGCCAAAAGCCAGACATCCCACTTCTGTACTTCACAGCAGTCTAGTATCTGAGGATGCAGCACGCCCTTTCACATTAACTGAAGCTCCTACTCATCAGCAGCCCAAAGGAGCAGTACTATTGGAAATGCCATTTGATTAGTCTGTCACTCAAGGAGAAGAGCCTTATTTATTATTAAAGCAAAAATTCTCATTAAACTTTATTTTTCAGTAAACCTGGGACTAACTGATCTCCACAACTTTTTAGTTTGTTCTGGTACAGTCTTAAGCAGCACACCAAATACAGTGTTTCACAAAGCTAGTTGGAAACAGTTTGCAGAGCCTTTTTACCTCATTCACATTTTAGCTAGTATAATGAAGATGGACATAGAAACATTTAGCAGAAAAGAACACTAGGATTTTCCCCCTTCCTCAAGTTCTTACAGAGCTTCACTTTGGGGGCAATTCAGCCTCCTTTCAGAGCTGCTTTTAGAGACTCTTAAAACAGGTAACAACATTCAGGATTTGGAAAGTGAGAGGTCACATAATGCAATTACTTCAGATAATCAGATCTGCAGAGTTACTGAGGCATCAGCAATGTTTGTCACTGCCTCTCAGGAGCTTAAAGCACATAAACAAAATCAATTCCAAGTCCAGAATCACAAACAAATAAATCGGTTACCCAAACAGATGAGAAAGAGGGAAGCAGTTTTCCCCGAAGCCACTCAGATTTACATCAACAGAACAGAGCAACCCACTGTTTCCAACCACTTTGGAATGTTAAAGGCAAAACATAAATTGACTTCATAATATCATCTTAATAAGCACAACCAGCATCAGTATCAGAGTCTAAGCCTACCTACCTCTGGTCCAGTCTACCCCTTTGCATTTATTATTGAAAAGGGTAACAAAATATGAAGGTGTTTGTTTGTCTTTGAAATTAATTGGTGAGTCAGTATTCACCAACAAGTAAGTCAGGACAAGAACACTTCCACACATAGTCTTCCTCCATGAGGTTCCAGCAAACTTTCTGCAGAAATCAGTTAAGAGTTGTGCCTGTATAAGAAAGAGTTCAGCCAGGTACTGTGAGAATTATGGTGCACAACACCTATTCCATTAGAAATAAATGATCTCATTTACATTTTAATACTGTGGAACAAGCCACTCTCAACAGGGCAGTTTGCTAGAGTTACTGAAGATGTACAGAAGTTGTAATTTTCATCATAAATGCACATTATGTTCTCATCAGAGAAATTAAAAGACCAATAGGCATATTAGAGAAACTGCCTTTCTGGGAGGTCCCTCCAAATTTTCATGAACACAGTCTCTTCCTGTCTTGCAGTGTATTGTTGCACAGCTAAATATCACAAGAAGTCTCATTAGTTGAATAGAAATAAGTACAGAAAGTATTGTACTTTTCATTGACCCTTTGGAATGAACAACACCATACAGATGGAAATCACACCCAAATATCTAAAGCTGTAAATAATTTAACTGGACAAACTCTAAATACATTCCAATAACTACAGAATGTACTGATTTCTCTCTTTTATTTAGAGTTTCATTTCTTTGAATAGTGTACTACTTAAAATAAGAACCTGCCATACCTGGTGGATCAGAGGATGGAAACACAAACTGTTGTGTAGGTGCTGCAGTGCACCAAAATACCATTTCTAATTTTTTTCTCTTTTAGCAAAGACTGAAATCAGGGCTGGGTCAAAGTCTGCTTAGAGGATGGGGACATTGGTTTTACTGCATGCCTTTTGTACTCACTGTGATCTTAATATTGCTCATGAGAAATCCAAGTAGTATTTGGCAAATAACTATGGCTCAGTGAAACAGCCAACACCCACTCAAATATTAAAAGACCTTGAAATACACTCTTCACAAGTTATTTCTACAGTGGCAATCACATGTTTATGGGGTGCTAGTGCTTACAACAAACAGAGACAGAGTCCTTATTTTAAGCTCTTAGGTAGGGAAGTAACATTAACCCAGTGCTTCCATTTCCAAGGAGACAGACACAATCATTAAGTTGAAAGCTATTTTGAGGAAATTTTTTTCTTCAGCATTTCTAACTGGGTTTGCATCACTTTATACAGAACAATCATGAGAGCCAAAATGAGAACCCTTCCATGTCACTCTCACTGTCTATCTGGCTTTAAGACTATTAGCATTATTGTTTTCATAACAGAAGAGCTTCAGGATAACAGAAAATCCCAGGAGAGCCTACAGCTCTTTAGTGAGCATTCCCAAAGTAGGGTGAGAGATGGTTTTGCACGACATCAAGATCTGGGTCAATGCCAAACATAACCCAGACCGAGTTTCGGGATGTCCAGTTGTGGGATTTCAACAAGCACTGTTTCCTTCTTTCTTCTCTTCCCATTTTCTGGAGTTTTTTAGAAAACCTCAAGAGGAAGTGGGGTTACTTCGGGATGAGATCATCAATTACCTACAAAGGATATCTGTAAAATGCTTTCTTCTAAGTTTCCCAGAAAAGAAAAGGAAAAACAAACAAACAAACAAACAAACAACAACAAACCAAAAACCAGAAGAAACTCTTCTCTCAAAACCCCTTTCCTGCTACCCCAAAAGAGGCAGAAGGCTAAAACAGCTTTATCCACTGATACAGCTTTCATTATACATTGAAACATATTCAGATCATTTTCAAGACACTGTCAATGGTAAAAGTGGAATAGCTTGATGAAGAACTTCCCTTAGATTCAAAATTTTACGTGTAAACAGAGAGTATGAATTTAGCAGTTCTACCCACCTTATAAGCACATTACTGTCAAAGGAAATCCTCACCTCAAGTGAGTATTTTTTACATTTTTTTATAGACCCTGGCTGAGAACTGGGGCAGCTCGTGAAGGACACCTCACAACAGCACACAGCTACTTGAGTACCACGCTGCTATCGTCTCTAACCACTCACTGAAACATGCCTTGCAGCAGAGAGAGAAGTCTGTAGCCTACAGAGCAAGGAAAGAGTCAAAATGATTTTGCTCATTCGCCACCCCCCCTCCCTTATCATCATGCAGGAGGAGGAGGGCGATCTATTGATACTGGGTGTAAAGACAGCTGCTCTTCTGATCCAGCGTGGCTTTTGTTAGCAGCAGCAGAGCCGGTGAAAGAGAACAAACGCTCTCCCATACGTGCATTGTTAGGGCAGGAGACAAAAGAATACCTGTTTTGAATCACTGAGGACTATTACTGTAACAAAGTACAAGATAACATTTCGCCAGAGGATACAAGAGATTCTGAGAGGAGCAACAATGAAACCAGACAACCTTTCCGTCATCTTATCAAAAACTGCTTGGGGTACTTACTGAACAGTGGGGGGGGCAATAATAGCAAATAGAGAGCAAACACAGTTAATCTTTGCACAAAGGCTTTTTGATAAGTAATAAAATAGAGTTAAGAGAGGCGTGCTGGCCTTTGCCAACTCACATTGCTTAGAAGAAAGGATATAAGACAGGCCTAAACAATTTTAAAATAAACAAATCCATACACAACAGGGAAATGTTGCATGAATGAATTTTCTCATTCTCCTTTTTCAAGCAATTCAAGAAGCAATCAAAGCACTCTAAGGTTTGCTATGCTTTTACATACTTTTTTTGACACATTGCTTTACAGAACCTTCACAACAGCCCACTATCAGCAGCTTTGGTGTCACTGTATGGTATGTAAATGGAATAGGCAGATCTTTGACATAAAAATAATAATCTCTGGTAAAATTACAGTACTACAGTGTATCATAGCATCAGAACTATGGAAATATTAATACATGGATCTTTGACAATACAATGTAAGATGTCACTTTGAGCAGTTATTATGCTAATAACGGATACTTATTATAAAACAACATGAAAGAGGTAAGCTATGTGGGTGTAGAAAGGGATATTTAGTGTTCAGAAAATGTATTTAAAAGGAAAAAAAAAAGCAAGTGCTTCATACAGCATCTAATCCCACATTAGGCAGATGAGGAGTTCCCTGGCAGATGGGTGTCAGGGTACCCTGGGACTTGGATGAAGCAGCACATTATCTCTCAAGGGAGCACACATGCCAATATAATTTACAACATCCTTTGAGCTTGTTTATGTTATGGAGTGGGCCAAACTGGGACCAAAATCATGAAGGAGGGGGGAAACGTGGCACTAGAGCTTTGAGGATTAACTAGAAAAACTGCTCATCAAGTCCAGCAGGTTTTCAACAGAACATATTCTGCCCCATGCTCACTGACTTCAAAATAAAATTAAATAAATTCCATTACTAAAGAAAGAAAGAAACCACAATGAGGAAAATGTCTCATACCAAATTCCCTATACAAAGCAAGCAATAAGCCAGCATCATGACTGGTTCCATTCAAGCTACAAGAAAGTGTCCATTTACATTAAAAAAAAAATACTAAGACTATTAAATGTTGCATTTAAAGCCAAAAGAAATATTTACAAAGAGTTTGTAATATAAGGAGGAATCCAAGGAAAGAGAGTCTCTCTTTGCCTGATGGCTAAAGAGTAAATTTGTCTCGGGTTTTTCTAGTTGGGAAAGGAGCAATTTATAGATATTCTACATTAATTCTCACCTGAGCTTTTTTACTCTGCACTAAGACCCTGTTTTCCACCTAATCTGAACTACAGAGTCACTCAGGGAGCAGAATCACCCATTTGGTACGGGGAGACTGCACTCTAAATTCAAACCTTAGCTGCGCTTTACAAAACCTTCCATACCAACAAAGCCAACTGAAGCCAGTTCTCACCCTTACAAAAACATCCCTCAGCCCTGAAATAAACACAAATGCCATGTTTGTGAAGACAGAGCAGAAGATGCAACACTTCAGACAGCAGCCATAAATAAAACTCTTACATGCACAAACATAATCCATTTCAAACAGGAATGTTGGTGCTTGTGCAGCAGTGGTTGGAAATACCTGTCTTTCAACATTAAGCCTTGTGAGGATAATGCTTAGCTGCAATCTAAACCTGGGTGATTGCAGCAGAACAACCAGAAGCTGTGTGATTACTTATTGCAGCTCCCAGTCAGGGAGAGGCAAATCTGCCACGTAGCTCATATGCAGGTACAAGGAACACCTTGTCTCAAACAAAATAACACAGGGGATTATTTGGATTTTGCTTACAGTTGCAAGGATTTCCTCATGCATATTTCTGTGTACAGATGCATCTCCAGGACAATTGCACTGACCATGGACTAGATCACAGATAATAATTTTAATTACTTGGCAATTTCCTGGCCCAAGTTTATTCAACCTCCCAGCCATGCACCACCTATCCTTCCCCCTCTTTCAGATTCCTACAACTTTTCCAGGTTAGTGCAGGCTCCCTGATAACTTTATGGCCTTTTACATGGTTTAGTTACCTTCTGGAGTAGGCAATGGGCACCTGCAAAAGCTATCAACAAGAACCTGGGAGTCTGCAAACTAAAAGCTACTGCTTTACTAGCATGACAGCAATAGACAGCTGTAACCAGCCATTGCTGTGTTCAAATCCCTGATACCTCCCAATCTACAACTTGTCCTTCCCATGCTTTTCATTCTGAACTTAATTACGACCCAACATACTATGAACAAGATTTGAACAGCGGTATTTATCCAGTAGAAAGCACTAATGCTATCATCAGTTAGACCTGGAGCAGGCTGGGAAGATAACAAGAACACAAGGCATATAGGAGAAGGCATTCAGGAGGGAGCAGTAAGTTTTCCCCTGTACACACCCTTTAGAGATATGCAGATGGAGGGGGGGAGAAAAATAAAAGCCTTAGGCACATTCCTGCTAGCTCTCATGATCAAATTCCTACTTTTACAGTATTTAGGGTTTTGTTTTGTTTTTTTTTTCCTAAACCTTCAGTTCTACTAATCAAGGTATTTTGTCATACTTGCAAATTTCCCTTCACAGAAAGGTGGCAGGCAGAGCATAAGAAAAGTCTTGAAAAAAGATTCCTCCAGAAGCTAAAAAGCAAAAGTCATTCATAAATCATTCATCAGTCCTAAGCCATACTCATCACTGGGATCCTGTTTCATGTGACTTGAACTGCAATGTCTACCATAACCACTGAATTTCCCTTCCCGACAGGTGAACATAACTCATTTTGCTCTGTGTGCTAGGAAGCTCTGGAATTTTTCTTGGCATTTTAAGATAAACTGTCCCTTCAGGCTCTTACAGTCTCCTCTTCCCTTCTAATACCAAAGCCTCAATTAGACCATGATTAAAGAGGATGCACTTACCAGCAGAAGGTAAAGGTTGTCAGCTTTATTACAGGTCAGGAATGTGTTTCTCTCTGTATTCTAGACTTCAGAGTTTAATGGGGAAATAGAGTTTACTAACAGGCAAGTCAGATTTTCTCAACAGGATTCAATCTTGATTATCAATTAAACAGACATAAAAATATCTAACCAGATGGTTTCTGCCAGTCAACAGAAGTCTTAAGGGGAAGAGAACTTACACTCATTGACAGAAATATCTAACAGAAAACTAAAATAAATCCAACAGGAGATGTGCTTCATGTGATGCTTTGAACTTCTCTTTGCTAAAAAAACAAGAGTGAATCTGTGTACTGTAGAATATTGTTTAACAAAATTCTTCAGCTCCATTTTCTTTGTGAATATGTTTATCAAGCTTCAGAGTGCTGATCAGTTTTTAGGAAAATGTGATGCAAAATTATTAACTACTGTGGCACAGAAGCCAGGCATTGAACTCCTCACCCCATTTGCATAGAGGCCCAGCTCCATTGATTCTCCTTTGCATTTGACCAGTTTCCCTCTGTTTTCCTCATACTTCAGCTTCTGCACAGGTTCAAACAGACATCTATTTTTTAATTGCCAAGGAAAACATTGCTTTCTCCTGCATAGTTCTTCACGTGGTTTCCTCACAAAGATGACACTATCCCATAGTGTTTAATGCGTAACATTCATTTTTGGATCAGTAACAAGTTGAAAGTCTGGTAATGCACACTCTCCTAATTTAGAAAAGGAGCTTTATAACACTGAAATATTGCAAGAAGCTCCACATCTTGCCCTTCCATTAATTTGTTACTTTTGGAATCTCATCAGCAATTCTTAATTGATGTACTCTGAGCCATGCCATCAAATATTCTCTATGGATCTTGTTGGCAATAATGGTTAATTTCTAAATTTTGGTAAGTTAGTGATTATTTAGGTTGTGATTACTTCAGAGTAAAAATATTCTTACGTTTTGGAAAGCCCCAGTAAAGAGTGGGCATTGCTACAGATAAATAATATACTGCAATAAGTATTCTTATAATGGTAATGTATGATGCACGGCCATTTTCCAGATGCTACAGAACTAATTGTGCTGCCAACAGAAGCAGCCAAATCCAAAACAGATCCATATGAGGAATTATTGTTGAATCAACCTCATCAGTGAGAAAAGCTTCTGCCACACAAACCTTTTTTCACCTTAACATAATCTTCATAAAGCTAATGAAATGCAGCCTACCCCTGTTACAGCTGTAAAACCAAAGTAACTCCCATATAGGTGAGTTGGAACTGATGTAAAGGAGAGCCAGGATTAAGGATATTTTCCATCAGAGCAAAGAGTGATCTGTTTATGTTGTTAGTGATGTGACACCACTGCAAAGCAGCCTCTGCGTGGAACAAACACTGCTTGGCACAGATTCCACTCTGACCTGGAAAAACTATGTAGTGGCAAAGCTGTCATACTGGAGCTGCATCACCACCCAAAAGTTCTTTACATCCTCAAGTCTTACAGCACAACTGGCCCCGTTGGTTTGTCTGCAGGGTAAAATATTTCTCCACAAAAAGAAAAGCTATATTTCTCCTCAGGTTTTAAAGAAGTAGGCAAGTAGGATGTATGGACTTTTAGACCATAAAGGGTGACTAGAACATCTAGTTTGGCTTTCTTGAAACAAAAGCCAAAAGCCTTCAGCCAAATATACAATACAAACAAAACCACAAAGAGGAAGACTTATACCACAACCTTTCCTAGTCACCACTTAGCTAATCTTTAGATTTTTAGTATTTTTAATCCTCCCTCATAAATCAGTACCTCTAGCTCCCAATTATTTTAGTAACAGGATCTCTGAGCTGTATCATGTATAGAAAATTAATGACCTTTAAAATAGAAGGTTTACTTACACAGACAGTTGCTATTGTAGCACAGATGCATAGTTAAGCAGGTCCATGAAATGTTTCACACAAGAACCTAATTCAAGAGAAGGAAATACTTTACACAAATCCTTGGATGACAAAAGGTCAAACGCAATGAAGTTCCTATCAGAGAAAAAACCTGCTTAAGTCTATTTGCCAAGTACTGCAAACAGGTTAACCATACACATAATTAAGTTCTGAATCCCTTTATGATCATATGGCATCAGCCTGATTACAATTATGATGCAGATGTCATTTTAAGTAGAGAATCACTACTCTGGACAAGTTTTATAAATGATTCTCATTGATTATCATTTCCAGTTAAAGAAAATAAAAGCATTAAATGGCCACTTTGATGTTGGAAGTGGCCTTTCACCTGGATTATTTCCCTAATGGATGAGGGTTAAATTTACCGTGACAGCAGCACCTAACCACATTTTGTATGGCCTCAAATTTGACGGCACCAATATCACATCAGCAGCAGGCTGAGTTGGTAAGACCATGGCATGCAGTATTTGTACCAGAAGTATGATTATTAGTATCCTAGGAAGTCAGAAAACCCAGACATCTTCCAATCACCTACTTTACATTTCAGTAGCTAAAAGAATGACACACAGCTATACTATGACCTACAACAGGATTTTCAAAGGAACACACATTTTTCTCATTTACATTTCTTTTCTGCTTAATGTACCTCAACTTTATTAATTTCAGCTCCAAAATGTTGGCATTCCCAGTAACAACCTATAACCACAAGTAAGTAAATCATAGGTAACATCCCTCTCTCCAAACAAAGAAAATATTGTATTTCTAACATAGTACTGCCTCTTTCAGTTAGCACAGCCATGTGAAATTAAATATAAAAGCTCCAGTGAGTGATTTTTTAACTAATCCTGTGTAACACGTTTTGCAAAAATGTCAAAAAGAAATATAGTCCAGTTCCTGAATACAGAATGGAAATTGTTTACTTTACAATCCAGACTTCTCTATTTACATAAAAATAACTTCAGTACAGCAGAAATTTTAGGCTACAACACAATATTAATGGAGTTCGATTGCATATTATTCTAAATGGGTTATTTTACAGTCATTGCAACATTAGATCTAAATGCAAGACACAGACTTATACTTGCAGTATATTTTAGTGTGCAAACAATATTTCAAAAAGAGCCATAGGTAAGCATCAGAAAAGAACTTTTCTAAAAATACCACCCTCCTAAACCCTGTATTTGTATACAGGCACAAAACTCTGTTTTAGTATTAATGTTACTTATCTCAGAATGACAACCTGATATTCCAGTGAGGAAGACTGACAACACTTCCTGGTTGTAGAATGAGCCACGTATCACCTTTGCTTCAGTTCTTCACTGATATTTCTTTAGTGTTCCTTTTACTGGCAAGGTTTTGTTTTATATTGGTTTTACTGTTGTCCTAGCTGTAACTGTACACTACACATGCCTCTCTACAGTCCATCCACGAAGGAAATGAATCATTACAGCTTTTACTTACAGGGCCTGACTTTTCAGTGCAAGCTGTAAGGTTTCCATCCTCAGTATCACTCAGCACAGGGGCGCTTCCATTAGATTGTGTTATTAGCCAGGAGTCCTCTGGAGAGCTCTGCTTCCACCGGAAAGTGCCATAAACATGAGCCGCAGTGGATGCCAGCTGGGAAGAGAAACGCATTGCTGTATCCCTTTAATGGGAGAAGTTGCTCCCCAGTGCAGCTGGCAAGCTGTTCTCAGGCTCCCCTTTGGAGCCAGCCAGAAGACAGCAGTTCATGTTCACCAGGAATTGCTTTCTATTTGCTTTCATCTTCCCTTAGATTGAAGCAGTATTTTAACAAATGGAATAAAATGTTTAAAGCTGCCTCTACCATATGGCTGGGACAGTCTGCAGGCTTCTGCTTTGGGAGGGAGGTGATCCCCACCACTTCTTTGAGCCTGAGGGAAACTGGTACTGATGTCAGCAGTAGCCATCAGCCTGAGGAACATGTAATTTACTCCAAGCAGCTGTCATGCCTCCCAGGGCCAGGGCTGCAGGAGGGCTGAGCACCCTTCAGGCAGCCATACTGCCATGGACTGTGAAACCAGAGCTTTCACATCTTTGGTTCTGTTGCCTCTCCAGACCTACCTGACCTTTTGAAACCTCTGGGCTTTTTCCTGAGGACCTAAGAGGTAAGCACCATTTACTGCTGGGACTTACACAGTTCTGAAAGTCTTGGCTCCACACCAAGTGCCAAAGTGCAAGGGTATCAGACTTTTCTGCAAGGACTATCTTCATGTAACAGGCTCCTGTTCAGCTTGCCATGAATCCACATCTGGCTGTGAGAACCTGTCTCTTAGTTACTGAAATAAGATCAAATTCTGAAATTCCCCAAAGGAAGTATTTTTGAAAAATTATTTTAACCAGCTTACATCCTCCACTGACTCATCAACTCTCCCTCCAATCCACTGGATCTGTTGAAGCTGCATCCTCAGAGATCCACAAAGAGGGACAGAAAGAAATGGAGAGGAGGAAAAGAAAGTAGTAGGCAAAAAGTTAATCTTGACTCTCTCTTGTCCAGTGCCTAACCCTAACTTACACCAATGAAGAAAAATAGAGTAATAACAAACAAACAAACAAACAAACAAAAAAATGAAACCAAGGAAAAAAGAAGGGGAAGGTGGGGAAATAGAGGGAACTTCTCAGACTTGGAGTATAAGTGGGTCACTGTCACTAGGCTGTGATTCTGTGGACATAGTTTGAGAGACAGAAGACTTGGCGCACAAAGCAGGCCACAATAATGAGCAATGGCAGATTTGCATGTCAGGTCTTTCCACCACAGTACAATTAGTCTGCTGATACTAAGGCATGACTAAGGATGGTGGGATATGAGGGTAAGTGATAGAGACAAAATGAATGATTAAATGGCCTCAGATCTAACTTGTGACCTCATTCTATCATAAACAGCTAAAAGTGAGAGAACTCGTGTGTGGATCAAAAACCTGGCAGGGTTAGCTGAGCACATGAGACAAAAGAAATAGCACAGAGCACTCATTCTTGGGCTGCCACGATGTTCAGTCTGCACCAGCGACACAGAAGACTCAGGTAGCATCTGGGTCCCAGAACAACCTCGCTAACTACCAGGGGAGATGATTAGGCTGCTTCCAGAGATAAAAAGCAGCAGCTGCTGATTAAGGAGAGCCAAGAGGCAGCAGAAACACTCTCAGTGTCTGCTGCAGAGCAGTAAGCAATAAAAAGACTGGAATCCACGTGAACAAGATGTCACTCTCCAGATCTCTTATCCATGTAGCACACAGCTCACCAGGCTGAACGGGGATCAACCCAGAAATGCTGGTTAACTCTGTACTGCAGTCTTTCCCACAGTCTCCACAAATCCAACTCAAAAGCTTGGTTCTAGGCTCTTCTGTTTGTTCATCAAAATACAGTCCCCTTTAAGCTCTAGGAAGTGTGTTCAAGAGGCGCCAGGGTATGTCTAAGAGACTAGAGTCACCAAGATGTGGCAGCAGGTGAAAAAGGTCATCTTAATTTTCCTGCTCTCTCTGCGTTACTTCTCCGTGGCAATTCTCAGGGGCCCTTCCATTAGACTGTGATATTAGCCAGGAGTCCTCTGGAGAGTCCTGTCATCCCAGTTGATTTGATTAGCAGCTACAACCATGAACAAACCACCTTGTCCTATGATGCACTCCCATTCCCAAGAACCAAGCATTACGAAACACTGAAAGTTTTCCAAACCTGTTCTATGTCATACTCTGAAACCAGACAAAGATACTTGCTATTATCCACATGTGTGGGAGAGACAGTCACCTTTAGAGACAAATTTGTGGCATTTGCTCTTTAGAAACACTGAAATGCAGTGATTCAAATTCCTAATGAGACCACAAAAGAGTCTGCTGTGGCTTTTAGGGAATAAGCAGACATGATGAGATTTAGGAAGGAAATGTGCACAACTGTGGTAATCTGTACAGTAACAAAGAATTGCTACTGGAGATCTACCCAGACACAATACTGCAACTGAGAGATTGCACAAGCAGCTAAATATGGGGGGAAATTGACCTCATCAACAACAGCTGCTTCAAACTAACAGGCATTTACCTTTTCCACCATTCTTTTTCTTTTTTTA
This sequence comes from Peucedramus taeniatus, assembly GCA_013400575.1. Taxonomy (NCBI): domain Eukaryota; kingdom Metazoa; phylum Chordata; class Aves; order Passeriformes; family Fringillidae; genus Peucedramus; species Peucedramus taeniatus. The sequence goes on along the minus strand of WBNO01015703.1, from coordinate 27,167 downwards.
ATCCCTACCATTGCAATTGGATAGAATCATAGAATCATTTAGGAAAAGACATCTAAGATCATGGAGTCCAACAGCTAACACAGCCAAATTGACCCTTAAATCATGTCCCTAAGCCTACCCTCTTAAACTCTTGCCCTCAGTTATCCAGTGACTTCAACTTCCATCAGCAATGAGTTCCCAGTATGGTAGAGCGTTTCTTCTGACTTACTTTTGACTTTGTCACTTTTAACCTTCACCGAATGCTCCTTGCTCTTCCCTGATGGTAGAAATAGCATTTCTTGTTCTGTAAAGCCTACACCTTCGTTGTCTGTAACCTTTTATCATCTCACTTCTGATTCATTTCCTCTCCAAGGTAAACAGCCCCAATCTCTTCAATCTTGTGCTATATGAAAGTTTTTTCCTTGTCTGTTTAAAAACTGATTTATGTAAACAGTTAAAAACTTACTCTGTTAGCTTAGCTCGTATCTATAAATTAGCCATGCATATTAAATTTGTATTAGCTAGGTTTAACTGAATTAAGTGTATCCACACAGGATTTTTCATCAAATTCCTAAAGTCGGTTTAAAATGACACCTTTTGTTAAAGCAAAGCAAATGAAACTGTAGTTAGGCCATAGTCAGTTTCTGATCCACAAATACTTCCAAGAAGAATTCAGACAGTGCTTCAGGAAAAGGGTATATTTCAGCAGACCCCTTAGAGAGTGTTATCTCCATTATCCTGAAATTCATGAAGCCCCCACGCATAGCAGGGAGTAATTCTTCTGAAATATTTTCCATCAGCAACACAGGGATTTGTTACAGAATTAACTTAACATGTTTTACCTTGATAGCACCACCATTTGTAGGAGATAGTTTATTGCCTAGGCAAGGCAAAGTGCTATTAAAGCACAGATTTTAATTCAGCTGCAAGTAAGCTGCCCTATTGTACCCAGAACACAACAGCAATATAATGAAAACGGCTATAAAAATTAATTCTGAAAATATCAAGTACAATCATTGCTAAGTTTAAACAAAGGATATTTGCTGGTTCATTCCAAGACTTAGCTGCACTCAAAATCCAATGAAAACTGGATTTTACACATACAGGCACACAGAGACATTTGCCTATGGAATAGAAGTTTTAAATTATGGCTATTAAATGTGTGGTATTTCTTAATGACAGCATTCATTGTTATCCTTCTAATAATACATTTGACAGAGGAAGAAAAGAGGAATTTATTGAAAAGCTGCCAATGGATTTTAATAAAAAATACTTCCCAATAGAAGGCATCAACATTCTTATCTACTAGGCCACAAGTGCTTGAGTATTTCTCAAGGAACTTAGATGCACTATTTTGCAATAGAAACTTACAGAAAATTACAAAGAAGCAAATAATTCTAAAAATCAAACATACAGGCCACTGAGTTGAAATAAAGTAATTTCCCACATTAACATTCAGATCCATTATACATGCATACAAATTTCCATGCAAATCAGACTTCACTTATTGTGTATTTTGCCTAATTTAATGAAAAATGAAAAAGACAAAAGAACACCTAACTCCTTCCATTTTACCTGTTAAGTTGCTGCTGCCTGCAGGACCCTGGTGATGGCATTTCCATTGAGACTAATCACAGAGAAGAAGTGTGCACATAAACAAGAGAAAACTCATGCTCAGGTTAGAGAGAGCAGCCACCCAGCCTGTCCGTCATGTTCACCTCTATTCACACAGTAATTGCTGAACTCTGGAAAGCTGACTAGACCCATCATGATCTCAGAACACTAGTTGTCCCCTACTGAACCATTTTCAAAATGCAGCTAAGTATAAAAGGAGAGATTGTCAGACAATTCAGCTTTAGAGAACTCACTTTCACCGTACGCAGAGAATTGGCAAAAGCAGCTGAAATACACAATCAGTCCTGGTCACTGCTACAGCTGCAGTCCTGGCAGAGATGCGTCTTTGTGCCCATGCCATGTGTGTGTCCCTTTGACACTTCCCTATAACCTTCATTCCTCTTTTCCCACAGGGAAATGTATTGGCAGTCTCCTGCCCGCATCAGTTCCATGCTAGCGGGATGTGCAGGCTGGATGGGCAGAGCTGCTGTGGGAAAGGCTTATACAGAGCCCCATTTTGCTTCAAAATGCCTTCCTGCCAGCTCACTTCTCCTGCCTAACTCCACTATCTATAGCTTTCAAATGCTTCCCCTTCATAATCACACCTCCTACTATTCTGAAGACTATTTTCTGGGAACGCTGAACATATTTGTTGGCTCACTGGCCCCTAGCACACTGACTGCTCATTCAATAGCATTCACACAAGACTGGAAAAGACTTGTCATCCTCTTACTATCTGGCACTCTGTTAGTAGCTTACTACTGTTTCCCTCTGCAGTACAGGTCCAAATTGAATGTCAGACACAGGAAAATGCCAGCAAAGGCTCCGGTTCACAGTCAGGAACCAGCCACAGGATACAGTCCAAAACTAGATACACACTGGCACATTACCATTATTAACACAAGGTTAGCCATGAGTAAAGCCCTTTGTCATTCTTCTTTTTGACAGTGAGAACAGGGAAAAATAGGGTTATTACAGTATTTCAAATATCTGCTGGGTGGTAACATCCTATAGTAGTAGCATTAGTCAAAAACTCAGGCAGACATTAGGATAAACAGATTCTCCTGCTTCCATAGCCAGGACTTCTCAGAAGCAAATTCCCATGGAGATCATACAACCTACAGTGTAATTGTCTCCTGGTTTCCTAAAGATTCAGACAAGGAAGGAAGGGATTAGGCCTGTAAGTCTTCCTGCTCACTACCCAGCCTGCCAAGCACATTCACCACCCAGCCTCATTCCTCCCGCTGCCTGGCTGTGTGACTGACTGACCTTCCCAGACTCTGCACAGCCACAGCAAATACACCTGGGGCATTCCTGATGGTGGCTGAATTGTCAGCTAAAATAATCACCTGGCTGTCACCAGGAGCAACACAGGTAGGGCAAAGGGGAGCAGCTCAATGCGCATGCTTTCAGTCAACATGGTAAACAGCTAGCATATGGTAATTCTGAGGGGGCTGACACACTGCAGCAAATCATTAAAAGGCTGACACTCAGCTGTAAGAGCTGACACTTTAAAGTTACTCCCTAGCACAAAAGAGAAAAAATGAAAGTGAAATGTGACTGAACTGTTGTTTTGCATGCTCATATTTTGTTGACAAATTCATTTGTAGGTATGAATTCGGCCCTTTCTTAAGAGTGTCACCACCAGTTGCTGATAAAAAAGCAACCTGACTCTATTACAGATGTGTTACTCTTCAAACTGATGCTCCAGCAAGAGCAAGAGGACAAAAAAATCCGCTCTTATAAATCTGTTGTGCAGGCTAAGGCTACATTATCAACTGCAATATTTGACATTGTTACGCATCCCTTCTAAAAAAGACTACTTAGAATTTGAAATATTATATTATAATGAAATACCTCTTTAAATATATCAACCTTGGAAAATGTAAGTTAGCCAACAGTTTCCACTTCAAAATACATTTCCTTTTTAAGGTCCTTCAAAACACTGTTCAGTTATTACACTAACACTTTATATCAACTGTCTATTACCAAAAATAGATTCAGATTAGGTATCACATCTCCAGCACACTGGTGTTCCTGAGTTCTAAGACTGTTTTTGATACAGTAGGGTATGCAATTTTATACTGCTGAAATATTATACTTGGTGCTACATCAATATGTAAGTGTACAGGTTTCATTGTAGCAGCACTGTTTAATTACATGAGAGAAGATTAATTACAGAAAGGAAGATGGCATTTCTCACTCAAAACCTCAGAATTCCAAGATCTGATCATGCAAATATGTAAAACTGCAGTCGTATTTGTAGTTGCATTCACTTAAGACAATTGTCAGGTAATTCATATCAACTTTTGGAGCTTAAGTGCATCTGAAAACTCTCTGTGGATGCCATTTCATTTTAAAAAACATCACAGCATTTTCCAGCACAGAATCATACAGGAAGGACGTGGAAGATTTACAGAATTCTCCCGCTCCAAGGAAGGATAATTCCTAATCCCAAACAAAATCTCATCAAGGGACTTTCTAGAGGGTTTTGTGTGAAACATAGTAAGATTTGAACAATGCATGTTCAGTAAAATTGTTATTATAGTAAACTTTAAACCTTCAGATTTATTTCAAAATGAGATCTGTCCATGTTCCTTCCTTTTTCTTCTCTTCCAAATGTGGAAATTACTCCCGAAATTATACTGCTCAAAACAATTCTCTTGCAGCTCTGAAGAATAGAAGTGAGTTTCAATTTCCCATTGATACTATAGAATGTCACTCTCCTAAGTGTGTAAACGTAAGAATACTTTAAGATGTTAGAGCACTGAGAATGCACATCTAACCCCATCTGAACCTGCTAATACACCTTCCTCTGGATTATTTTTTAACAATCTCAACTTCTCCACTCCCTCATGCATAATTTCTACTCGTAACAAGTTTTACTTGATCATAAATCATTTTAGTCAGTAAAATATAACATGCCTATGAAAAACATGGTGAAATTCCTTTGCTAGTAGGGCACAAAATTTGTCCTTAGCCTACATGAAGTCAAATATTAGATCTCAGCTTTTGAGATGTTGAAGCTATTTTCCAAACCCTGTGTTTTTTTAAATTTAATAATTTACTATTCCTTTCGATGCTTACACTTCTGGGCTGATGCTGAAGTGCTGTCAGAGAGGTACAGTAATAGTCATGGCAAGGGTGTGGTCTCTGTTTTCTGTTGCTGAGTCCACAGAAGCACTGCCAGCACACCCTGGCACTGGTTTGGAAGGAGATCAGAAGAGAGGACAGTAACAGACTACAGATGTGAGGTAAGACTTTGTCCCTCTCTGTGTCCAGTATTGCATTGGGATCCAGTACCAGCTGCACAAATGGAGTATGGGAATAGTATTTTACCCATGGTGAATGTGCCTCCAGATACTACAGATCAAGCAGTGGCCTGCCATACAAGCAGGTCGCATTCCCTCATTCTTGCTAACTGAGGGAAAAGGATGAACTGCCTTGCTCTTCTTTTCTGTAACTTAGCCTTTCAAATTTATCACTACATCCCATTGGTGCATTTATGCATTTTACATTGGTTTGGCTTTTAAATATGAGTTTTATTATATCTGCCTCACTGCTGTACATATGCTTCTCCCCCATAATTTTATGCACCATGATAACATAACAAGTGTTGGTTGGAAGAAGAGCTCAACATTTTCTGCTTTTACTCTACACAACACATACACTTCTGCTTGTGCACAGAGTAGCTTGGTGCACAGTGTGTTTCTGTACTTTTCATTTGGTAGCTCACCTTTTAAATTCTCTGCAGTGATCTCCACACCACCTTTCAGAAGTCCTGACCCTGACTACTGAACTTCTGTACTTCTCACAGTGTTCTGGGTAGCTCTGCCACAGATGTACGACAAAACAAGGACCACACTGCATGCTGAGACTATTGATACCACAGAACTGTGTGTCAACAGGTCTAACTGCTCTGACCCGAGTCTTAAAAATGGCAAAAGTTCTACCTATGACAGATTAATCTATAATTTCCCTTTGTGTAGGTGAGAAACAAGTAATCTCTATCAGCAAATAAGAGAGTAATGCTTTAGGCCCCTGTTAACTGTTGTGTCACTGTGTCTTCCTGCTCCTAGTTCTTAATATCACACAGTACATAATACACAAGCACTTGCTATCTATGGTTTTCTGACTTTATTATCTCAAGTCTCTTCCAGTTACTACCATCAGATGTGGATGTACGACTAAGAGGTGTCACGATGTGATTGTAGGTAACACACACAGTCACTTGTGAAATGCAGACTGACATTGCAGAATGACACCTTTCCATGGGCTTTGTCTGAATCTGCAGACAAACACAGGCAGTATGGATAGTTCTGGCTACTAGGAATAATGCCACAGTCAATAGCATAGTGTGACCAAACAGATAACCTGCTGTGAGGAGCTAAGTCTGTCTCTAAAACAGCAGCAATTAAGTATAAGTGTGACTGCACCACCTGATCAGTTAGGAAAACCTCAGTGACTGTTTTGTGTACAGCAGCATGCAAAAGCATATGACTGTGAAACACTGCCTGTAGAGAGAAAATTGTTGAATCTTACCAACAGGCAGAACATGCAGAGTGGAGAGCAGACCAGAGAACCCAGAGCCTTTTTCCTGCCCTGAGCACCACTTCCCAGCACACGGTGATCCTAGTTTTGATGTTGATTGGCTGATTATCTCATGACAGTCCTGTGGTGTAACCTTTTTTGTAAAGATTCCCTGAGACACATTGACCTTGATCACCTCTGATGCTCTAACCTCTACATGGTCTCTCTCTGAATTGATCTATCAATTATTTATCTTCTGCACAGGGTGTGTCCTCTTGACAAAGACAAGAAGTGGCACCCTTGGATCCCATTTTAAGGTCAATCAAGGCTATGCTTTGCGTAAGACCACAACAGCACGTGACACTGCATTAGCCACCTACCTACTGTGGGAGGCAGATTAAGTCTGACTCTTTGTTGCTGCCTTGTTCCTCTTGAAAACCTGCTTGGCTTTCCTTCCCTTTAAGCTTGCTGCTCCTCCCTTCTCCCTTTGGAAAGATGTTCATGACCTCCTCCAAACCTAAATGTTCTCTGTTTAAGTAAAAATTTCCCCAAGTGCACAACAGGCCCCCTTTAACTACATGCACTGAAGTGACTACAGAACATCTGGGGATGTCTGTCTTTGAGGCCACGCCAGCAACCTCACCATTTCCCTGCATCCATCTTCACAGCCATCTGATAATGGTGTGTCATTTCCTGTGCCACACCATGTGTGCAGGGATGTAGATGTTAATGTGGATGCTGGCTGCTCTGTTTAAGGAAAAAGCCATTTTATCACTTGAAAATTTCAGCATGTCCCTGACATAGTGAAGTTGAAACATGTTTCCAGTTATAAATTAGTTCATATAGAAGCACTCTATAAATGGACTGATCTTCCCAAAACCACTTACTAGATCGGGGAAAATTTAGTTTAAGAGCATATCCTATGATAGTGGGAGAAATAAGACAAGACAAAAAATGGGGATTATTTAAGTTCCAAGATCTTTGGGGAGATCCTTTTTAGCCTGTCATATCTCAAACCAAACTAACCTAAATATTATTGTATCTCTTTTCTTTGGCAATGGCTTGCTGTTGCCTTTTATTACATATGAAACAATAGGTAGGAAAGAGTAAGCCATTTAATTATTAAAAGTGGTTTTCCCATACTTTGAAAGTCTGCATGTCCTCGAAGCACACTCAATAAAGTTAACAAGGCTAACCAGGGCACTGTACAATGTCTGTGAAGCCTCAGTAGGCGTTTTGCGAACCTGGCGGAATTCTGCTGTGTGCTTCCTTACCTCCACATGGACCCAGTGCACACTTCATAAAGCTCTTTTGCCTCAAAACACAAACCTTACAAACTTCTCTCTTCTAGACCTACTCAAAAGTTGCTGCTTTCAATTAGCTTTCCAGCTACTCCCTCTCTGCCCCTCCATGTCACTCCCTCTCACTCTTAATTCACCTGAAGAGCAGAAGTTATTTGCAACCTACCCCCACACATCATGTTCACCTGCCCATCTCTAAGAATTTGTAGTCACCCTTCCTCTGCCATGACTGATCATACAGTAACTGCCTCAAGGCAAAAAACTACTCCTTTTGAATCCACAGAAAAGCACAATGCTTATTTATTTATATTATGTTGAATACAAAATTGCTACTAAATATAATAGCCCATTAAAGTTATCTTTGGTAGATACTAGCCCTTTAACTCCCTTTCCACAAAGACCTTGAGTATGTTAATTTGGATCCAAAACCAGATTTTCTGCTATGATCTCCTAAAAATCAGTACAGACTCGGTAATAACCTCAGTGAGAAAACCAGCACTGGGTAATAGCAAAAAGGAGATGCCAGTGGTGCTTGAGGCACTTGTTGAAATCAATTAACACAGACTCTGTGCTGATGGAACAGGCATGGATTCTACAGTATTTTCATTTAATTCTCCAATCAATTATAAGAATCTTTTGCAGATGGTCTAGAACTAAAGGGGGGAATATTACCTTTATTTTCCCCACACTTGCTGATCACATTATCACTTCGAATAACTTGTGTCAATTAGCTTTTTGGAGATAATAAACTCTGTAACCATAGGACAAGGTGTTCAATGGAATGAACTCTGAAGCCCAGGAACACTAAGTGCATTAACCAAGCTTTGTGGCTTGAGTCTGTAATTTTGATTCACCCAACACTTGCTTTTCAGTCAAGGAAACTATTCCTATTCTGCTTCTGTAACAAGATTGGTCTTCATATAAAATATAATGAAAATAACAGCTGTATTTAAACACATGGCAGAAGCTATTAGGCGTGGAAGAATTACTCTTTTCTAGTAAATTATGGCTGTCTAACAAATTTTATACATGACTGTCCTTGTCCGTTCTATGAGCCAGATGTTGTCTTGTTTTATCCCAGTTAAGATGCACTCATTACTAGAGTTCCTGAAACAATTTATATATTGCCCCTGTATCTCAGAATGCAATGTGGGGAATTGAAATAAAAAAGGATTTTTTGCTATAGGCAGAGGAGAATTTCAGAACCATGCAGCAAGGATGACAGTGAGGAATGAAAGAAACTACTCTAGAATACTAACATTTGCATTGCCTTTCAGATCCGTTTTTTTTTTTTTTTTTTTCATTCTACACATTTAAACATCACACTAAAACCTGATCTGATCCCTGCTTTTATGGAAATCATTATCAGTTGTCCTGTTGTTACTTTTCCCATTTGCAGCTGTAGTCCAATTTTCTTTACTATTTGAGTCTTTTCAGGGACAAGATGTTAAAAAACAATAACTCTATCAAGACTCTGCAACTTTTTATACTGTGTCTGGACAAAAATCCACCTAGTACAAGGTGCTAGGAAATAATCCCAGTCACCATATGAGCAGCTTGGCTACAGCCAGGCAGAGAATAACCAAATATGGAACCAAACAAAAACTGAACCACTTCACACATCAGTAACTATACGTCTCTCTTAGCTTAGGCAATTAAGTAAACTTAAACATAAGTCCAGTAAAAATTGCTGTGTAAGGATTCAGCACAACACAGTAAGTTTTTACCACAGATAGAGATGGTCTAAAAACACTGCGAGCATCTAGGAAAACACTGGGAATAGCATGCAACAACATGGGCATTGTTCGTCTCTAGCTTCATTGATTATCCATTGTTTGAAGCCTCAGATTTGTTACAAGCTGGCACTCAGCTCTTGGCCAGGAGCTCCTGTGAATACTGGGCTTTTGAGAACAAGCTCTACTTAAGTGGGAAGGATATGCCATGCACTGGCCAAGCTCTGGACTGTCATATGCAGTCCTGAATAGGACTGCTTTCCAGTCTCAGCACATAGGCACGAGCACATACCACTACATTTGAGTCAAGGCAATGTCCAAACTGCTCAAGAGGAGATAACAAAGCTCTTTTCAGTGCTGCATCTTCCTCCAAGCAGGAATCCTCACAACCCTTCTGCCGCCAAGACAAAATTGCCTTTAACCAGAGAGTCAGTTCTGTGTCTTCTGCATACAAAACTTATGGTTGTGTTGCCGATGATTCAAGAGAATTGTTCAGCTCCCACCCATGATGTTCATTGTTTATGTCCCTGGATTTGTTACCCAATCAACTACATATGCACTTAATTTCACTTTGTATTAGCTCTAAGCAGTATTTATTTTTCATGAAATCTCTCTATTACAATAGAGAGATTTTCTGTTTACCCCAGAAACCAGTCAGAATGTGATCATCTTCTCAAGCTTCATCCACTTATTGATCAGTTGGATGAAAAATTTAAACTGCTGTAAGACTGGTAAACTCCACCAAGACATTTCTCATACAATTTATTTGAGAGGACAACTATTTTAAATAGCATATTCTTCTTTCAGAAGTCTCAGTATTGGGTAAAATTTTGAAGAATCATTCACATGCACTATCATGTGTGTTGTTTTAACACAGACACAGGCAAATCACAGAAATCAATTCCTTGCTCTCCAGCTTTATGCTTTAACATAAAAACCACATTCTCCACATTCCAGATCCTGGGATGCAGGTAATTATCTTCTCAGTAGCTGGTACAGTGTTGCATTTTGTATTTAGTGCAAGAATAATATTGTCCTACTGTTGACATCTACTTAAGGTAAGATTTTTTTCCCATATCATAGAATCATAGAATCTTAAAGTAGTTTGTGCCGGAAGGGACCTTAAAAACCATCTAGTTCCAAACCCCTTGCCACTCTACTGGGTTGCTTAAAACCCCATCCAACCACATATGGGGCATCAACAACTTCTCTGGGCAACCTCTTCCAGGTGCCTCACCACCCACATAGTTTATTCCTAATGCCTAATTAAGAATTATCTCTTCCAGTTTAAAGCCTTTTCCCTTGTCCTGTCATTACATGCCCGTGTAAAAAGTCTCTCTCCAGGTCTCCTGTAGGCCCCCTTTACATACTGGAAGGCTGCTTAGGGTCTCCAGAGCTTTCTCTTCTCCAGGCTGAACAGCCCCAGCTCCCTCAGCCTGTCTCCATTGGAGAGGTGCTCCAGCCCTCTGATCATCTTTGTGGCCTCTTCTGGACTCACTCCAGCAGCTCCATGTCCTCCTTATGTTGGGGTACCAGAGCTGGATGCAGTGCTCCAGGTGGGGTGCACAAGAGTGGAACAGAGGGGGAGAATCACCACCCTTGACCTGCTTGCTGGTCATGCAGTAAAAGGAATTCCCAAAATATGAGACAAAAAGTAATTTTGGTGATATGAAAATGATGAGGTCTTGTTCCCGATATCTTGTCTCCTTTTGGATTCTTTGATGTCTAATAGAACATGAGTTTGTTATTCTTGACTTCAGATACTAACAGTTTTTCTCATTCTCTCTGTTCTTCGCATCTGCTTAATTTTGTAACAGAGGCGCAATCCTAGGTTCATCTAAGGATTCATTCTCTCACTAGAAAGAAGAGTGAGGCAGATACATGAAATGCATCAAAACGCAGAAGTAGATCTGCCTTCAAAGAAAGGCTTTCAGTTCATAGTGAATTTCCTCTTTTTGATTTTTTTTAATCTGAATTTTTTACTTAGTCTCCTCAAAGCAGATGGCTCTTGGGTCTTGGTCATCAAAACAGGTTAATGGCAGGGTTAATAGCTTTGCTGCCCACATCAGCAATATGAAGGACTAAAACCTCCCTTACAGAGGCACCTGCCAGGCGCTCTGGCTTTGGGCAGCCATTCCAGGAACACATGTCCAGGAGTCTCCTCATACAGTCATGAGTTAGCCTGCCCAAGAGGTGTGATCTGGGAATGTGCAGAATAAATATCTGAATATGAGGGACTCAGAATGTCCTGGGTCTGTGGCTTTGGGTCAGGCTCACCACCAAGGCAGCCACCAGGCTCTGGGAACTCTGGAAGAACAGGGTGCTGTCTTTTTTTCAGACCACTTCATCAGGAAGAAACTGAACTATGCAGATCAATACCAATATCACAATGGTCCACAGCACAGATAGGAGCAGCTTAAGAATAAAGAACAGGTGCTTAAGAGTGGATCTGAAAAAGACAGAGTTGATGTTGCTGGGCTGGGGAATGATTTCTGAAATCTTCTTAGCAACGATTTAGACAAAGACACATTATTCTCCAGCTCTGTCCTCACTTTAAGCATACACTTGAATTTCTGTCTGACATCAAAATCTGAGAATAGCAACAGCCACAAGTTTGGCTTGATATTTCTGCCATATCTGTGTGGTGAAGAATTTGTCCATCTATGCATACAATGTCCTGACCTTGACTATTCATGCCTGCATTACATCTTGGCAGAACCATAGCCCATGATAAACTTGGCACAAAGCCTTCAGTACTTGGAAACTCCAGCTAATACAAGGTGGTATTTTACAAGCATTTTACACTATTATCAGGAGAAGCTGCTACCATCAGCAACCAGTAGCATTGTCTATTTCTGCTTTCTTCATCCCACACATCCTATACCATACTATGGTTCCTCATAGCCATTACCGATTTCAATTTCAGCTTTTGGTTCTTAACTTCTGATTGCTCAATGGGATGGGTCCATACTATCTGGCAAAAGAAAACTCAGTCAAATCTCCACGAAACATGACAGTGGTTACCAGAGCCTTTTCACAATGGAAGTGCCTAAGGTAAGCTAAGCACATCTGATCTGAGACTGGAGTGATCTACCCCCTGAAAGAATCCCCATCACGTGCTTCAAGCATAAACTGCATTTCTTGAGCCTTCTCTCTCTAAATGTAAACACACAGTAACATTTGGCTTTCCAAATCAAACATAACTAAATACATAAGAGAAACTATTAAAAAAGAATTCCCCTGAAGTGTCTTCCACTATTCCTGACCTACTGCTTGTGGAGGATGAATGAACAAGCACTGTATAGTTGATAGCACTATTCTTGTAAATATGCTAGTGGATGGCTTTCAGAGACTGATGATCAGATCATGTGTACAGCGGAACAGAATACCCAAGTTAATACCAAGTGCCTTTCCCCAAAGCACTCAGCTTTTCCCCTCTAGAAGGTCACACTTAGGTGCCATTATCACACAGCACTATCACAGGTGAGCATCGTGGGAAATAACATGCAAAAAAGCCCACAAAACACCTCAGAACTCTTGCATGAAACACTGGCAAATTGGTTGTGAACCAGAACACAGTGTAGCCAGCCCCCATAGGCTTGGTTTTGCTATAACCTTGGCACACTCATTTCCATGTAAATACACAGAAAGCTCTTTGCTTTGGAGCTATTTCACAGGTGGTTTTCTATCTGGAATGTAGGTATAAAGTGAAAGCTCTGGGGGTGCTTGTAGATCATTTTTGCTAAATGATTTGTGCATACCAGAGAGATGCAGAAGTCCTCCTCAGTATGAAATGTTATATTACCAAATCCATACCTCAGACCAACTTTTGAAGAACTTGGGGGCTTTGGAAAATGGAAACACTGTAATAGACTGGCTGTAGCTGAGGGCTTAAAAGTCCTAACTCAGGGCTCAGGGTATCACCTCAGGGAAAACTCCACCCATCCTGAGCTGTGAACAGTGAAAAACCTCACCCATAGTCACCAGTTTGCAAAGGAACTGCAAAGCTGCCTTCTACTCCCGAAGTGCTCCTTACGCTGATCCTTGTAGAGATGCAATCATTGCAAAATAAGCTGGAAATAATCCTTGGTACAGTTTTGGGGCCTGGATCCGTTGGCACCAAGTCATGGAGTGGCAAGATGATGTGACAATCCACCCACACAACCTGTCACAGGCATCAGCTGCACCTCCAGCCAGGAATGAACAGCCAGGATTGCAGGTTGTTCTCTCCCCCAGTCACTCACTTTGCCATACAGGAGAATGTCAACATGCTACTGTATATAGGATTAGACCTATATGCTTTTAACTAAAATAACAGAAAACATTAGGAGTGTTGAAAAATGTTTTCTGATGTGTTTTGCTTTAAGAGAAAAAAATAGTATCCATATAGAGTGAGCCTATTAGCTTTCTAACTCTTGCAATCTACTATTTGTTCTTCATTTTCTCCCACCCCAATGGCAACTAGGTTTTAAAGCACCAAGTACTGCATACTTAATAAATTATAAAGTCAATCTTCTTAATTTCTATTCTCATATATCAGTCAGAGATGGTCTCAACAGAAAGATATATGAGAAGTAACCTAGGTCTTCCTCCAACAAAGCACTTAAGCACACACTTCAGCATGTCAGTGTCCCAGCTGAAGACAGTGGGATATATTTCAAGTTACACACGTTTCAAATTTTTATTGAAGTTCAACAACAAATAAACTAATATACAGCAGGAAAAAAACCTTCAGTATCTGTATAAGTGAGACTATGGTAGATCTTCTACTGAAATTCCATAGACTTAGGCAAATACTTGCTTTGGTTAATTCAATGGTCCTTTTGGAGGCAGTGACAAAAAATACTTTTATTAGAACAAAAATTTGACCCAGCTCCTTTTAGATGGAAGTAAAACTCTTTTTATGTCCACTGGAAATGGAGCTCAATGATTAAATATAAGATTTTTTTATAATTGAAGCATGATCCCAAAAAGCAAATGTGACAGTGAAATCATGAGACATTGCAAGACCTTAATCTTTAGGTAGTCATAATTATACATTGTCAGGAATCCAGGTTCTAATGTTCTTTACAATTTCCATGTAGAGTGCTTACACTTCTAGCATGTACCAATGTGTCTCGGAAGTTTGTATAAGGGCCAAAAGAACAGTGGTACAGTTATTTCAATCAATTTAGAAAGTTCTTAGATGATATTTCCAGAAATGCTTAAGTTTTGTCGTTGACTTGGGTTTTCTTCACAACAGTGCTGGATTTTACTATCGCTCTAGTGGGTTTTCCCCTTCTCATCATATTTCTGTTGCCAGTATTTTACCAGATATCTGAAATAGTTCTGCACTAATAAGAAGTACTGGTTGTCCTGGGACAGCATCCAGAAAAGATACATACATTTAGGGAGGTTTGAAATATCACAGCACATCCCAAAAATACAAGCTAGTCATTGCAACAACCTTGGCAATGGCAAACTTGGAAAAGCTAATAGCGGAATTAAAAAAGAGGAATTTATCACACTACTTCAGCATGGCTATAGATANAAAAAAAAAAAAAACCAAAAAAGAGGTAGTACTTTTGTTTACAGGTCCAGAAAATGCTGGCAGATACAGAATAAAAGAGTGCAATCCTGAGTCCTCTAAACACATTAATTAGCCACACCACAGAGAATCAGGCCTTGTTTGGTGTTCATTCACCTTGAGTCACACCTTCTTTGCCTTCCTCATGTCCATGATTGGTAAAACATTAGGCAGACAGTGTGGCACATCAGAAAGTAATCACTGAGCATGGATTTCTGCTGATGGCAGGGTTTTAAAATTCTCGAGGCACTGGCAAAACGAAGTCATGTGTAAATGGCAACCTTGGCTCTACATTTTAATTATTTTGAAAAAAAATAATTTTAAGTTTAGTAAGTAGCACAGTGCAAGGAAAGGGATCCTAGAAACAATCACACACACACAAATAATTCAGCTAGGTACAGTAACATGCAGTCACGACAGAATTAAATATTCATAAACTCAAAGGAGATGAAATTCTGTGTTCAACTATCACAGTATGTAAACCACCAGTTACCATTTTAAAAATAAAGCCCTTGCATCCACCCTCTTAAACTGTACAGGCCCTGTTTAAATGATCCAGCGTCAATACCCTCTTTTAATTAAAACAATAGCACAGATTTTACCGAACAGAAACAAACCTAAAAGTGTAGGAGGCAAATGCTGAAAACTCAGTGTCTACATTTAAAAATACAGTTTTTTAAAAATACAACATGAGAAAGCTTTCTTATGACAACTGGAGCTCTAGTCATGCAAATACGTGGTGTGACATAGTTGTTGCATTGATTAATTGCATTGCTCGCTTACATGCCTTCATTGTGTTACTGTTCTCTTACACATTTGTAACAAAACCAAACTATAGTAAAACTAGTTGAAGAAACACGGCTCAAATCCAGTACATGCCAACATTTCTTTTTTACATTACTCTAGGATTATAATCTGTTTGGGGGTATCTGTGCATTCAAAGAATTACTCGGATTTCAAGAAAATATAAACGGATGTGTTTTACAGTCTAGCACACACGGATCACACCTTGCAACCATCACCGAATTACGATGAAACTTACACATTTAACAGTCTCTGCCTGTCACAGACCTACAGACACAGCAGAATTCATCGGCTTCAGTTTAGCAAACCCATGCCGAGAAAAATGAATGAAGACAGTGCCCACAGACAAAAGCACTGATCAATGCACTCCGCTGACATTATCTTAATGGCAACCTTTTTCCATCCCATCCTCCCTACTTTCCGATTCTCCCAGCAGCAGACACATCCGCACCAAAGGGTGCGATCTGACCCATTTCTCGCTCAACTCCGTCACCCGCAGGTTCTCACTCGGCAGCGAGCAGCCGTCCCCCGGTCCGCAATGACACAGCAGGGCTGGAGGGACAGAGCGCCCGGGCTCCTTCCCCCGAGTGACTCGCCCCTCGCCGCCGGCTGAAAGTCGAGGCGAGGCGCGGGGAGGGAAGGGGAGCAGCGGCCCCGCCGGCCGCGGCCCCTCGAAGTGAGGTTAAACTTTG
>WBNO01015703.1:290-10824 GCA_013400575.1 Peucedramus taeniatus | reverse complement strand
GGCGGGGGCCGGCTCCGCGGGCTGCCCATCGCGGTGGTGCGGGCGCTGGTGCGGGCAGCCGCCAGACCCCGCCGCCGGGGGGATGGGCTCCGGGCACGGAGAAACTCCCTTAACATCCATCTCCATCTTCCAGTTCACTGTATTGCGAGACAAAAGCAGGCAAACACTTTCCACCACCCCGCGTCTTTTTTCTGCCTTCCTTTCTCCCTCGTTTCTTTTTTCCTTCTTTCTTTCTTTCTCTCTTTTGTTTTTTCCTCCTTCCTCCCTTCCTTCCTTTTCCCCCCTCAGGAGGCCGTGACACGCATGGCTCTGGCCGCGGCTGCTGCACCGATCCGGCGGCTGCAATTCTCCCCTAGATCCTCCAGACTTTTGTATCCAGCGTGCGTGTGTAAGAGTGACTGTGTGTGTCTGTGTGTGTGTGTGTGCGTGTCCTTGGCACGGCGGCCTTCAATCGCCCCGAAACAGCAAACGCTAACTAAGCAGATCTCTCGCAACGAAGATCAACTCCCGGCCCCCAGCCTAATTGTGGTGGTTATTTACTTTACGCTATCTGTGTCCCAGGCCCGGACAAGCCCTCCCGGCTGCAGCCCTTTGAACAAAGTTAACTGGAGGGAGCCGAGCTCGGGGAGGGGGTGGGGGCGAGGGGAAACCACCGGGGTTTAACACGGGGGAAGTGACAATAACCCGGTAATGTCAAGTAAAAGTTAAACCTCCCCCTTCCTCCCCTCCCCCTCCCCTCTCCACAGCTCAGGCAAGCGCAATACAGCAAAGCAAAACAAGCGATTTCAGACCTGTGCAAGGTGTTGGTGGCGAGAAGAGAGGAGCATTTACCCGATTGTTGCTTTTATTTTATTTTCCCCTCGCCTCTTCCCCCAGCACCACCCGCTATTGCAAATGTGGGCTCCTTGATGTTAATCTCCTCTCAGCGGTCTGAGTCTATGCGTGTGACTGGAGCTCCCTCTCTCTCAGGCTGCCAGCGCCACGCAGCACTGCACAAGGAGAACTGAAGTAAGGAGAAAAACAAGAACAAATCCAGGCTGGAAATCTAAATCAGTGTTAGCCACCGGCTCTCCGATTTTATCAACACAGATAAAAGAAGAGAAAAGAAAAAAAAAATCGTGTATAAGCTGCTAAATCAGTTGCTACCGCAGTGCACTCTCTGTTTTATTCTTTGTGTTATCTTCCTTCTCAGACTGAAGTTAGACATGATAGAGAAAAATGCTATCTCATTAAGAGTGGTTTATACCAAAACAAGAATTTCTTAGTGATGCCAGAGCCAGGCCAACTCTTCAGCTATTCCCCTTTTCATTTCAAAGAGATGAATGGTGAGCACAGACCTGATCGTTCTTAAATCAGGACACCATCAGGTGACCAGTCTGCACTTCTAAATATAACACCACATTGTCCTGAGGAGCAGCTGCTCTGGAAGTTAACTGGAAACATCTCCTAAGAGCCTGCAGTGCAAAGATCTGATCTATACATCATCCAGCTGATGCATGTACTGACCTCTCCAATAGTGACTACCCGCTCTGCAGAGATACCGGGCCACATCCTCAGGAGCTGGTCTGTTTCACACCAAGAGACAACCTGTCCCAAGATATTTTGGGAAGCAGGTGACTGTCAGGTACTTCATGGCACCCTTTTATTCCTGGCCTTGGGTTGTGTTATGCCCAACAGTATTGTTACTGTGGGAACCTGAACAGTTCTTATTGTTACCATATATTCAGAAAAAGGGCAAGAGCTAACCTTGCAATAGAGAAAAAAAAGTCTTTGTCACACCAAAGCTGTATATTTAAAATACACATCTCTAAAGATCCTTTTGTGTTATTCTCAAAGCATGTCAAGTATTTACAGTCCCTCCTGTTTTCTCAGATTGGTGTAAATGAGGAGTCTTTCTACTGAAATTACCAGCATAAATGTTTAAAATTGAGCTAAATAATTAGACAATCAAGCCGTATATATAAACTTTTATAATCAAATACTTCAGACTACTTACAGTCATTCATTTGTAATCATTGCAATAGACTTTATTGAAAGACTACATTTTGAAGTAGAAAGCCTTATACCTTCTGGACACTCTTGTAGTTCTGGTCTCACAAGCAAAAAGCAGTGCTAAGTGCAGACAGGCACTTTGGAGGGGAGGCTGCACAGCCGCAATGGCTGTGGAACTTGCACCAAGGTGGACTTGACAGCAGAATTGCCCAGAACAAATCAGTGAGCCCACACAGCTGATAAGCCATCCCACTGTCTGTACACCTGCACAGTCACCCCTTCCTTCCACAGAGAAGAAGTCATGCAAGGAACAAACTTCTGTCCTCTAGATCTTTTCAGCCAAAGTACTCCCAGTATCACAGATTGGAAAATGGCAAAATAAAAATGAAAATAAATATATTGTTCGTTCAGGCACTACAGTGCATATTTATAAAAACAACGGATAAATTACATAGAAAACTTCCCATGGTGGGTAATACTAAATAATCCTGTTAGAAAATAACAATTCCCAATCTACCATCTCGAGGACTGAAAGTAAAATTCAAAGCCACCTAAAAATACAGAAAAACTTACCCAAATACAAATATTTGTCCATGCGCTCTGAAGATTATTGGAGCTGGACATTGGCAGAGAACCAAGGAAAACTAATTCCAATGGTGGGGGCCCTGGACTCAGAAAGATCTGCTCCTAATCCTAGAGAGTTTAACCCCCAAAACCAAAAGAAACTTCTGAGAAAGTTTAAGTGACCATGATCATATATAAGAAGAAAAGGGCAGGCACTATCAGACTGTATGAAAGTCAGTACAAAGTTTTGCATTTGGCTGCTGAATTTCAAACTTCCCTTTCTTCCTCTTTTTTACCCCATCTTTCTTTCTGTGCTGCAAGAGATTTACAACTCTATTACAAAAATAAAATTATTTAAAACAATTCATCATAACAGTGTGCTCTCAGTCATTCTCTACACAAACCAGATTGCTGCTATTCAAAGGATTTCCAGAGAATTCTAAGTAGAATATATTTTTTTTAGGCTAAGGTAAAGTTCTGAATAATCATTGCAAATCTCAGTGAGAGAAATAAAGATCTCCAGGCCAAGCACAATTTGAGATAGAAACAGTAACTACAAATCTAGAAACACTAACAGATTGGACAGGAAAACATGATCTGAACCAGCAGCCTGGGGAGATAGGAAGCATGACCTCCTTCCAATCTGTTCAGGGGTCCTTCTGAAGAATGGGACTATAGACCATGATAATGCAACGAGCCACAAAACTGAACAGTTCATCGGTATTGCCTAATGAAAAGGTTTTGGAACCTTCAACTTACTTGGTACATACACTGAACTAAAAGCACAGAATTGTATTTGGAGCTGAGGTGGAAGAATGGTGAACCAGAGCATTTTACCGCATGGCACCAGTCTTGGAAGAGCAGGCATTTGAGAAGCAGAAAGCAGGGAGTCTCACTAGAGGGCAAGCCAATCCACACCAAATAGGCTGAGCTCCTAAGAAAACAACATTGTGTTGAATGCTTCTCAGATGTCCTGACAGACTGAAAAAATTAGCATGGATCTTTCACTTCTGTGCACTGTGGTAAACCAGCATATATTTTAGTTTCTATATAGAATAATAAAGTGCATTACTGAATATGGACTATCTATTACCATATACAACATATATTAAGGATTTCTGAGCCCAGATCTATTGTACATTTTTCAAGAGAAACAGCATTAAGATATTGCTGGTGAAATCAATACTATGACTCATTGACACACAATCCATGCTCTTGCATATTTTGCAGTTGTGTCTTGTACTGTAAAATGGGTACAGGTGACTAAATAGACTCCAGAGACACCGATGTTCTAAAATGCAAATGGAAGACCTTTCATGACCAAGTACATTTCTCGTAGCTCAAAAAATTAAACTCAGGGAGTGATGACAATACGAATTTAATTACAGGCCAAGAATTAGAACAATTTGATGGAAAGGGTCAAAGACTTCTTCTAGAATCCAGTGTAATTTTTATCTTCCTATTCTTGGTTATGATCAGATAATAGTAAAAACATACTGTGCAACCAACATAGCAGGGAGATTCTATGTAGCCCTAATTAATAAGGGTAGAAATGGTGGGAAGACATGCACAAATTAAATGAGTTGCCTAAGATCATAAAGTAGTTCAACAGCAGATTAAAAAGAACATTTATGCCCTTTCCACAATCACTTCTTTTGGTCATTTGTTTCGCTTAGCAATTTGTCACCTCTTATGAGTAGTTAGGATAACTGTTCAGAAACTAACTAAAACATTTATTGATATTTACTTACATAAGGATTAATCTTCAAAGGTATTTTCAGGTCTTTCTCAAGCACATTTACATTTACATTAATGTAGATGAACTGAAAATGTTGCATATAAAATGTACAAAAGTGGCTATTACAAGTTAGCAAGATTTATGCAATCTTTATAAAAATGCAGCTATCAGAGCATTTTGCTTTCTGCTGCTTCACAAATCTGTTGGTTCAGGATTCATCTATCTGCTGCATTCAGCATTTGAATAATTTTGACCTTTTACCACCCTTAGACAATTCAAATAAAAGGTTTCCTGTTGTCAACACAAGCTCCTTGGGGCCTCACTCAGCAGTCTTATCTGTCAACTTGCAATTCTAGGCAATTTCATTTCTCACTTAAGAGTTGCAAACAGAGCTGCTTTCTCATGAAGGCTCTGACTTTAACAATAATTCCGTCCATGCTATACCTTTCAAAGTGGCTAATACAAATATCCAATGGGTCATTTTCCCACTCATTGATCTCAGCTTCTGCCCTCTTAGGCCCGTAACTGCAGGTAAGTAAACATTCGGAACCTGGGGACTTCTGTAATTTTTGAGATCTATCTATGCAAGTATTTTCTGTCTCTGAAAGTCTATAATTTTATGTGCTTAATGAATACTATCCTAAAACAATTACATTGCACTGGGATATAAAGATATTCTGTGGATGTTCATAGAGAGTAAAAGCTGAATATGCTATTTGAATTTCACCATTGTCTACACAGTCCATATGAAAATTGATACATTACAAGCTACATTTTCAAAAGTATCTCATCTTCTAGCTTCCCACCCACAATTTTGATTCAGTTCTCCCCTGCATTCTAACATTTTTGCTCACAGATCCCAAAACCACAAAGAATGGTGGCACAACTCAAGTCTTGAATGATATTTTTTGACACCTTTAAAGACTTATCTCTGTTCCTTTTTTGCAATAAAGAATCCTGTAACCCTTGGGAGATCTACTGAACTCCTACATCTCCTTTTCTAGAAAACCATCAAAATAGAATTGATAGGCTTAATGACTTTTAAACATGAACATAGCTCCTTGTAGTTTAAATTGTACATGACTGACAAACAAAACTTTTCTCTGGCCATAGCCAGAGCGTCATCCTTCCTTGCCCAAGACAATGAGAGAAATGGCCATACACTCACTTTCCATATCAGCATCATGATTTGAGCACACAAGAATCTGTTCTTGTTGTGGAAGGCTTTTTTCACCTCAAAATTGTTATGTGAAGTTGAAAGAGAAGCAGCTATTCTGCTGACTTTTCTGAGAGTTGGCCTGGACTCATAGCTAGTCAGGACATCACTAGGTGGGACAAAAGGCCTAACCTGGGAATCTCAAAGGGAAGAAATGAAGCTCTGAGGGAAATGGATGGGCAGCAAAGCCACATTAGTTTCACACACTGAAAACATCTGTATTTCACTGAGTGATGCTGCAGTCCTCTCGGTTCCTGTGGTAAGCCTGGATCTGTGTCAAATTGAAAAGTTTGACATAGTTTTCAGTACTTGGAAAAGGAATATCTCCACTCAGTTCACTTAGATTAGAAATTGGGAGAAAAAGTAATTTGTCACTATAATAATTTTTAGAAACAAGCAAAAGGGAGATGTTTTAAAACAGCATAAAAAGAATTTATCTAGATAATTTGTTAATGGATGTTATATCTTCATTGCTAGAGAAGAAACTTACAGAAGTAGACAAAGGCATGAGAATGTTCTACACGGGATAGAACATCTCCAGTGGCAGGCAAGGGTTGGTGTGCAAGAACTGAAGTTTGGAGTCACAGTAACAGGGAGAGATGGAGATAAGACGATGTGTGGGCTAAGCCCTCCAACATTTCTGCTTCACCAGCTGATCTGAAAGCCACACACAGCCCTGCTGTGTAAAGTGCAGAGGAGATTTGTGGAGGAACAAGTGCAGGTGTTAGGAGCATCAATTCCTCTCTGATCTCCCATGCCAGGGAGTGTTCCTATGTGCCTTTATATCTGATATTCACAAAGTGGAATTGTAGTGAAACATCATCAGAACAGGAGCATGTCATGGGATAAGGAAGAAGCCCAGAACAATTACGTGTTTAGCTCCAGCAAACACCTTTTTTCTTGGTTTTTTTTTGCCTTTCCCAATCTCTTTTCTTAGCTTCTGTCTCTTGTAGTAGGGTGAAGCATAAGGACTCAATGTGCTAATAGCATCTTATTTTTTTTTTTTTCATAGCAGACTGCATATATACATATGCAAATGTAGTTTTGAGCTGGGATGATGGGTTTTGTTTAAAACTGTCAAAATGAAGTCTGGAAAATTTTCTTGATGATGAAAATAGATGAGTGATCTGTTTGGTAGTATCTGTGTAAACAATATGCACAAACCCACTTTCTTAAAACGTTTCTGCTTTTAATTCTTAAATTAATGCATACTGCTCAATTTGACTACTTCTTTCAACTTCTGCTGGCTCTCTGGCCCTGCTGAGATATGCCCCATTCTCTCCTTGTTCTTTCTGCAGATTGGAAATACATTCAAACTCATCAACTTTCTTAGAGTAAAAAAAACCCAAAGTGTTAAGAATAAATAAGACTGAACACAATTCATCACATCTTCTTAAGGCTAAGAACTGATAACAAGTGTATACATTATCAATTACTCTTCTATTCAAATGCAGGGATTCAAGTACAGGATTTTACAGTTTTGTCCACTATATTCAGGTCTTAACCTGCAACTGATTGAATCCAGTGAGACAGAGAGTACGTATTTAAACAGTACAGTCTTCAGTACTTTAATTAATATTTAGAAAAGAGTCTGACTTCGCTGTCTCTGACTATGATAAACCTGTCTTAAGGCCAGTTTTACAACTACAAGGCGAAATAAAGGACATGGTTCAGAAGGGGAAACACAAAATCCAGAACTTTCCCTTTCCAAAATAATTTTAAATTCCATAAATAGTTTCAATATATCTGTACTTTGGAGCTAACAATGTCTCCTCAATTGTAAAAGCCACGTTTTCATTATTTCTGGGTTTTTTGGGTGCTATAGAGAAAAAAACCCCACAGAGTAAAAAATTTGAAAGAAACCTTTACTGAGTGGGATATCATAGATCTTCATAAACCAACCTGAAAAAATTGTTTTTAATTTTTTTACTCAGAATTGTAGGGTTTAAAATAGACATTTGAAGGAGTGAGTATTAATGAATACAATAGTGAAGCAAATTAATGAGGAAATGAGAAGATTAGAAGATGCAAAAACCTAGGAAACTGATGAAAATTAAAAACCCTGCAAACCGTTTTCTGACTCTGAATGGCAAACTCAAGAGAGATGAAAGATGAATGCATCAAAAAGAACATCTTTTTGTTCCTTGAAAGAATAGGTTATTGTCTACTTGTATTTTTTGGACACCATCACTGGTAGTTCACTCACAAAAAAACAATGGAAGACACATCCCTGCCCCAAGGAATGTACAATCAAAAGAGCCAATGGAAAAATGTCCAGTCATTGCAGAATGAATAGAATTAGATCCAAAATTAAGCAAATGTACTTAAACAGCAATGCCTCCCAGCATATTAGCAATAGCTCAGCAAGAGACACCAGTCAGCCTAACCATTCAAAGACAGATGTTTTGATGACAGATTAAAAATAAATAGACATGGTAATGGATATAAAGAAAATAAACTGAAGTTGCAAGAAATGTTTTGATTTAAAAGCTGAAGTTCTCAGGTCAAATATGCTGTCAACAGGGTATGACACTTAAGGTCTCAAAAAGCACTCAAAGCTAAACTTCAGCTCTGTATATGCAAATCACTGGTGTGTGTGGTTGTTTATCATTGTCACTTGTACAAGAAAATGATAAAATTTACATCTGTAAAAGCCTGTTTGTGCTTAGTTTGTATTCAGTTAGCACATACAGCTGAGGTTTGTATGCATATCTGTATGTTTTATCATTTGCTTGTAGAAAAAGCAGTGCTTAAATTGTACCTGAAAAAATACATGTCATATTTTGAAACTTTGGTTCTGAGTAGTGCTCAGAAAAAGCAAAAAGTCCTAATACAATGGTTCAGACAGAATCAAATCTATTTCCAGCAATGACACCAAAATAAGATCACACAGTTAACAATCAAACAAACAAGATGAGACATCATGCAGATGTTAGAGTGTGTTTGTCTGTTTCCTTTCTTGTGCCCTTTAATTGACAATGAAGTAGTTCATAATTTTTACAGTTGTTAGGGGTCACTTTACCTCAGCGAAGGTTCTAATGCTTTGCTACAAGTAAACACAATTCATAACTCTCAGTATTCTTGTTTGATCCTGCCATGAACACTCTTGGCATGTCTGTTCTTTACAATGTAAACATGTAAAGAACAGAACCATGTAAACAGAACCAAAGTTCCTGGATCAGGAGAGGTATGAGGCTAAACTGGTCAGCTAACCTCTCTCTATGCCATCTTTGGCATTGAGCTAGGCCCTTCACCAAATTCTGTATAAGCACGGTCCAAGCTGTCCTCAGTGCACAGGGATCCATTGGCCTTTGTGTATTTGCTATTAATATACATCCTTTTTATATTTATTTGTGTTTGACAGGGTATTATAGTAAGATCTAGATAAAATGTATTTAGCGTAAGTGCTTAGATTCTGAAACACAAAGCCCAACTGCCAAGGAGAAGAGTGGGACTATAAAGCTCTTCACTGTTGAGTTTAGTTCTTGCATTTGCCTCTAAGAGTCAATGTTAGCCCTCAAACAATAAATCACATTCACTTATAGTCTGGGAGTTTATCTATACAGCTATTTATCTAATTTCATGGGAGCACCAGAAGAACTCACAGCTGCAGAAAATAGTTGAAGTCAGAATCCAACAGCAGTCCAAGAGATTATGTTTTTACTTCTTCATGAGCCACTTAATCTATTCTCAACTTCCAAAGGGTACTTTCCTTGGATCTACCTATATCTACCTCAATTGAAACTCATCTTTCAGGTAAGATAAATGGTGTCCCTCCACAGCAGAATGCAGTATACTTAAAAATGGAATTCAAGTTTGAGAGCTAGAGGGTATGTCTGTGAAGAGAAGGCCTATATGAAATAGATCTAGCAAATGTTTTCTGGTTTAATACAGGAAATTTGTCTGGAAAATAGTCAAAGTGCTAAACAGCTTTTACTAGAAACAATAGAGCTGTATAATAACCTGTGCTGGTTTGGTCCTGGAAAAATCCCTATTTTCTTAGAACTAAGCCAACAGCAAGATGCCTGTTGTTTCTTGGGGTGTTACCACACTGGTGTCTCACAATAAGAAAACAATTTTGCAGAAAAAAACCCTATTTTGAGTGCCTTCTGTGAAATCAATTTGCATTTCTATTACTTTCTAATGAAAAACATTGCCGTTTACATACTTTGCTATATTTATACAGCTTTTATAAGCTTGTCAAGTTATCTATTTTGTTAGCCCTCCATTAAGTGCTCTGGAATAATTGTGTTTACTGTATTAGGCACTTCTGTCTTTTCTAAAGAAAATTAGAAGAAAACTAGAAGTTGATATGTTATCTAAGACCAACAGGCCTCCTACTCTAGTACCCTGACAGTGCCCAGTGTTGAATACACTTCAAAGGAAAATAAGTAGACAAAAGTGTCAAATAAACATGCAATAACTAGTGGGTACTAGACTTTCCTCTTAATTACCACCACACTGTCATTAATTTATGCCAAAAATAACAAATTATATCTACAATGTAAAAATTTTTTTTGCTGCAACTCCTGTAATTGTTTTTATCTTTACCCATATAAATGTCTAATATTCTAAGAATTTAAAAACCATTTTAAAATTCCAAAATAAGGTACAGAAAAGCAAATGCAAATCAGCAGACATTACATTCTCAAACAAGAGTAGTGACTCAGCGTTGTTCAGATGTGCATTTTTATTTCTACAGCTGCATCTTGCAGTGCAGTGCTATCAGTCAGATTGAAGCTCTAAACAATCTGGTGATTCCACAGTTCTGTGACATCTAATAGCTCATTAACTTTTTTCTACCTGTCACAACAACATAACAATCTATTTAAAGAGCTCTTATTTAAGATTTGTCTCCTACTAAAAAAACCTGTGTTCTGGGACATGATTCAGAGGGATGGGAGGATAAAATAGGTACAAGGAGATAATATTGCCTTTGGGCCATTCTTTCTGAAGAAACTAACTTCACAAATGTCACTTAGAGTGAGAACTTTTTTATTGTCTGTTTAGGAAACAATATGGTT
>WBNO01015702.1:11635-59271 GCA_013400575.1 Peucedramus taeniatus | reverse complement strand
TGAAAATTGACAGCTGAAAATGTTAAGAGTATATGTGGAGACCTGGTCCTCATGGAGTTGTATTTACTGTGTATTTCAAGACTCAGTTTTGTTAAGAGAATACAAACACAAGATATATAAAATTATCTAAGGCAATAAAAGCAGTTATTGTAACAATGGCCACATGACTTAACATCTGAGTGTAATTTTAATATGTTCTACATTGTATTTGTGCTTGAAAAAAAGCCTCTTAAGCTTTTTTTTTTTTTGTAGGAAACAAGGGCATTGCTGTTTATCTCATGTAGCATCAAATACAAAGGTGTCTGATCCTGAATTATTTGCTTAGGGCAAGTATATGTTTTTCCCTGTGATATACTCCTTTAAGCATCAGAGATTTTATTGGATATCATTTAGTTCAGATTTAAACACACTGGACTAGTTGAGATTTGTGTTTCATTCATCTCTTCATTCAATAACTCTTGTTCATTTTAAACTTAGGCTAAATTTACTAGCAAGGGCACATAATTACTTAATGAAGAACCTTTCTGTTGACCAGATAAATTCTCCACAAACTTTTGCAGGAGCTGATGTCATTAAGAGCTTCTGTTGCTATAAAACAATGTTAAATTGTACCTTATTTCAATGACCCTACATTGTAAATGAAATATGAAAGCGTGAGATCGGCATCTGCATTGAGGTTGTTCACTTTGGCGATGTCAAATCTGTAAGCTGGTAAGCATTCCAAGGCCACGATTTCATTGAGTCAGATTTGCTATCTGAAAAGGGGAATACAAGTTAGAGACAAACTTTCTTTCACTGGAAATCTAAGACTAAACAAATTAAAAGATTTTTTGGTATTTCATCTCTTTAAAAATACTAGAAGATTGTGAAAGATAAAAAACAAGCCACAAATATGACTGTGGTAACAGCTTTCTGTGTTAGCCACACCCTTAGTTAATGTGCAATCACAGGCTTGTCCTGAGTAAAAGCTCCATATATTCTCAAGAAATAAAGTAGTTAAGATGAAAATTTGATAAAACTGGTTCGTTTTTCAAGATGGGCCCATTTTTGTTTTAGTTTGTTTTTTCTAAACTATCTGAAGTGGGTTAATTTTAAAATCTCAATCTAAAATGTGACCTCTCTGTTTATTTGAAGTATATGGACTTCTGAAGGAGTATGTAATCAGGAGGCATGCTGGATTAACTGTTCTGTGAATAGCCACATCTAGCTAACATTTGCAAAACACCTTCCCAATTGCTGTTTTTTCTACTCTTTCCCCAGATCTGCACTTTCTTGATTCTAGTCAGGAGTGAAACTGGTTGGTCTGCCATAGTGGGAATCTCTCTGTATTTATATTTCTCTACATTTCAGCAAATTCTGACCTGTTTAGCCTTTGGACCATATAAAATTCTGCTCTAACATCTCACACTTCTTTTTATGGTGTCTCATAGAAACTCAGCTAAACTGGGTTTTTTTTAGCCTTCCTGACACCTTCTCATCCACATGACTTCTTTCTTTTGAATAATTTCCTTTATTTTTTGTTTCCATGGTCTTCTGGCCTTGCTATTGACCTTGTACAGCAGAACACAAAGAGAATTCTTCAGCTTTTCCTGCCCTTAGTGACCATTAAATGTTGAAAAGAAAACTCTTACATCCTGTGTTCATAACAGAGAAAGCTAGCAAATCTTTAAAATCACAGAGCTAAAGTTCTATTGGTCTGGGAAGTGAGCATCCTGTAACATTTAGGTACAATCTTACAGTATCATCAGCTCCACTGAATTCTCTGCTTGAGGCAGTTTGATGTGTTCTGTCAGCTCAGCGGCATATTTTTTGACTTGTTCTTCGGTGCAAATCTAATGGGGATTAATGGCAGGAATCTTGAGAGTACTCAGGGCCTTATTCACCCTAGTTTGACACCAAGCAGCTCCCTGGAATGCTGAGGAAAAGTGCTCCGGTTTAGGTTTCTTGTAATGTCTTAGCTGATTCAATAAGTGCCTGTTTTAGGGAACCAATATTACAGAACAAAAAAAGGCCTTGCTAAGTGTGAAGGCACTTTGTATGTCTTTCTAGTGCCTAGTGAAACTCTGTCAAAATTTTGACCCTGTAATCCAAAAGTGTAATAATTTACTCTCTTTAAGAGATTGTTCTTCTTCTCTGAAGGTCCATAAGTTTTGTGTGGATAATCAGTTAGAAATCCCACACATTTTATTTCTTATCATTTTCACAGAAGTATAACATCCAGAAACAGATCTTAATGAAAATTGGTTTGAGGGAATGCTTCATTGTCAAAATATATTAAATTCTTTTTTTCTTCCCTTTTAGTAAAATGAGAAGCTTATTCTTCCAATCCAGAATGAAACAAGATGCTTTCTTTAACTTCAATAGGAAATCTTACTAGGAATGTAATTCCAGACTCTTAATTTTTAGATCCATGTCCGAAGTGGACAGCAGGTACTGCATCCCAAAACACAATGTTCTTTTTCTCCTTCCCCCTCTTCCAGTGTAGATTGTACAACCTTAATTTACAAAGCTGAAATTCAGTTTTAACTTCCAAGTTTAGTTGTCAGTGCTTTTGTAGATGTTCTGCCCTAATTGTGTTAGTGCAGAAGAATATCCCCAAAGTAATTCAAATCACACATGACAGAGTAAGAAAAACACCCCCTTGTGTATCCAAGTCTTATACCTGAATGCAGGAAGGTTTAACTGTTTAGTTGAAACAGAAGCAACTTTCTCTGATGTCCATTGGTAAAGTGAAATTGATTGCAATCAGTTCTTTCACTGTAAAACTATACTCTGAATTATAATTTATGGCGCTACTTCTCTGAAGATTTTGGCTAGTGCATGTTCTTTACCACTCTGATGTTTCAGAAATCATTCCAAAAGGTTCACCACATATTATCATATGTTAAATTTTATTAGCAGCTTGTAGAAAGGGAAAGTTTTTTCACTGTAGATGCTTTTTATCTACTTCAGTGCTTGCTTGAGTGAACTTTATTTTATGACATTTGCAGTATTTATTTTTCTTTTTTTTCTGTAGTAAATTATTTTAGAAGTGTCTAGTCTGGAAGTCATGAGGAAGGAAATGGATAGACACATTAGTTCAGAGTGAGTGCTTTTTAGACATCTTGCATTAAAGTACTACTCTTATGTTTATACATCACATTCAATTGTATAATCTTGATGTATCGTCAATATTTAAGAGAGTACCAAACAGTGTAACTCTGTTTCTGAAGCATGAATTCCTGCTTTTTCTGTACTAAAACATCTAACATGAATGAGTTATTGGATCAGTTAAACAGCTGGTCTCTCCCTGTCTCTCTTTTAATTGCTTTTTGTTTGTTTTGTGTTGTTTTGTGTTGTTTTGTTAATAAGTACACATTCGTGATTTTTGCAAGCTTTTTCTCCTTGGAAAACATGTTTTTCATCAAAGCAAAATCCTTTTCATGCTAGCACATATATTCTGAGAATTTTTTCTGAAATCCAGGTAGCAGTGTTCTTATCAAAAATAGAAAAGCTTCACTCTCCGACTCTGTGGGAGATGCTAAATCAGGTTCTCTTTTCAATTGCTATTAGACATAATGATTCAATATCAAATTCTGTTATCAATTGTTATTAAATATAATGATATGCTTTTAAAAAGAGACATTTTTATAATGATTCATCAAATTTTAAGTGACTCAAAAATGGTTTGCTATATGAATAGAATGATCTAAACAGCATCAATGGGGGCAAGTGGGAGATTCTGACAGCAAAATATTCCAAAGTCGCTGTAAGGGGACTCTCATTTAGCATGTGAAAGACCAACAGATTGAGGGATCTGAAGCTGATATTTGCCACATACAAGATAAGTATCCTCATCTTGCCTATAATGAAAACCCCTCTGACTCACTGTTTCATTCTTTTATATCTCTCTATCTTTTTTCAGAAATTCATATAAAAGTTTTGTTTCATTTCAGCAAATATTTTTTATTCTTGATACTTCAGGAAGAGTTGTGTTATGAAGAAAGATTTCAGGCACTTTAAAATGAAACACCTTCTTTAAATGTAATTTAAAACAATAATGTTAGAAGATATTAAATACATTTTACAGAATGTAGTTGGAAATTGGATACATCTTTCATTCCTCATCTGTTCAATCTCCAAAGGTATATGTAAATACACTAACTGAATTCTGGTAAAACTTTATCTTGCAAGAGAAGCTGCCTCTAAGTCAAATAAGGAATAAGATTAAAATTTATTTTGTAATGAGAAGGGAAATTGAACAATTTTCCAAACCATGTTTTAGTTCTTCAGTTAGTAGGTGGCAATCCATGGGAATCCAGGTCATATTTATATGAGGATCATCTCCGTTTTGTTTCTGTGCTATGTGACACAGGTTGGTCATCATCTAATGACCAACTAATTACCAGCTTGGTTGCTCACAGATAAATTATGTTCAGAGATATGCTGGATAAAACTTAAAACATGCGAAGATTACAAATCTACTTCTTAATCTCAGCCCATGTGATCTTAGAGAAAACTGTAGATGGTTAGAATTATTCTGAGTGCTTTCAGATCTCACTGTTGATGCTTTTCCTTGCCAAGTTCCATTGTATTGAATTGCATGCCCTGATTTAATTATTTTGTTTAAGCCTAAGAAAACAAGGAGGTGGGTCTGCATACAAGGGATGAAAAGGAGACATAATGTTTTCTGGACCATCTGCTTAGACTATCTGATCAGGTTTCCTAGTTTGGGGGAGCTACTCAGATGCCAAGAGAGGTTGAGACTTGAAGGACTTTTCATAGTAAAGTTCTATGATGGTGGGTTGATCTGTAGAAAAAGATCAAAAAGATCAAAAAGAAAAGCAGTTCAGCCTTTTTACTGATTCTTGAATTTTTAGGAGCAGCTTAAGAAAGACTCTGTCAGTTTGGTAATTTGTGTATGCAGACCTATTAACTATTTAACTGATAAATGTGTTTTGCTTGAATTGCTGTGATGTGGATGCCTGTGTTAAATATCTTGGGAATAATCACCAGTGAAAATCATGTGGAAGAGTTAGCAGGCTTCTGTGGAAACCAGAAGGATTTGAGGTAATGCTAAGAACATACTTGTGTGTGTGAATGCATGGAATATTCCTTACTGTTTGGCTCTGCTGCTCAGAAACACTGAACTTACTAGCATACAATTCTCAGATAATGGAGAAAGCAAAAGTCACACCTACATGCAAGAAATATGAAATTAACATTGATATGGATTTTCAGTTGTTAATGGAATAGAAAAGAATTAAAATTGTTTGAAACAAAACTGTAAAGCAAATGTAATATTGTTTTGAAAAAAAAGATAAAAGCGTCAAAAAATAAAATTAGGCTGATTTATGAACATCATGCAAAGCCTATTTGTTACCAGATTTCTAAGAAAGCTCATTTTAGCATCATTTTTATGTTTCAATTTAAGTGAAGCATTTTCTTTCAGTTTCCAGAGTAGATGATAGGATGCTTACATATTATTACAAAAGAATGCATGGTTCATAAGTACTTCAAATTTTATATTTCTAGTTGAAGAAGCCTGACTGACTTTAGAATGAGTTACTTTTTATATTCATCTGGTTGGTGTATGGAGCTGGAATGAAACATGAAGAATTAAAATGTGAACAATTAAACTAGGCTTTTTAAATGTAGTAGTAAAGAGATAAATCTTGTTTGAAGTGTACAAATAATGTAATTTATCTTGCAAGACTGGCATGTGAATAATTGCAGCTCCCCATTTCCCTGGTGAAATAAATTCCACATACATATCACGCTG
This sequence comes from Peucedramus taeniatus, assembly GCA_013400575.1. Classification (NCBI taxonomy): domain Eukaryota; kingdom Metazoa; phylum Chordata; class Aves; order Passeriformes; family Fringillidae; genus Peucedramus; species Peucedramus taeniatus. The sequence continues at coordinate 53,510 of WBNO01015702.1, read as the reverse complement.
CTGCGCTCTGCAACTCAGCTCTTTTCCACGCTTTCACCATCTAACACTAACCGGCACACATCAATGTGCAGAAAAAATTTGCCTTCAAAGCAAGTCATCCACACAAACAGCTTTATTTGAAAGACTTAGAGGACGATTAGTTCCTTAGGCTATATCCCTATTTAAAAAGGTACAGAGAAGAATACATGACAGTCAGCAGCATGCATGAAAATTAAAATAGTGAATTTGATTTATCTTAGCAAAAAGATTAAGCACTCTGTAAAAAGTATATTAAGTATATTCATTTATAAACATTAATTTGCACTTTGAATTGATGTCATTAAAATAGTATTTTTCCATTAAAGCCAGAAAACATGTGCAAATCTCCCAAAGATGCATTTTCTTCTTAGTATTATGTCTTTATTGATTAATGAAAAGCAAAAAAGGAAAAGAAAAAACTCCTAAAACTCTCTTTGAACCCTAAGGAGCAGTTATGGTCAGAAAATTGATTGACTGTAAAAGAGTTGTTTTTATGATCTCTTGGAATAGAGTCTAATTACCTTGTTAGCTGAAGCAGACTGGTATTGTTTGCACATATTCATATGGTACTCAGCACAAAGGATATTTTGCATCTTGCTTTGTTTTTTCTTGTTATCTTAGATAATTTAATGAAGATGGAGAGAGGTCAGGTAAATAATGAAGCCATCAGAACTGAAATAGTAACACCAGGCCATGGGATAGCAACCCCTTACCCAGGATCAGCAGCGTCTGAGGTAGCCAACCTGGTCAAGCTATGTGCCAAGGACTCAGGTCACAGAAAGCACTACAGTAGCCTCCAGTAATGAATGGCTTTTTATTTCATTTAACTTTTAAACTAATTTTTTTAGGGATTATTTCCTTTTATGGTTTGTTTGTAGTCACACTATGCTTTACTCTACCTGCAGTACTTCACAGTAATATTTTCTATAAAAAATGAGCTGAAGTAATGGCATTGCATGTCCCAATGTTTATTGACTCCTATAACAGCTATTTTTTATTTTTTAATTTGAAATGAGATTCATATTTTTTAAGAAGTCTGTATGCTAACTTGCAGCATTTGAACATGCCCTCTTGCCCAAGTCTAGGCACAAAAAAGCTAACTCAGTTAAAAAGTTATTTTGAAACAGAAAGTGGTCAATACCAAAAAATAATTTGTTATACAGAAGATAACCTTTGTCATTTAAACTAGCTTATTTGCTCAAAAAAGTGAGCATTTCTTCGAAGAACTTTGATGAGCATTGGCTTCCTTTTGAAAAACAAGGTTTCCATTCAAGGGTAGATTTTCAGCTCAGTTTCTTCCATTAATCTCTAAATGGCATTTTGTATGGAATGATAGTTCTGTGATATGCCTGAAGTAGTTCTTCTTACATTAACTGAGAGAATTTGGACCATTCTTATAGCATAATAAAATATTCATAGTTCATAAGTCATACCTGAGTTATCTAAGAGCAACAAATTTTCAGGATGTGAATACATGTGGACTGGCCTTTTGTTGAACTAAAAATGGATTCTGATGTCCATGTTCCAGTTCTGTAATAGCTTATTTCTTGATCTTTTTTCTAGATAGTGTTCCTTGAAGTGACCAAAAGAGTTAGAAATTCAGAACTAACGCCCACTAATAATTTTAATATTTCATTCACAAATAAAGTTCCTCCTCAGATGATTATTGTTTTATACTTTTTAATATGGAAAAAGAGGAATAGAATTATTTATTGTTGATTGCATGTTATCAAAAGAAATTGAAATATATTCTTTGAAATTTCATATATGCTGCTAGTTCTCAGAAAAAGGACTTATAAAAGAGGGGTTTCTTTTAATAAAAAGAGTGAGCTTTTAAGAAGTTCATTAACTGAAATTAGCATGGGTCAGAAGAAGCAAATGATTAAAAACTGGTCAAGATATGGATTTAGTCAACAGTCTACAAGTTTTCTGAGTCAGAGGAAAATTCTCGAACCTCAAAAAAGCAAATGACTGGGTCTAGTGCAAGATTCCATGTCATGCACAGAGATCTATTTGTCAAATTATCCAAGGCTTTTTATGTAGAACCCTGTTCTTATTTCAGTTTCTTTGTCCTCTTCCTTGAAGTGCATTAAAAAAATAAAATACCCATGAATGGTAGAACCTTAAGAGTAATTTTTCGCTGTGTTGACCTGGTAGTTAATCAGTCTCTGTGGGTCTTTACTGTCAATGTACACTATGATCAGGCAGACTTTACAAGAGAGCATCCCCATGTTTTCTGCAGTTTCTAGATATGATACATTGTGTTTCCACAGTGCTGAGAAGGACATGAAAGCTTTGGACTTCGGCTGGCCCAGAAAAAATAAAAAATCCATCTCTCCCCATCTTCTCTAAAATTAAAAGTTAGAAAAATGAGAGCTGTAGAACATGGGCCACCTTTCACAAGATGGGACTATGTCTCTACAGGATTTCAATACACAAAATGTTGCAACGCTTTGTTTTCATTAAAAAACATTCTGAAATAGAGAATGCTGGAACTCAACACCGTATAGCAATTGTTAATTCCAGTACATTTCATGACCCATTACCAAATTTTCAGTGTTTTTATATCCTCCATGAAGGACAATGATGTTGCAATAAGAAAAATGCAATTGCTTACATTAAGAGAAGATTTTTATTTTCTTTTTCTTTCTTTCTCTTTCTTTTTCTTTCTTTCTTTCTTTCTTTCTTTCTTTCTTTCTCTTTCTTTCTTTCTTTCATACACTAAGGCTACAGCTACTGTCATTGTTCTCTCTTGTTCCCCTTTCTGTACCTCACTACTAGCTCGCCAAGACAGTGGTGTTAGATCCTGACAGCAAATAAATGAGATTTAGCCATTGGCAGCAGAAGCCTCATGGGCCTTGAGCTGGCATGAGAGACACTGGACGACCTGCTGTGTGTGGCTGAGTGTCTCTCACTCCCTGGGCAGAGCCTGTGCATGGCCATCAGTGGTGTGGGACCTGCCAGGGGAATGTGTGGGAATCAACTGAGGCAGAACGAAGTCTGGTGAGGGAGAAACCCCTTTCTCGAACATGGCAATTGCTGTAAGGCCCCTGCAGCACAACCTTCCTTCTGTGCATGCACATGCCAAGAGTCTGGTGCCCAGGAGCCAATGTGCAGCAGAGAATTGGAGGGGGTAGGAAGGGTGGAGTTTTATTGCAACTTCTACTGGATCATTATTGAAGGGGTTTTGCATTTGAAGGTATGGACTGTAAAAACCATGAGCACATCCTCTGCACCATCAGCACTTTATTAGTAATGCAGGCACAACAACGCCCATTTAGCCCATGACAGGCTTTTGAGGGTAACCAGTGGTGAAAAAGTGGGCAAACCCCTCAGTGATCTCAGGCCCAGTGACCTGCCTTCTGCAAATGTGTCTTTGCAGGTGACCAGGCTGATTGGAGAAGAGTAGAAAGGCAGAGCTTGTGTCAAGAGTGTAAGCTCTTGTGAAATTTTACTTTATTTTATTTTGTTTTGTATATAATTTAATTTAATTTAATTTCATAAATGGTTCAGGAGGTGAAGGCTCCCCAAAAACACGAGGAGAAGGGAAGAAAAAAATTTTTATCTTGGTTTTATTGTCAGGCTACAAACTTCAGCTGGGAAATCTTTGATTTTTGAGAGGAAGTAGCAGAAGAACTGGTGTCTCATGTTGTTAGTCCAAAGCCTAAGAAGGAGAAAGAAAAGAGGCAGCCCCTGAAGAAATCTGAGAAGATGTGGGATCCAGGTCAAAATCTCAGGATTGCTGCAATGTGGCTTCTGTCTCTGGTCAGAGTCTGAGGAGATCAGAGGTCTCTGTTTTCTATTATTTTTTTGTGAACTGGTTGAATCCAGGTGTTTGGGCTTCATGGCAGTTTTTTTTCTGTGAACTGATGGAAAGGGTAGAAGGCCAGACTCATCTATAGGGAAGGCAAGGAGGAGGAAAAGAGCCAATTCCCCCACTTTCTTGACCCCACGCTAGATGCCTGCTCTGCTGCTATATGAATTCTCAAGGCTGAGCTCAGCTCAGTAAAGGGATACCAAAGCCCTGAGACTGGGCTTCCAGCAGAGGAATTCTTGCAGATATACTCTCCAGAGCTTTCTCTGGAAAAACTGGCATCCAAAGATGAGTAAAAAGACCACCATTAAAAAAAACAAAAAACAAAAAACCAACAAAACAAAACATAGTAAAAAGAGTAAAAAGGAGGGGGAAAATGTACTTTAAAACACAGAATCATTGTCTAAGTGCTCTCTATACTTAAGTAGCTGCCAGTGAAGTGAGGCAGAGCTAACTTTATAAGCCAGAATATAAACCTGAGAGGGATGATTGCAATTGACGCATTGAAAAAGACATTTATTTTAAAAGGAAAGAAGAAAAAGGGAAAGGTAAAAGTTTAAGTGCTTGATTTTTTTTTTTTAAGTTGAAATATTTAGTTTTATGTGTTTGTTCTAAAAAAGAGATGAAACCCAGGGGTAAGAAGTAAAGCTGTTTGATCACTGAACAGTTCCTTAAGCACACAAAGTAAAATGTTCTTACCTAGTAATAAAATCATTCATAAAAGATACTGCAAAATGTATTGTCAAAGCAACAATGGTGCTAATTATGTGGAATATCACCAGAAAGTCCTCCAGAAGGAGAGGCTTTGGTTGGGACTGACAAAGTCCCTATTTGTAGCAGTCTCGCTTATAAGATTTTTGTGGGGTTTGTTTGTTTGTTTATATGGTTTCTTATCCCTATAGGTAGAAAAGAAAGATGAATAACCAATGTCAGTCCTACGGGTATTGTTAGCTGTGTAATGCACAGCTATTATCTGTTAGGATTTTGGTTTTACTTGATTTTATTACTATATCTCAATATGGGAAAAATTGGATAATTCTCTCTTGAAGTCAGTTGCCATGGCTGAAGTTAAAAACATAAGAAAAAAGGCACCTGGATAAAAAGAGAATGTAGGTACAGTTTAAAGCATTTTTTCCCTGTATTAATTTGAATTAGAAGTGTTAATGTAATTAGACAAATATGTGTTTGTTAGGATCCCTACCCACAGGAAGTTCTTTTTCCAATAGCACAAGTTTGAATGTATCAGCCCTGAGATAAATGTGTGGAGTTCTATATGCCCTGCCTGTGAGACAATTTTATCTAGATTATAATAAGACTGCTAATGTTGGACATCCCAAATCAGTCTGAAAGGAAAGCTTTTCCTGAATTCAGCTGAAAATCAGATCCATGTCTAAGTTAGCTATATGCAGAAACATGGTGAGTCACTTTGTGAGCTAACTAGTTCTTATGAATGGATTTGCTAGAGAGCTAAAGTAGCTTTACATGGCCTATTTTTACTGTCAGGGTTTGCATATATCTTATATTGTATGATCAGTGCGAGCTTTGGCTACAAAATCTTCTCTTAGCTGAGGTTCTATTAAATGTTGTTCTGATACATTCCATGAGTTGGAGGAAAAGCAAAGAGTACAACTTGTGTGAAATTTGAATCTATTTGAATTTCTACAAATCTCTGAACTTTGCTGTGTTCTTATGGATGGATCCATCTCTTCACTCTCCTGAACTGAATGAAGTTATATTCTCCTTCTATACAGATACACAATACAACATACTATATTCTACATACTTAGTGTACACTTCTGTAAATTTTATTCACTTTTTTTTTAGATAGCCAAAGTTCATGTTCCATATCTATACTTTTGATCCTCTTCCATGCTCTCACATGGGCAAGTGGAAGGTTTTTGTAAAAGACAAAAAGAGGTAATTATGCCTGCGACCATGCTGAAAGACCAGGGAGGGAAACGGATACTTGCAAGGTTATGTAGACCAATTTCTTCTGTTATCAGAGGTGAATCTCAAAAAAAAAAATCCACATTACACTATTTGCATGTCATGATTTTTCCTTCTCCCGCTTTGTTATTCAAACTTGGTCTGTTTGTAAACTTTTTTTTTTTTTTTGGTGGGGGGAGGTTTTGAAGTAGTCTTCATAAGATATTCAAATACAAATATTTAGGTCTGCATACCTTTAACTTGCTATTTAAGGGTGAGATTACTCAAGGACTGGTTGAGTAATCCTAACTGCTCATTCTTCAGAATTGCACATTTTCTTCAAATTCTCATCAGTGCCTGAATAGAGTGACCATGTATTTTATCCTCTAGACTTTGCAAATGCTTTTAGAATAAAAGCCTGTAAGACCAAAAGGTACTACTGCATTTATTTAGGGGTTTGCTTTTATCCTTTGCTTTTCCATAGCTCTGTTCCCCTAATATGTCTTCTTATTGAATCCTTTTAAGAAGCTCTGAAATATCAAAGGTAATCCTACATCTTGTATTTTGTCAAATCCAGTTGATCACAGTGCTAATACTTTCATCCCTCTGTATGAACATCCTTGTACCACTTTCCTTATACTGTTGTAGTTTTGTTTCAGAGGCATGATGGGTAAGATTTTAAATAGTTACTTTGAAACTTTTATCAATTTGCAATCAGAGTAGAAATGAGTGTACTTCATTGAGGAGGTTAACATGATCCCATAATTCTCATAATACGAATAGTAAGGCTGACTGACATTGCAGGTAAAATTAATTAATACACTTCTTTTTATTGGATAAGTTTTGTTTTCAGTGTGGCACTCAGACTTTTAGTTGCATCCCAAAGGGGAAGTTTTATATGCATGAAAAATTTTAAGGCTTCGCTGTTTATGGTTTAGGGGTTTGTTTTACATTTTTTCATTTTGGATGATTTTAGGAGCACTAAATTCCAGAATACAATTCTGCCCTTTGAGGGAAATTTTGATCACCATAAGCACTCTGGTTAGTGGCCTAAAAATCATTACTTACTACTGGTTTATGATGCTTTTAGGTTTACTTTTATTTGAGAGATTACTTTCAAGCTATTAAAATATCTGGAGATTTATTAAGATTTTTGGAGACAAATATTTTATTTTGATTGAAAAATATATCATTTGCAAATGCTTTAGGCTCATTGCATCTAGGACAAAAAATGATATAAGCCCGTAATTCAGGCCTTTTCTGAATCATAGGCCTTGTAAGTCTCTGAGATAGAATAGAAATGTCTTTCTTCTATCTATAGTACTGCATATGCAAATTATGAGTAAAATTCAGCCTTCACATTTATTTCAACAGAGAGTTTTGCCAAGAGCAGAAGGATAAGATATAACCATGACAAGAAATCTATGTTGTATGTTCCTTGCTTAGTTTCTAAATTTGGTTTTTACCTTTCCTTTCATTGCAGAAAGGGTCTGAGCAGGTTCCTGTAACAGGAAGCATCAGCATTACCAGACTCTACACCAGCTCTAGACACTCCGTGTCTGGCTTTTAGGCAGGCACAGTGCAAATGAATTTTAAATGCATCAGGGACAGACTTTGGTTAGGAATCTTTCTCTGAATGGGGCATGTGTCTCTGTAAATGGGAAAGATTCGTCTTTCATTCAATTTTTTTTTTCCATATCTGTTCCATTTAAGATATTGTAATTGAAGAAATATATAAATATCAGTTTTACTATTTTGTGTTGTCCATAACAGTTGATTCTGTGGAGCAGTTAAAAATGGTGTTTCAGGAAAATTTGTGACATTGACCATTGAGATTTAACTAGGATCAATTAGAATGAAGCTGTAATTATGCAATGGAGGGCAGTATATTCTTAAGGTTCACATTTTGTATAATATTCCTATTGTTTACTTTGCACTAAAAATGTTTGGTTGATTTTTGTCTTTTTTTTTTTCTCTGTGTCTTGATAAATATTTTAAACTAAGTTATCAGTAGGGAGGGGAATATCATCAAAGAAAAAGATCTCAGAAAGCTTAGTGAGCTAATTTGCCTGACGTTATGTGGATGTTGTGGTTTGGAAAGAAAGCCTTGCTGTGGAACTACTATTCTATACATATATCCCTAGGGGCATACAAAGGGGAGGGTGTTTTCTATAAACTCTTAGAGGGATGCTCTCATGAATTTCCTAAAAATAATCAACAGGCTGTTGATGGTGTTTCCCACAGAAGATTGGCTATTTTGGTAGTCAGTGAACCTGAACAGGGTGTCAGCTGTTCAAAGTGCAGCCTGACTCCAAAGCAGCAGTTAGAGATGTTACTTTTAGACCGGCAGGGAAGAAAATGCTTTAAATATGGAATCCAAAGGGTGATAGCAGTCACTCCTACTAGTATTTTTATCTTTTTTTCTTTTTCAGGAATCTTTTCTGTTAGTTGGAAGATTCTTGTCAAGAGTTAAATAAAACTTCTTGAAATAACTGAATTTTTAATGTTCTCATGAAAAGCAGTTTAATATTCTACAGAAAAGCTGTATTTTTTAATATTCTCTGTTAATAAGATACTGAAATCAATGAAGACCATAATAAAAAACTATTTCTATATATCACATAGACTCAGACATATAACATTTTAAATTTTATTTTACTTTCAAAATTATATGAAATTCTTTTGTGAAATATTCATTAAGGTAAAAAACCATGAGCCAGATACAGAAAAATAACTCACCCAAGTTATCGAGGAAGCCAATAGGAGGTCCAGGAATAAGATCTGACTTTTTACCCTCTCGTTCTAGAAATCTAGTTCTAAAAATAAATAATTCAGTGTCACAGTGAGGAATTCTTTTTAAAAAAATCGCTTTCTTTGGAAAAAAAAGTTCTGTTGGAATGAATTTGTCACTGAAGACTTCAACCAATCATATTTGCTTTTCATTTAGAAAAATCTAAATTAAATGTTGCATTCTGAGCAGTTAATTTAAAAGAGCTTATTTAATGCTGTTCTCTCTCTTTATGTGATATGTATGTATGTATGTATGTTCCTGATTGCTTGATCTTGGTTACATTTTAAAAAGGAAGGACATTAAAAATTTTGTTAGATTTAAGGCAGAAAAAAAAATAGTACCAAGGTACACTTAAATCAAAGCAAAGTTTTTCATGTTAAGAAACTTCAGAAAACTGTAGTTTATTACATACTGAAATTTTGTTTCATGTTCCAGAAAATAGAACTTTCTTTCTCTTTCTTGGTAGAAAAGATTAATGTTGAAAAGTAGTATTTACTCTGGCACAGAAATTATGAGGTTCGCATAATTCTAATTCTGGTATGTGTGTTATTTTAGAAAGTAAAAGGCTTTCGTGAAATGAATCAATATTTATGCCCGCAGGAAGTTCCAAGGAATTTCTAGAGTGAGGTGAAATTGTGTATTAAAAAATGTGTTCTTCATGAAATATGAGCCCCTTGAATTGTTTTGCACTGAAATATTTTCAACATAGATTATGCAAAATATTAGTTTTATCAGCAATTTTCCAGCTTTAATGTAGTATTTAGTTAAATACTGATGTCAAGGACAGGGCTGCAATTAACAAACTCTAAGCAATGTTTTTTTACAGGAAGTGATGTACCCAAATAACTAAGATGAGCAAATAGCATTGGAACATCTGTTGGTGCAAACCCAGAAGTTGATCAAAAGTTCTGTGACAGCTATTATTTCAATGATGCATCTGGTTATTTCCTATCTTGGAGTAGTTAGCGAATAGTGAATACATCTTGGCTGCTGACACTTCATCTTATTCTTAACTTGCTTTGGATCACATCCAAAATCAATTGCTATCAAGGGCAATTTTCTGACCTATGTTAAGGAGAGTTGGATCTGGCTCTTAATGATCTAAAAAAGTTTTATTATTTTCCATAACAGTGTCTGCCACACTGACACAGTAAACAGTTTCAGCATTTTCTGCTTTTCTCTGTTTCATTTTGAGATGTGGCGTCTCTATTGACTAATGGGATGGAATAAGTAACATTGTTCGAAGATGTCAAAACAAACAACAACAACAAAAAAAAACAGAGGAAATTGATCTTTTTAATAATTCCGCCTTAAATTACTAACAGACACATGACTTGCCATCTATAAAATAGATATTGCAGCATCAGGAGGGAAAAAAAAAAAACAAACAAACAACACAACAAAACCAAAAAAAGCCCACCCTTCTTATTCCACTGTGGAAATGAACTATTCTGGGAACTGATGTCTCAAAGGTATCTCTACACTTGTCTATATGGAAGACAAATGCAGGACTTGGCAGCCCTGAGCCTTTGTATTTTGAGGATGTCTACTTTCAGAAAGACCAGCCAAAACTGGAGATCATCAATGTAAAAAGTGCCTGAAAAGTGTAAAGAGCTCTTCAGCAGCTCAAGAATATGTGAATGATACAAACCACTTGTTTCTCCTTCGTAATTTAAATGTCAGTCTTCTATCGTGTGGGAGTTTTCTTACATTAAACACTCTGCAAATAGCTACTTACTACAAGGATTAGATTTTCAATCATGAAGGCTTGCATCTTTGTCTAGTGTTGGTAGCTTATATGTTCAGGATTGCTTATATGTTCAGAATTAAAATCTTTTGAATTTTTCTCTCTGTCTTCAAAAGTAGCACCAAGGCTTTAGATATGTGCCTGGCTGACAGCCCTGAAAGGCAGAGGGTTTTTTACATTTTGTTCTAAGTTTATGTAACATGGATAACGCATTCTTCATGATAGGTTCCTTTTTCCTAACTTAAAATCTTAATAGGACACCAATAGGAGAAGTCTTCCTTCCAGATTTTGGTCACTTTGGCCGTGTCTGTATCAAGAAGTGAAACACACCACGGTAATTATGATATTGGCGATGAAACTCTGGCACAGGATTTCCAGGGAGGTGGTAGATGCTCCATCCCTGGAAACACTCAAGGTCAGTAGCACAGGGCTGTGAACATTCTGATCTAGTTGAAGATGTCCTTGCCCATTGCAGGGGAGTTGGACTAGGTAACCTTTAAAGATCCCTTCCAACTCAAACCGTTCCATAATTCTGTAATTCTCTGGCACTGAGTCCAAAAAGCAGAGAAGAGCAATGTAAGTAAACTCTCTTTACTTCCAAAATAAGATGGTTTTATATAAATTCCCTGCTGTTCTTTTCTACCTCATAACACATTCCCACAGGAATAAGTTGCAAGAAAACACTGAGGCTGCAAGTGGACTGGACATTGATCTAATTTGTGGTATGAGTGACTGAGCCCAGTGCCCAGGAACAGTCACAGACACTGGGTAATTTAATAGCATAGGCATATCTTTTGTGGTGGTGGAAAGGTTAATTTCAAGTGCTTACTATATTTTTTAAATTATAGGATTCCGTTTAACATGCAGGTTGGAAAACAGTGTCAGGACACTTCCCTGTCTGGATCTTTAGTGAACTCCAGCTACAGGTGTAACACGACAGAGTGTTCCTCTGTCTCCTCATCTAGAAGTAAAGATACCAGATTGAAACTGAGATCAGTGTTAATACTAGGAGGATCAAGGCAGTTGATTCCACCAAAGAAGAAGCCTAACACAATTAAAACTATGCCTAATAAAGTCAAGTCAAATCTGGCTCCTGAGGCCAGTTAGGTGAGATATAGAAAATTATGCATATCTTCATATGGAAAGCTGAACCATGGTACCTTTCCAGCTCAGAGGTGCAAATGCATCTGTTGACAACTTAATTAAAGCTAGCTCTGAGCTCATTGTGTGAGATGCAGTAAGTGATATAACTGCAGAACTACAGAGTTCAGTTTAGCGAGCTCCCCTCTTTGGCTGCCCTGTGAATTTCTCTTAAGAAATTTAAAAATGCAAAATAAAACCTTGATGCAATATATTTGATAGATTATTGAGTGTTGTAGCAAATACAGACTATATAGAATCAAATATTTTTGTATTATATATGTATAGACTTTGTAGGATACACACATTTTTTGGGTTTTCATTTTTGCAGAATTCTTTGAAAGATAAAATAACAAAAGAGCACAGTAAAACTGCAAGAGACTTGGCACAGACATCCTATTTTCTGTAAGAAATAATGCTTTCAGAGTACGCTGAATAACTAAATATGTGTTCAAGCATCTTGTCCTCGGTTTTAGTTATGCTCCTGTTTCAAGACCTAAACTAGCCCTGTGTTTGAATGCTTTATGCTTGCCACAGTGCTATTAAAAATGTTATGTTGTTATCTCTTGCTGCTGCAGAAAGTCACAAATCTGCATGATGTAATTCAGGTATTGTCCCTGGGCCACAGTTGGGAGAATCTTCATGTTTACTCTTCTTCCTCTAGCTCCTTGAGTTCTAACCCTGCTGTATTTTAGCCCTGCAAGAAATGCCTGCTTTAAGATATCTCTGCTCTGTGGATATATACGCGACAAATTCTTTGCTTATATAGTATTAAGGATAGCAGCATTTTTAAATGTAGATTTCTGTGTGCCTTTTTGCAATTGACCTTGCAGTAATATTTTCGTAATTGCTGTATCCCTCTGTTGGAACTCATTCTATTGGTATAAAATGCTCTTGTCAACTCTCAGTCGTTATAGAACCAAAACCTGAGATACCTCATTCCATCAAAATCAACAATAAATGTGGCCTTTACGAGTAAAGGGGAAGGATCAAGTTCTTCTACCTGCTAGCCATACTTAATGTAAAACATCCCAGGATCTTATTATTCATCCTGGCTGCAAAGGGCATATTGCTAGTTCATGTTTCCTTTGGTGTCCACCAGGATTGCCTGGTTCTTTCTGGCAAATCTGGTTGCTACAAGCATACCTGCGGCTGTTCCTCCCCAGGCACGGAACTTGCACTTTCCTTGATTGAGCTTTGCAGCATTCCTGCCTTGCCCATTTCTCCAGCTGGCCCAGGTCCCTCTGGATGGCAGCATGACCCTCCGATGTATCAACCACTCCTTTCAATCTTGTGTCATCTGCAAACTTGCTGACAGTAACAGTTCAGTACAGAGCATGAACGATGGCGTTGATCAGGATTGGAGCCCAAACTGATCCCTGGGTACACCGCTAGTCACGGGCTTCCAACTAGGCTTTGTGCCACTTTTCACCACACTTTGGGTTGGCTATTTGTCAAGTTTCTGATCCTCCTCACCATCTGCTCATCCAGCCCTCAGTTCAACAGCTTCTCTATGATGATCTTGTGGGTTCTTTTCTGAAATCAAGTTAGACAATATCCGCTTTTCTACTCCCATCTGTCAAGCCAATCATTTCACCATAGATGTTTATCAAGTTGATCAAGCATGACTTCCCCTTTTTAAATCCTTGCTGGCTGTACCTGATGACCTGCTTGTCCTTCATGTGCCTGGGAATGGAACACTGGGAATTGGAAACCAAGTTATCAGTATTAAAGGGTTTAAATGCAGAGGTAATATTACATATCTGTTCCTTCACACATTGCACAGTGACAGATGGGGAGATTAGAGGTAGTTTTTAGTGGGAGGTGTTTTCTCTATTTTTAATTTACACCTAGTATGTGAATTAAGTTATTTATTACAGTAAGAAGAAAAGTAAATTGCAACTGGAAATGGACATATGATTGAATTCCTTAAATTGAATTGGGGTGGGTTGTGTTAGCACAATGTGGCATTAACATTACAATCACTGTCATGAGAATGAATTCATGTTGTTCCATACTCTGCTGTCATTATAACCTTTTTATTCCCACATAACCATATTGAATTGTTGGGTTGAACAATAATAAAGTGTCTTAATGACAATTCCATCTCTCTTTAATTCCACTGACTTCATTTGTCCAGTGCCTCATGCTTACAGTGAAGGGCACATAAAGATAAAATAGCATAGGTATGAGGTGAAAGTCTGACCTTATTTAAGTGAAGGAGAATTTAGCCATGACTTTCTTTGTAGTTGAAATTGTTTCTGTTATTTCAGGGCAGTGCTGATATGAAGGGAAAAATACTAAATGAAAACAAGTTGAAATCCAGTTTGATTTTACATTATCCTCACTTAGGAATTAATAAATCAGACAAAATTTGCAATTATTTTAAAAATAAACTCTAAAAGAATGCCAAAGGCAGTTTATTTTGATTTCAGTTTCTTAAATTGTTCATATTTGGAATTAAAATAAAGTAAGGAGCAAAGCATCAATATATATAAATAATGAATATTATTAAGTTTGGACTATTTAAAATTATGGTACACTTTTAATTTGTAAACTAAAAATCTCTAGGGTGACAACATTTACTTCATAAAATAACATAACAAAAAGTTACGTTGGTTTTAGAAAAGGTAACAGCTGACATAATGACAAACCAGGCATTTATATTCTGAGGCTGCTTTTTCACATAGCTGGCATGGATAATTTGCTCAGAAAATAAGATATTGACAAGATATTTTTAAAACAGCTCTTCCCCTGTTTTTGCTAGCTGGCCTTGTCCATCTTTCTCCACTCTTGAGTAACAAAGAAATATGCCACGTTCCTCAGATTTTTCATACAGAAGCTCTGCATTACTTCTTTGCTGAATGTTTCTTTAAATATTCAGAATGAGTTACTTGACTTTAAATAAAAAAATTAAAAAAAAAAAAAAAACTTATCAAAATTGTAATATTTCTTTTCTCATTTAAATATCATCTATTGGCAACAGTAAATAATGAAGTTATGGACCAGATTTCTTTCTTCTAACTATATGAAATTAAGGTCCATAGTATACCTAAAAGTGTCTACAGTTCAAAATACTCTTCTGTTTTAAATCAGTTTGTAGACACTCATAAACTCTGTCTAAGAAATAATTTTCATTTAGGTGGCTATTCAGTAGTTATCTGACAGCCTAAAAGTTAAATGTATTAAATGATAATTTATAGAAGTTGCACTGTATACTGAGTTGAGGAAAAGGTGTTTACAGTGTTCACTTGTTCTTACCTCAGCCCGTGATGTTTCCCTTTTGAGTCTGCAGTCCTCCTGTGTGGTCACCCAGGGGTGGAAGAGGGGAGGAGGGGGAGCAAGTAGGGGGTGTGTGGAGTCCTGGGGGGAGGGCAGCACTAAACAGGGCATAGGATTCCTAAACCACAACAGTAAGGTCACATATCTCAGTGAGAGGAAATTCATGCAGTCTTATTCCTCATCTTCTACTCTTTCCCCCGGCCTGAATCACAGATGAGAAATGTTTACATAATATTTACAAAATATTAATATTTACAAAATTATAAACATCTGCATAAGACTACTTTGATAAAAAACAAATAAAAGTTGTAAAAGCTTGACAGGGAAAGACAAAGCACTTACCAAAATATGTCTATTAAGAAGAATAAGGTTTTTTCTCTTTCTGTGTCTTCTAAAGCAAGCTTGTGGCAAAGAATGGTAGGATTCTATGCAGCTAATATTAACTGGCTAAAATTTTGGCATCTGATCTTAACAAATTGTCTATGATGTCTTCATAATTAAAGACTTAGATTCCAAACGAGAATGATAAATCTCATTCTGAAAAAGATATCTGTGTTCAGATGGAAGAAAATTTACTGACATTCTATTCTAATAATGGACTATCAGGTACCCTAAAATGAAGGGCAAACTCCGTTAAATAAACCACACATGAGAGCGTAGAATTGCAATGATATTGCAAGGCATACAGGTATGTTGCAGTATTCTTTAAAATGTGGCTTTTAGTTGTGAAAATGTTTAAATTGTGAAAACTTCAGTTTTAGTTGGGATACAACCCTTTTTTCTTATGAATAATTCCATCTAGGTGTACGTATGTGTCATGGTTTAATCCCAGCCAGCTCACTTCCCTACCACATGGATTAGGGAGGAAATCAAAAGGATAAAAGGTAGAGAACTCATGGGTTGAGATAAAAACAGTTTAACAGGGAAAGCAAAAGCCATGCACACAAGCAAAGCAGAACAAGGAATTAATTCAGTGCTTGCCATAGGCAGGCAGGTGTTCAGCCATTTCCAGGAGAGTAGGGCCCTATCAAGCAGAACAGTTACTCAGGAAGGCAAATGCCATCACTTCAAATGTTCACTCCTTCCTCCTTCTTCCCCTCACTTTACACACCGAGCATGCTGTCATATGGTCTGGAATATCCTTTCAGTCAGTTTGGGTCACCTCTCCTGGCTTTGTCTCCTCCCAGCCTCCCAAGCACCCCCAGCTTCCTCACCATTCTGACAGTACAAAAAGCAGAAAAGGCCTTGGCCCTGTGTAAGCCCTGCCCAGCAATAACAAAAACATGTCTATTATCAACCCTGTGTTCAGCACAAATCCAAAACACAGCCTCATACCAGGCACAGTGAAGAAAATGAACTCCAGTCCAGCTGAAACCAGAACAATGTTTATATCACATATTTTAACAATGCATTATTAAGATGTTTCTCAAATTAATGATGTGAGTGTGTGTATATATTAGCAATGCCTTTTTAGCTTGTCTCTTACTTGCACAAATAAGAACAGTCTCTTGCAGAAATGTATGCAAGGTCTGGCCCACAATCAGTTGGGTCACAAATTTCATGTAAATAATGTCACTTGGTTCACTGGAACCACTTTCTGTGAGAATGCAGTGAAAAAAGGTTGAAGCATGGGGTAGATTTCTTTAATGAAACATAAGGGATACATCCTCTGTTACTCCTTTGGTTTCTCAAACTTACTGATTGCTGGGCATGATATTGCAAAGAACATATTTGGGCAGCTCACCTGCAGTTATTCGCTGCGCCCTGCTATGCTGCTACTGGTATTTCAGCTAATTAGGACTAACTCAGATATGTCTGTGTGAGTTTCAACCATTCCCAGTCTGCTTGCTGTTGAGAATAAAATCATTCATATTTTCTGGAACATGAATATTTGTGTCTGATGTTTTACAAAATGTGATACTCCTGAGCTTTGTGCTTTGGGACCTGCATGAAAAGATTGTTAATGTATATAATACAGAGTGGAAGTGAAGTGACTGGAAATATGCCTATTAGTATTGAGAATGAGGCATAGAAAGAGACAGCATTGTGCTACAAATTGAAGGGTGCAGACGTCATCACCGTTGCCATAGCTTTCCTGTGTGCTTCAAAAAACAGTTTGGAAAAAAGATGCATACAAAAAGGAAGATGATTTTCTATGTGAGCAAGTGTAAAGGATGATTAATTAAGGTGAAAATAGACATAAATAATGGGAAAGCCCCAATTACTTGAAAAACAGGCAACTACTTAGGTCACTTCCACAAGTATTTAAACTATTATGAGAGTGATCAAAATATTGAAAAAAAAAGTTGGAATAACAATGTAAACTTACTTTTAGAAATTCTCAGTTGTGGTCAACATTGCCTATGAATTTCTGTTGTGCTAAATCCATGGTTATACACAGGACGTTTTCCTGGCCCATCCTACTTATTATTTCATTATTCTTTTGCTCCATGCTTTGGAAAAATGATTCAGGGTTTTGGACAAGTGTTACGAGTGGATTTATCATTAATCTCACATGTATATTTTCCTGAATTAGAAAAAAAATGATCCAAAGTACAGCCACTTTCTTTTATTTTATTTTCAGGTGATGGTTATGAATTCTAGACTTTTCATGTCTTTTATTTATGCAGAATTTTCTTTCAGGAAAAGTAGTGTTTTCGGAATTAATGGTCAAAGATACAGCACAGTAAATTCCTCCGTAATTATAACACACTTCTTGTGCAAGTTCTTACTTAGAGGTTCTTCCAAGACATGTATTTTACCACTGTTTACAAGACAGTAGAGTTCTTTTTTATGTGTGTATGCCTGTACTTAATTATTTTCTAAACTAAATTAAAGAATTTTCATCCTGGTATCATGTTCATGGAGATCAGGATTATTTATTATTAATATAGTGTTTTCTTCAACAAATTAATATTTTATTCTTAATATCATCATAAATAAATAATTTGTGCCTTTTTATCATTAATGACATAGGACAAATATGCTTTTGGTTGATTGCAAATGTGCTGCTGTGGAAATGTCAATGAGATAGAGAGAGTTTATTTTATGCCATTTTCTATAGTTTTAATTAAGCAATAAAAGAAGACATCCAAAATAATTACATACAGCTTCCTGCTTGAAGAATATAAAACTAAAGCCTATGCAAACAAAAAGACTGCTAAAGAAAGAAAACTGACACTTTCCTGCTTAGCCTAGAATAACCTTAGGTACTTTAAAATATTAGAATCAGCAACATTCAGAATGTATTAAAAAATTTTAATTAATGATGAGCTGATATGTAAAGCTAGCCCACTTGTAGTCCCAACATCTAAGAACCAGTATTTGCCTTACCTTGATAACCACTCATTTAACTTACAGCATTGAACTACACAGCACTGCCTAGTTTCTGACAAAAAATTAGACTAAGTAAATAAATAAAAATCATTTTTAAAGGAACTTGGTTCCTAAAACAGTAATTAGGTTTCTATCAACAACACTTTTGAGCTCCATCTTTGCTCAACAGCATTCAAATATAATTATGGAGACATGTAAATAAAATCCACCTCTTTCTTTTAATGCTGAAATATACTGAAGAAAGGGCACAAAATGAAGATAGAGTACCCTCTGTATAACCCAGAAGCATCTGGAAAGAAACTCAGGATGTCTGCTCTAAATCCTTGACATTTTTATGTCTGTTGCATAAACAAAACTTGTCTTCTCCATGTTGGATGACATCACAGCTGACCCAGGCATTTGGCTTTCTTTGCCACTTTTCCTATTTGCTAAAAGTCCTTTCTTCACAGTGCTCTGAATTTTGGTGAGAGTGATCTGTGGTCTTACTCCAGCAGGCTGACCTAAGCAAAGCAAATCTAACTAAACCTCACAGACAAAATGCAGTATTTGTTTGTCATGAATGCTCATGTCATCACTAAGCATCCTTCTCAAGAGTCCTGTACTTATGTTTGTCATCTGTTATGAAAGTTTTGTGATCGTTACTTTTTTGTGATAATATAAATCCCATTCCATCACAGGAGCTAACCAAAAATTTAATCACTAGATGAAATCACAAAATTAAAAGCTTCATCCTGATTAAAATGTACTGTAGGAGCTCATCCCAGTCAGTTTGTTTCTTACTGCTACAGAATTTTGAGGTCACAAGTGAGTAAGTTGCTTGCTGTTGTCAGTGATTGGATTGGTAATCATGTGTATTGTCTGCAAAGCTTGCAAGTGATGAAACCATAAAATTGTGTTATTAATATCAAAATAGTGCCAATAGAGGCTTTTTTCCACCTTCTCATTTCCAGGAAATGTTTTCCTGAATATGCATCTTAAATAAAGTTTTAAGGGAGAATTCATTTTAAGAGGATGTAGAACTCAGAGAGAGAGAAAGCAATTAACTTTACTTTCAAATTCTCAGAGAAGCAAAATATATTATTATTCATCTTTTTTGAAATAACAGTTTTGGCTCAAGTTCTTAGAGCTTGGGAAGCTGATAATTTTCCAAGACACAGAATAGGTGTATCTGTTCTGTATCTTGGAAATTATTTGCTTCCCAAGCTCTAAGAACCTGAAAAAGTGTAGCTATTCTGTAGGTAATTAAATTTCATTTTAAGGGCATCTCCAGACAAGGGGATAACTAGTGAGAGAAATGCACAGGTTACAGGACAAAGAGTTCCCCTCTTAGTGCTGAATATTACGGCACATATAGAGTGTTTGAAATTGTCAGGGGCCTTTTTACTTCACTTCACTCCTCTTCATTCTCATTGGGGCTTTCTGTACTCTTGGATTGTTTATCCACTATTCAGTGAGCTACAGTATTATACAAAATGTCAATATTGACATAAAGTGACACTAAAACAAACATTTAACATATCAATGGAGCAGAAAGAAAAACTTCTGAGAGACGAGCAAAAGTGTTCTCAGTTTGACCTGATTGTATATCTTCTAGATTTTGCACAGCTTTCTGGTTTTTTTTTTGGTTTTTTTTTTTGGTTTTTTTTTTTTTACTTTGTTGCCAGTCTTCATGGAGTATAAGGTACCTTGAATATTTGTGTAATTGTTTGAAGTTTTTGATTTTGATAGGTATGGGTGCTGTACTTGCTAGATTCTAATGCAATTCAAAGCCAGTCCCCAGGTTTTTATCAGTTGTGACTCAGAGAAAAGTTTTTGCTCTTAGATAATTCCCTTCCTGGTTTTAGCTTGGATACCTCACATTGCCAGTTGCTGTCCTAAATTCCAAACAATGATGTATCTCTTACAGCCTTAAGGAAAAAATCTCCCTGAAAGCAGTATCATACAATAGTTTTATCCCATGGTCTCCTGTAGTAGTCCCAATTGTAGAAATGCCTGTTTTCCTGGAATCATTTGGGATTGCAAAAAAAGCAAAACCAAACTAAAACAAAGTGGGAAAAAATGTGATTAAACAGAGGTTATTTGGAAAGCAGAAAGCCAAGGTTCAAGGGGGAAGTTTATTTGTCTAGTTTTTTCACTTACAGTTGGAACGTAATATGTGAGCAAGATCTAGTCTTATAGAGAGCATATTTTCTATTAAACTCCCTAGATGCAAAATGAACCAGGCACAGAAATCCTAATGTCGCTAGCATTGGGCAGTCTTTGCATTTAGTTGATCCAATTTTGAGTACAGATAGCCTCACATCAAATGACATACCAAGTAAATTAGAATCTTCTAGTTTCTTCACCGTAGTTTGTGCTTATGATTACTTTTAAGATTTTTGCCAGTATCAACAAACGGACTGTTCTTGTTTTTAAAAAATGAAGAAAGAGCAATTAGTTTTATTTTGGTTTGGTTTTTTTTCTTTTTTTTTTCTTTTTTCTTTTTTTGTGGATCCTTTGGCAAACTGAATGGCTGTATAATATCCAGTAGGAGTAGCACTGCCTGCCCTCCGGTGGTATGTTGAATTCTTCACTGGAATCTCATGATTATTTGCTGAACAATCACCATAATTGTCCCATCTGCCTCCATTTCATTCTAGTTATAAGCATCTTTTCTCTTAGTCCTCTCCCCTTTTTCTGCTCTCCATGGCCTCAGGCAGGTCACTCACCCTCTCTGCTAATGCTTCTCCATCTGTAAAATGGGAGTAATGTGAGTTGTTGGAAAGATTAATTAGTGAATTAATATTTGTAAAGCACTTGAAAGATGAGAAGCACTAGATAAAGGCTAAGTAGTGTAATTATTATTCTCAGAAGTGCCTTCATGAATAGGAGAAAAAAAAGATGCAGGGTTTCAGCAAACTGATTAATATCAGCATAGGTGGTTCTGGAGATAGATGAACACGGGCTACTTGGCTTTTCTAGTAAAGATACAAATTAACATGAATGAATATGTAGTGTTTGTGGGTTTTACCCATTGTTTTCAACAGACAGTATTAATATTACACATTTTCACATCAATCACAAATTACAGCTTGAAAGCATGAGAGAAAATGTGACTGTGTATTTAGGCAGTGAGGCCCTGCGTCTTCCAGCTTTCACATTCTTCTACTCCCATTCCATATATACAAGTGTCTTTTAAACATGCTACTTATTACATATGCAAATGGAACTGAGAGAGCAACTGGGAATAAATATTTTAAGGTAATATTGTACAGTCTCAACTTTGTATTGTGATTATGAGACCATCTTCTCTACCCCCCACCAAAAGGCAAGTAATTTCCTAGTGCTATAATTAAGCCATCTTTCATTCCTCCATATTCATAAAAAGGGAAAAGAGAGGCTAATGGCTTAAAATGAGTATGATCTCATAATGATACTTCCTGTTCAGAAAAGATATAATTATTAACCTGAACAATTTTTTTCAAATGTGTCATATGATTAATCTGTCATATGTGTCTAGAGAATTCTATTCTGTTTAATCAGTAGAGGCCAAATTTTATTACTTAGCCACTGTCTCAAACCATGCCATCTTCTAAAGAGGTAACAGGTGTCTGTGCTTTGTGGAAGGTCTCTTCCAGAAGGTTTCCAGAGCAAGATTGTGTTAAGGAAACTATTCCAGCATGCTCTGTTATGGTTTTTGGCAGCAAATTGCAGTGACATAGAGCTTAAGATGCCACTGCTGAATTCCCTCTGCAGGATACAATGCCCAAGTTTATGACAGACCATGGCTTCTGCTTTCCTGAGTGAAGAGGCATGAGAGAGTTTCCCTGCATGCTGAGACATGGCTTTTGCTTGGGCTGCCTGAGCTAAAGAGCTTGGGTTTTTAGCTCCGATCTCCTCCTGCCACCTTCAGTTTCCTGCTGGCTAGAACTGAGTGTCACATTTCATATTGTGATCTGATTCTCTGCCTTCTGAGCTTTAAAAATGAAGGCATGAATAGATCCAACTGGAAATAAAGACTAAAGGATGGAAAAATTACGAACACATCTTTGTATATTACTGCCTTTCATTCTCTTTTCAGCTGATCATTTAAGATAAACCTTAGGAAACCTGATAATCACAAAGGCTTATGAAATTTTGAAGTGCAGGATATAGTCAAAAACAGGCAAATGAGAAATAACATGCAGGTCTGAAAAAGGAAACAATTTTTTTTTTCTGAATTTTTACCATAGGTAAGCAAACTCATGGCAGAGTAATATGTAGCATGTAATGTGTATCATATGCCTGTAATAGGAGGTGTTAGAGGGAGTAATGATGTGAGTGGTAAAAACAAGAAGGAAACTCGACAGGGTTAGGCCTGGTGTCAGTGTCTTTGTACTAAATTGAAATCTTCATGTTCCTTGGTATCTAAAAATAGGATTCATATACAGTACATGCTTTAGCTTCAGCTTCTTTGTGTCATTGAAGGCACTTAACTTATTACACAATTGGATGCAGTGCAATGCTTCTGGGACTAATAATCTTGCCATTAGGCACATGGAAGGCACTAAATAACTTCTATTCCTTATAACCTCTGAAGATGCGGGGATGAGGGACTGTCTTACCCTCCTGTTCACTGTCAACTTGATGTGGTGTAGCTTGAGTATTCCCACAGCCAATCTAACCAAGTGCTAGCCAGCAAGGTCCCACAAGAAGGGAGAGTGCTGACCCCAAATAAGGGCTTCTCTTACTGGCAGCTATTCCCATCAGCCTACTCTTTCAGGGCTTGGGACAATACTGCTGCAGGTACTCTTTATTTTATAGTCCAGCCTTCTTCCCTGTTACAAGTAAGTTCTCCTTCACAGTCAATGGGTTGGTGTCTGTTATAGGAGGGAAAACTTGCTTCAGACTATGAGGAATGAAACTGTATGAGGAATTAAAATGTTTCCAGTCATGCTCCTTTACAGAATTTCCAGCTCCTCCTGAATAGTAGTTGAGGGAATGAAAAATAAGAGCAATTTTTGTAGCATTTGTTTCCTTTTCATACATAAGATATTTTTTTATGTGTATATGGAAAAATGCAGCTATTATTCTCCCTGTTATTTCCCTCTATACCTATCCATTCTAGCACTGCCAAGAAAAGGCTATATACTTCTCCTTATAAGACTGGCAAAATAGAGAGCAAGAAAACAAGGACGGAGGAATATTAAAAGAGATTGGAAATTTAAAAAGAAAAAAACATCAGATTAAAGATGACTCTGGAATGGAAAAACTGCAAAAGAGAAGAACAATATCATATAAGAAAACAGTAAAGGGTGAAATAAAAATAAAAAAGAAACAAATCCAAGTTCCAAATAGTTAGAAGACTAAAATCTAGTCAGACAGATGCAAGTGAGGATTGCTGGAAATTTAATTAGTGTTATACTTGTTACTATATTTTTCTGAGCTTTTCCCAGAAACCAGTAGCATCTGAAAAATCTCAGGCAGAGATGTTGTCACATACTAAGATCTGATTTTCCCTATTATTATAAAAGCCCTGTGGTTACCCTGAAAAATGGACAGATATGATGCTTTATGACACTGAAAATGTGGCCCTTAAAGTGTGCTAGATTTATAGTATTAGTCTGAGTAAGTAGCAGACAAGCTTCAGCTATAAAAATGCCAGGGAGAATCCCAAGACTAAATTGCAGTTCAGTTTTGTCCCCTTCAAGGGGACAAGCAACCCCTCCTTATTCAGAGAGACAGGAACAGGGAAGCTAATGGATGAGTGTAAGAAATTTATGTGGTTACAAGCAGTACATTGCATCCCTGCACATGACTTTCTGCACTATCCTCTCCCCCCTGTCCCTGCATGCTAAAGCAAGCTGATGGCAGAAGGGAGTGAGCAGAGAGATTTTACTGGGATGTTGTAAATTGCTGCTGAGACAGATCAGACCACAAATCACACTGTTCCCTTCACCTGAGCAAGAAGGATGTGAGGGAGGAATTGTACTTTAGAAAGGATGTCCCTGAGTCATTCTGTTTCCCACACTGCTCCTGTGGTGCAAATTGCAGGGTGCTCCTATTTTTGCTGTTATGTCTAAAGTAGCTTTATAGTCCCCAACAAAAAGACCCAGACCAGAAACTGCAAACTTTGCTAAAAAGCCATGCTCTTGGTTATAGCTGCTCAATTTCTTTTCCAGCTGAGCTGTATAGGTGTATTGCTGACAGAAATTTTCATCAGAGGTTAACTAACTTTGAATGTAAAGTTTCCTTGGTCCTGTAGGGTACATTCTGGTAGTCCCAAGGTTCTCAAAATTTCTCAGAAGTGCCTTTGTAGTATGCATCTGTAAATGAGATAGTATTGCAAGCACATGTCACTTTTGAATAACTGTTCATTCTGTTTCCTTCTTTATAATTATGGACAACATAATTTATTTGGTGCTTGAACATGAATGGGGTTCCTCTGTGATACAAAGTTTATTTCTCCCAGATGGTAGTTAACTCCAAAGGAGTGGTGGCCTGCTTCCATTCTACATCTTCTTTCTACCTTCATTTTTATTTTCGTTTTACTAGACCTGAATATATCCTTAAAAATATTATCCCTCTATATTTCCTTTCACTCACAGGGCTATGTATCTTCTCTACCCACAAGTTCCCTACTATTACAAAGCATAATGTTCATAAATTCTTCCCAGAATTGAATTGTAGAGTATTTAACCACCACCTGCTTTTCTCCTGTCATTATGATTTTGTGACCATTCCACTGTGGTTTTAGGATGCTCCAAAACTTTCATTTGTTTATGCATTTTGTGGGCCTTTATTTAAATCTAGGGTTACTCATGCCTCCTAAATGTCTCAAACATTGTGAGAGTGTCTCCAGGGAAACAGGTATCACCAACACTAAATTGTCTCAGCCTACAAGACTGGCTTTATAAAATCAAACAATGAAATTTAAACTGCACTTTACATCATTACAGAACATTATCAGAAGTGTCTTAAAGCAATATGCTGTGCTACTTTCCTTATATTTGGGAGTCTGGCCTAAGTAAAAAGAGTGGAACTGATTATTATTGCTAAACTGAGAGTGAGAACAGTGATCAGATGACATAAAGAAGTTTGGATTTGTCTGAGCCCCTTGAGGTACCACAAGGGGAAGCCTGATGAAGTTTTCCACTGAGTATGACAAGGATTCAGCTGTCTCCTTCCATCCAGATCACATCTTTACCTTAACATCAAGAACCTGTTGAACAAGATGCTGAATTAAAGCACTGAATGCTCAAGATTAAACTCTTTGTTGCAAAGAAATTTCCTGTGTTGTCTGTACTCACAGTGGCCAAGAAGTTTGGAAAGAAATTATCTGTATCAAAAAGTAAAATATTAGATGGTGCTACAGGAAGGTTGATCTTTGAAACCTGCTGCAGTATTCATTGATGACCAAATGTATTGCTTTACATGAGATCTCACTAATTTATAAATCTGCTGTAAAATTAAATCAATGTAGCTGTGCTGATATAGGACAGATGAGAGTTTGGAGTTACCTTTGCTCAGCTGGTACTTTTGAAATTAATGAGGATGAGTGTTAAATTTCAGAGCTGCAGTGCATGCCAGTTAAGCATCAGTGAGAGTTAACCAGTCTCATCGTCGATGGAGGCCATGGGGAAAAACTGGTTGCCAAAATATGGAAAATATGGTTATGAAAGTTTGAATGACTTAAATGCTTTTCTGCAGAGCATTTTTAATGTCTTAAAGTGGTTTATTATTTATGTTTTTCTCTGAAAAGATGAAGGATAAATATAGTTTTACTGAATCTTTTCTATGTGTTCTGCTGGGTTTGTTGCTATCCTAGAGTACTCGCATACCTTATTTCCAGTTTCTGTGTTTCCAACCAAAATGAAGCAGACAATATCTCTTTTTTGTTATTTACTTATTAGAAAAGAAGAAATTACTCAGAAAATTGACACTTTTACTGCATCCTGTATAGCATTTTTCTTTTTTCATACCAAAGGATCTTTTTAAAGGTAGGAGAAGAATAATTCTGTGTGTTGAAGCTATGGACATAGACACGATTTGCTTCTCGTCCTTTCTGTTCCAGAGAATCAACAGGGCTGACACGACTGACTCTATGTGGGATTTGGGCCAGCAGGAAAGTTGTGACTGCATTAACACTTTTCTTACTGTTCCTCTGTGGCCTTTTATTGTGTATTGAATTTACATTGATGCATGATAAGGTATTGAGCTGAAGTAGTTTGTGTCTGTGAACCAAAGCTCTTTACAAGAATATTAAGAAACTTACACTAGTACAGATTTATGTATTTTTTTTGGCATTCAGTCTATTCAAATGACCAAGTTTGAAAATACAGCTTTTTTAAATACACTACTCATCTTTAAAAAAAAATCTTTTAGTGAAGCACAAATATCTGATGGCATAAAAATACCATGGTTTATTCAATGATACTGTAAAGGTCTTTTAAATTTTGCTGCTGAATCATTAGTTGGTCAGGGATCCTTTTCCCCATGACTAGTATCCTGTCTTGCCCATAAGAAAATGGTTTTGCTTTGCATTGAAGAACAATACTGAACAAAGAAATTTTTATTGTGTAACCATTTTAGATTCTGTTATGATTTCAAAATACTCTCACGTGTACATATTAATTCTTTCCTATAATCATGGCTTGGGGCAGTGAATTCAAAAGACTAATTAGAGACTACATGGAGGTTTTTTGGTTTTTTTTTTTTCTGTTTTAATATACTGCCCCCTTTCTGTAAGAATGATGTGCTTAGAAGGTTGTTTTTTAATTTTTTTTTTAATCTCTATAAGTAACTACATAATTTCCCATTGAAAACATATTACTTTTCTGATCTCCTTGTTCAGAACAACCTCTGTCCCTTTATTGAGATGACTCATAGGAACTGAATTCAAAATTTTAAGTTATATTTAGGATTGGGAATAGGACCCAAGGCGCCAGACTTTGCTTCTGTTACTTAGACTCTAGCAAGATTCATGAGTGAGTCAAATTATTGTTTTCTTTTGTTAACACTGAATTTAAAATGCCAGTGTCTTACCTAATAGCCAAAGACTACAGTAAATCCCAGTTGTTTCTGCACAAACTGAAATCATATTGTCACTTCAGGTTTTTTTCCTTCATGCTTCAGTCCCTTTTCTGGATCTGCTGTTATTTTTTCCCCAGACCTGTATTTGTGGTGAGAAACAACATGATTCAGTTTTTTACAATGAACTTCTGATGAATGTTGACCTTTAAACCTTAAAAAGACAATAAGAACATTGAATGTGAACGATTACTATTTAAATTATTAGCGCTTTTTTAATTTATTTATTTTTTAGTATAAAACTATTGAAAGATATTTGAAAAGTAATAAATGGAAAAGAATTCCTTTTATGGAGATCTCATAGGTTGGAACAGCAGTTTAAGGGAAGTGTTGAAATTTCTAGGGCTGGTGAGAGCTAAGATTCAATTAAACAAAGCAGCATGAAACCTGAAATTGGAAGCTTACAGGAGTGGCAAATAAATTGTCTTAATAAGGACTTTTTCATACTTAATTTCTTTAATTGTATTTTAAATCATTAATAATACAACATGTGTCTGTGGATTACATGTTTAATGAGGGATGCCATATCAGAACAGATAAGATTGTAAGCATTGGGATGACTTCCACCCTTTCACTGGTACAAATGTATCGGTAAGGAGAACAGCCTCTTTTTCAGTGTGGGTTGTAACAGGAAATCACTTTAATCCTGACACATAAAACCCCTTACTCAAGAATGTGTTTATGTTTCATATTAATGCATGTAAAAGCCTTTTTATTTGATTAATTAGTAGATTAATTATTACTTTGTTACCATTAGTCCCAGGGCAAGCATGAGTCCCTGAGTGATAGGCATTCAATAAATTGCAAAAAAAAATAACCTACATTCTAAAAACTTTGCTGTCTGAATACATAATATTGCCAATCTTATCATCAAGATTTTGCACATTGAGGCACTTTTCACTGGAAAGAGAGTGACCCTTCCAGAGGAGGAGCCTGAAAATTAAATGGCTAAGACTGCTAGGGTAGAAAAGTTGATATGTTCCTATTGATTGTCTAGTGGAAATATGGGACACTTACATTTATTTCCTGTTTCTCAGGCATTAAAGCCAGGGTGAAAAATCATTGTCTTCTGTCCTGCTAAATAAATTGGAGATTCAAACTTCCATGGTTACTTCTGAGTGATCTAAATCACGATACCCTTTTCTCTGTAATAATGAGCTTTCTGATGTGAATGCCTTCAGAAAGTAAACATAGAATCCATTTTCTCAGCCACTTAACAACTTTAAAATTGCTTTCATTACTGCTTTTCCTACTAAAACACAATTATAAAAATTTAACTGAGAAATGTATGAGTAGACCCAAAGTGAATAAATTTGATTAAAAATTTCAGTATATGTTTATGATTAACTTTGTTTCAGCATTCATAGTGTAACTTATGGTAACTATGTATGAACTAGCATTGCTATAGTAGGTCCCAAATCTTTATCATTAGTTGATAAAAATATCAGTTTTCCATTTTATATTGGTGCTTCAGATCACCAATACTAAATATATTATTCTGTGAACTAAGTTATTCTTAGTCACAAGCTGGTATTTTCACAGATAAATCTGAATGGAACATGCCTAGTGCCATAATTATCATCCAAGAACAGGAAAATAGGAGATGAGAGCAGTCATGAAAGTTGACATACTTTGACTTTACTCATTTGACCATGCAAGCCTGAATACTTGGTACATTGAAGTCTAGTTTCCATAATACCCTTGAACCAAAAACAAGTAATGAATACACCTCATTCTTCTTTCACTCTGCTTTTTTTTTAATCCTGATCTAAATTGAAAATGTCATCTTTAATGGATTTATTTGTATCAGTGCAAGTGAAAGGTAAATTAGATCCTTTAAATGCATTCCTTGTTGGTTTTTCCCCTCTGCAGTAAGAGAGGGAAGAACTTCCATTGCTGTATTGTTGTGCTTTTCTACTGATTTATCTCCATGTTGAAAAGTTCTTTCTGTACTAATTTGAAATTCTTTCTCTACATTTTATTTAAATTGCCACATACACTTGTTAAATAATTCTAGTCTGTTTGGGTTTTGTTGTTCTTTTCTTTTTCTTTCCGTGGTGACTGATTGCCATCTGGGGGCTAACATGAGCCCACCATACTAATTTCACTTATTCTACCCATTAACTGCTATTGTCTCCAGGGTCAGAGACAAATGTATGGATCCACTTTATCTCTCAGCTTACAGAACATCTCATGCAGTGAGCCTTGTATTACGAAATGGCTACATCAGCCTCTAATTACTCAGCTCTACCCTGCCTTGAATGCTGGTGTACCTTAAGAAGCAGCACGCAAAAGCACAATTGTTTAAGTCCTCAGATGGTTAACATTGTGCATAACCTCCTCACAAATTACAGCCTCAGCTGCAGCACATCCATTAGTCTGGAAGAATGAAGATTCCCAAGCGGCCCTGGTGCCTTTCCCAATTCCCTTGCGACCCACCAATCCTCTCAGCGCTTTCTCTGCATGTAGGGAGTGTTCAGAGCTAATCAGGTCAATGATCATCTCACGGCTCAGGGGACATGACAGGAGCCTATCACAGCAGTTACGGGATCTTCCAGACCTGAGCGCGCTTGCTGAGAATCTCCTGTTAAGAAACATTGCTTTGGTGCCTCTTCTCTCACTCCCTACGAGCCTCTGAGGATTTCAGCTGATCTCTCTCTCTCTCCTCTAGACAGTGAGGAGTTCACTGAAAAAAAGGCAGAGCAGCATGCGGCTACCCGGAGGGTGTTGATTGAAATTTAGATTCTCCCCGATCGCTGTTGATTGGACTGATGCTCCAGCATTACCAGAAAAAAAGATTTCAATTAAGGTAAGTGCTGCTTTATCTGGCTGCCTGCATCGTGCCGAATTTCTGCATGGAAAGTTCGAACTGAGTGAAGTGCCAGCCTGCACTGCAGCAAGGGAGCCCGCGCCGCGCGGCGGGAGCGGGCTGGGGGCAGGACCGAGTGTCCCAGCCCGCAACACCTCTCGGGAGGGATTCGAGTTTTAAGCAGCATCTAATGAATGGTTGCACTTTTCTCCGATCCTGTGATTCTCTGATGCTTTCTAAAAAAAAAAAAAAAAAAAAAAAAAAAAAAAAAACCGAAAAACAACCCCAAGCCAACAAACAAAGAAGAAGAAAAAAAAAATTGTTAGAAGCATGCAGGAGTGTGTGAGAAGGGAGGAAGAGAAAAGACAAGTGCACTTTCCCTCCTTGTGTATGTATTTGAGGAAGCACAGCAGCTGGAAAGCAGAAGTATATTATGGTAAAACATAATCCTGAATAAGGAGCATCACTTCTTCACCAGCAGGAACTCGTAGATGCAGGGCTTCAAAGTCCCATGACGTTTAAATGAGACAGTAAGGGATTCTTGAAATGTGAGTCAAGAATACGCATGCAGCTTTCCAGGCTACAGTCAGACTGAAGACTGTGACTGGCATGTGGAAAGAATGTTATGCTTGGAGGCTGGTAGGATTTGGATAGTTGCTTTTGTAGGATTAGCATTTCTCCTGTGTGTGTGTGGGGGGGAGAGAGTGAGTAGAGGTGCTGTTTCAGTACAAGTGGACAGAAAATTAAATTGGTTGCTATGGGGTGAGAGCAGTGTTTGAGGAGAGAGAGGATGCATTTTTTCATGGGCTGATAGAACTTGAGACATATCAAAAGAAATAGACTGATGCTTGAAGATCTTTATCTGTAAGGAAATAAGACAGTAGATGAGGGAGGCTGTCTTGAAAGATTAAATGAGTAACAGGAAAATGTCAGAGATTTTTACACAGCCTGGAATTAGCTAGCCTTGTGCCTATGGTCTATCCACCCTGAAATTTCTAAAGTGAACTGACTTGGATAGTCTCAGTCATGTCCATGCTTGATAGCTGTGCTATCAGGGGATGTAATTAAGGAGCTTGTAAAGAGGCCAAACTTTTTAATACTGTAAGGGATGGAATTAAGATCTGTTGTATTGAAAATGTCAGTTCTTTCTGTTGCCCTTAGAAGTTAACACATTTTGTTTAAAACTTTGTCATAATAGAAAGAAAATGTTAGGGGAAAGTTAAGTGATTTCAAATCTTCATAGATTTGACAGAGGTATAACTCCTAGGCAGTTTACAAAAGTGTCAATTTATTGCACTGCCTGTTTTTCCGCCAATGCTGTTAATTGTTGTTAAATATCTCTATTGTTGATTATCGTTTGTTGTTGGAAATACAATTCATAGCACTATAAATACTGCATTAAATACTCAGCTAATCAATATGGACATATACCTCTCAAGCCTCTGTCCTGCTCCACTCCTCCTCCTGCCC
Source organism: Peucedramus taeniatus (assembly GCA_013400575.1). Lineage (NCBI taxonomy): Eukaryota > Metazoa > Chordata > Aves > Passeriformes > Fringillidae > Peucedramus > Peucedramus taeniatus. Next base: position 22,129 of record WBNO01015702.1, on the reverse strand, counting down.
CCCCACCTCGTTCCCAAAAGAAAAGGGGAAAAAAAAAAAAGGAACAATTATGGCAAATATTGGTTACTGCAGGTTACTTACTCCGTTAGCCTTTTCAGTGAAAAATACCAAGTTGTCTTTCTTGCAAAAACATTAGCATAGGGGGAAATGACCTGAGGTTTTGGGGGGATGTTCGAAGAATAGTGAACGTTTTAATTGTCTATCTCTGTATTCTCCTTCTTGAAAATTATTCTGGATAGTATTTTTTATAATGGTGGCCCAATATGTCCACTGTTTTCTAGGAGAGTAAGCTGGTTTTGGAAGTAGTTACATGCACTGATCCTCATTTTGGTGTAGCATATGGCTCTCTTCATTTTTCATGTTACATTTATATGACATTTAGTAAATGCCTGGGTGCTTCCTGCACCCAGAGATGCAATTCTTGACCAGGGCAAAAGTATTTCAATGCATATATAAGAATGCACTGTATATGTCTTCACTTTTTTTCTTTCACAACTAATCAATCTTTTTCAGGATACTATTCATTCATATACATCAGAATATGCGTTATTAAAAAAAAATCAAAATGAATGCAATAACTTAATGCACTGCAAGGAAAAAAATCAAGCGTAAACCAGTTGCAGTTGGAGACATCCAGGTTACATACAAATAGCAGGAAGTTCCGTCCCAGTCTTTCACAAGGTCTGACTACAAACATTGTTTGACATGATGGCTTTGTTCTCCTTTTGTTTCACAAAGCTGTTGCTGTAAGTAAAAAAAAAAAAAAAATCACACTTTCATGGCAATGTGTCTGCGCCTTTATAAACAAGTCTTACAAATACATCTCTACTATTATTTTACAAGATCACATGTTCTATCTGCTTGTAAGTGAAGAGTGCTTACTTTCCGGTGTGCCAGCCTCAGAGGTTTTATGATATGACAGCCTACCTAACACAGGGAAATGCTTGCTTTTCTCATGTTTTGATAAAAAAAGACAATAATTCTATAATTACTTCCTGATCTTTTCCATTGGTGGCTTGTGAGCCTCTTCATACATAGTTATGATCCTAAAAGTGACCTCAGCAATATGGGAAATAATATTCCTCTCATTAAACTAATAAATTGGGGCATCTGACTTACTGAAGCTTTTCAGACTTGTTAAACACAGGCAGACAGATTACACAGGAAGGCAGAATAGCCTAGTTCACTCTCTTGAAGTTGTTTTTTTTTTGCTCTAAGGCTGTATCAAATATTATTAAATATATATCTATATGCAGATTTCAACTTTATTTCAGATATTTCAAGTTCTTTGAATGAGGTCGGTATTAATTTTTTTTGCCTCAAGTTATGTCTCCTTATTACTGACAGCAAAGTACGATTACTATCTGGTCCAACTCCATTGAAAATTAGTGTTTGATACTAATGCTTTCATGTTTTATGAGCTTTTTAGGGAGATTCATTAAAATGAGGTTTGGAAACGGGTAACGGAAAGGGAGTAGTATGAAAACTGACATGAAACCAACCAGAGACCATTGAGGAACAGTCCACTAAAACAGGGACTGTGACATGTGAAAGGGGAAACAACTGTTTATGACTATAGTTCATGATCCAGATAATATAAAATAATGATATATTATCCTAAATTATATATAATTTCAAGAGTTTGGGGTGACAATGAGTTAGAACAAGCTTCAGGGGTTAATGAGTTTCCACAGCTTCTCTTCTTGAAGATATATGGGGAAATTGCTTTACCTGAAAAGGAGACTTTTCAACCCTTTGTTATTAACATTAATTGTGAAACTAACATCAGCTCTCCTAGCAAGACCATTGTGTCCTACCAGACTCCTGTTATCTCTCTTTCATTTGTTGTTTTCATAATCTATTTCCTGGACACTTCTTCTTGCACCTCAGGGTAGCACCTTCCTCTGTGTAAAGTCTCATTTTCTTCCTAATGATATATGTTTATCTTCATTCTTTTCCTCTTAGCACTCCCTTGTTCTTTCCTTTTCTTCACCTACCATGATCCTCTTCCTTTCTTTGACGCTGCAGGGACATCACTTTTCACACTCGGCCCATCTGTGTGAATTTTTCATTTTTAATTGAAAAAAAACCCCACTGAAGACACTCCGTTGCTCACAAGAAGGGGACGTGTGTGCTCCAACAGCTCTAGCATCTCTTGATCCCCTTTTTCTCTAGTTTTTAATTGTTGTGGATTGTACAATCTTTATGTCAGGGGCTGTATCTCACTGTACAGTAAGAAGCTAGAACAGTAAGATGTGGTTCTGCTTCCAGCTTTGGAGCCTATGTGTGTGTCTAGACTGCAGAAATCTCCTGCTCTTCACTGGTACATGGAAACAGACTGCAAGGTTTAAGTCATCTGCCTAAGGATGACATTGTTTTTGCAAAAGCATACATTACAGTTAAAAAGAAGCAGAGATTACAATGTATATATTATGCTTTTAAATGAGTAAGCTTTGAGCATATTTTCAGTGGTTGCTTTTTTCAAGCCACTGTGAAAGCTGCACCTCCTGAATGACTTCTCAGACTCTAATAAGTTGACATAGAGGCTAATCTAGTCTTTGCTACTAATTTTTCCTGGCTTCTCTTTTTATTGTGGCTTGTCATAGATAAGATAACATAGCATGTTAAAGAATGCCTTTCAAGCACTATCTTCTTTTGTATTAACAGAACCTTTCACAAAGGCCCAGTTGTTTTATAGAGGTGTAACTTACTGTCATGTGTCACCGAATATTTGTTCAGGTAATTATTTTGTAGCAAAGCTTTGAGGATACAGTGCTCTTTTGGAAGGGACAAAGCTTCAGTCTGCTTTCTTGTTGAACACTCAAGCCTGGTAGTTTGAGCGGGGAAAAAAAAAATTCCAGGTAGAAAAATTCTACATCAAAATGAAATACAAATCTACCTCACCATATTAATTACTGGAATTTGTATTTACCAGAGGTCAGGTTTTACAATGCTAATATTGCAATGGGCTGTTTAAAGATTCTCTTCTTCTCACCACCAGATGAGAACTAAGAGAGTTCACATCATGAGACTTGGTCAGATTACTCTAGGAGCAGCTGTGGTTCAGTTTCTGTCGACTGTATCCCTTCAGGTTTGAGGGTGAAGAGTTTTCCTGTAAAGATCAGACTCACTGATGTACACCAGACAGTCCTGGGCTGGAATACCATCTATCTGCTGCAGATGTTTCAGCTGATGATATTTTTTAAGGCAATGACTGCATTGGTTGGGATATGTATGGTGCAAGCTTTGTTTACTGTCCTCTGTTGCAGCAGAGGGGGATTCGGGGTCTGTGGGTGCTGAAATCCATCTCTGCACTGTTGAACTGAATGGCGCAGACCAGGAACCACAGCTCAGATACAAGCCTTTATGGAGATCATAAGAAAAGTAGATGTCTGAGATTAAAAATATGAAACTGGTGAAGCAAAATTCTGTCTACCATGTAAGTTTGGAAGTTGTTTATTTAGTTTCCAGAATTATGTGCTCTGTTAACTTTCAGAGTACAGTATATTTGGAACAGTCTCCAAAATTGATGATAAATACTCAGTTAAATGACTTGGATGAATAGTTTTTGCTTCCACATTTAGGCCAGATTTATTATTCTTTTCATACATGCATTTACTAACTGACTGCATTAATACTTTGTCCAGTACACCAAATATACTTACAAAATACTATAGTGACTGACGTGATTAGTAAAATGCTTGAAACAATTTTTTTTCCACTAAAGGTAGATAAGTAAGCAGACCCATTCCTTTTTCAGAAAACAAACATGACTTTTGACCTTTCTTGATCAACAATGTACTCTTGCATTGATCCCATAATCCAGCTTTTTGAACTGGGTCGTTTGACCTGGAGTCTGTAAGCATTAGGTAGGCTCCTGGCTGCTGTTCTCCGAAGGCTGCCAGCAGGTGCTAAGTGTAATTGTAAATGCAGACACACATTTGCCAAACACTTGTCTGTGATGACCATTTATTAATTTCACAGAAATTTTGGGTTGTTTTTGCACTTCAAACACTACCCACAGGACTTGGTTTGAACTAGAGACCTGGGTTCTGACTTCCTTTCTCTTTTCCTTATGTTTGTTCTGCAGTCCCCTTGGACCATTTATCTAGTTAGCTAGTTAGTTATACTGCTGTGTTTCTGTATATGGAGTTGAGGTGATAGTTTAAGCAGCTCTCTTAAAAGCCAGTATGAAGATCACAAAGTACATTTACTGAGAACCTCCTTGGCAATCTGTTTTATACTAAGTTTAATGCATAATCTAAAAAAAAAAAAACACAAACACAAAAAAAACCCACCAAAAAAAATAAAGAAAAACCTCCATTCCACGGTTCATTTCTCTTGTTTAGGAAAATGCTGCAAATAAAAAGAATATTGTTAAATGGAAAATTTAATTACAGATTTCTAAGAATACTTCTATGAAGTAAAGTTAAAACTAGTATTTCTTTACTAGATTTTCATTATCTTGAACAGTCTGAGCAGAATTTTACACAATACTTCTGCTAGGAATTTGATGATGAAGCCATTCTGCCAAATCTGAGTTCATTCAAATTAATTACAACCAGCTTTCTATAAAAACTCTCCTAGTTCAAGTAATATTTCATTCATTAAAATGGAGTAATAATTATGTAACAAAATGAAAAGACATTACCTTTCCATTTAGGAGCTTTGTATGTTTGCTTTTTAAGTGTCTTTTCAATTCTCTCTAAAATATTAATAGTATTCATGGTACTTGTTTGCCATAATTTTAAATATATGACTATATCTCTTAAAAAAGGTTTCACTTTCTGTCACAAGGAGCACTTTTTATTCCTTTACTACATAATATTCCTTTACTACATAAATAGTCATGATTTTGGGCATAAGTTAACATACCCAGTATAAATCTATCTCACTGTAACTCCAAACAGATGTTACTGAAGTCCTGATTTACACTATTATAAGAAAAGAAGGAAAGAAGTAGCCCTATGCCTTTCAGTAATGGTCTTGACTGATGAACACACCTCTCAGTAGAGCTGAGTTTCATATTTTCATAATGAAATAGCCTTCTGGTTTTTGATTTGTTGTTCTTTTCTTTTTTAAAATCTGACCTCCTAGATAGTAACACTCAGGTTTTCTATAAACTAGAGCTTTTTGTAATTTGGCCCTTCCTCCTCTCAACTGCTACTGAATGAGAAGGAGAACGTGTCAAAAAAATGAAGCGAGAAAATGTGATGTACCTGGCTTCTACTTGAGTGAGTGCATATGTCAGAATAAATACAGAGTGTGAGAGGTGGTGTTGAAAAGGTAAGTGCTGATAAGGAAAACACTCAAAATAATTTGCTAATTAAAATGCTTTTGAAAGAGCATCACTTGCCTCTGATGTTTTTGTGATTCAGTGTAAAATTTGCTATCCCATATTTTGGGATATAAATCTAATAAAATTTTCAGACACTATCACTTTCTTCTGCATTTGTCCTTGTGTCATTCCTATACTCCTCTTTTTATTATTATTTGTAAATGTCCTTTGTTAATGCGGAGAATGCGTAAGCAACTATTTCAGGTGCATCAATGGACTTCAACCACTCTGCATTACCCATCAGATGCAGCACATAGCAATTACCTGTCACTCTTTCTCACCCTGAGAGCCAAAATTTATCTGTCAAGGACATATTTGAATTCCAGCAGCCAAGGATGTGAGTAATCCTAGGTTAGATGTAGACGTGATACTATGTATGCAGGATGGAGCAGAGTCATCAGGGTAAGCAACTAGATGATTTTAATAGTTAAAGAGAAAAAGAACAAACAAAAACCCAACAAAAAACAAACAAATCCAGAACAAACAAACAAACAAACAAAACTACACTATAAAAATCCCCAAAAGAACTAACAAAAAAACCCAAACCAACACAACAAAACAAACAAACAAAAAACCCACCACAAAAATACCACCCAAAAAACCCCACAAGAAATATTAAAAAGTAGCCAATTTTTTAAAATTTGTTTTGGTTTGGGGTATTTTTGGTCTGGTAGAAGTATTTTTCTCCAAGCCTATTATTTAAACTGGGTGGGTTTGTTTGTTTACTTGGTTTGACTTTTTTTTTTTATTTTGCCTGGAACTGCCTGGAGCATTATCTTCCAACAAACAGTGGGCATTTTTTGCAAATGTTTTCTAAAGGTCACTCTTTTTTAATCAACTCACTTTTTCTATAATAATTGTATGACATTTTTTGCCCTATTTGTGATCAAAGAGCATGAATACTTTGAATAGAAAACTCACGCGCTTACTGTCTTTCTAAATGTTGATGTTACAGTTCTGTGCAGGACTGGGAGGGGGGTGCTGAACAACCAGAATTATCACTCACTTCTCATTACATAGTGGCTACACAATCCTTTTTGTGGTACATGTCTAGGGATGCTAATTCAGGTAATAATAGCAAGGTGCTATGTTTATATTTTCTCTTCAGTGGAAGGTCTCACAACTATTTCAAAATATGTCTTCTGCCCAGTCAAGATACGAACATAGTTCATGTTCACATACCTAGTTACAGATGATGATTTTAACTAACAGCTGAAATTTAATAAATCCAACTTGATATAATCTCACTTATTTGATAAAGAGCAGCTGGAGCTGGTTACCATGCACCCTACCTCTGCTGTTTCCATTAGTGCGGGTTCTACCAGCCAAAACACAAGTGGATCTACCTAAAATGATTTGAATGCAGTGTTTATATGTATCAGACATTTCTTTTTTCTATCAGCCATTCTTTGGGTTTTCTTTGCACAAATATCATGATAGAGACATTGTTTACTATTATTTCAAAGCATACTTTGGGATGTTTGGGATCATTCTTTGACTCTCTGCCTCTTTGTGCCTGTATGTCTTGTGCAAAAATGATTAAGGAAGTAGAGGTCTTGTGCCATCTAAAATTTTAAAAGATGCAAGTGCTGGAGGTTATATCTATGTGTGTTGTGTGGCTTACCTGCTCATCTTGTTTTCAAATTTTAATTCTGAAGAAAAATGGTCTGATATTACTGATTTCCACAGTTAAACTAGCAATTTTAGGAGTCATTCTTCTAAAGTCTGTGATAGGATATCTCCCCCTCCCCAGTAAAAATAAACAACAGTATTTGTTTTGGAAAATGTCTCCTTCATACCTCTTTAGTGCTAATCTCCTCAGATAGAAATTGTCTTTCTTGCAAAGAAACAAAACTTGGGTGAAATGGGTTTAGTTTTCATGGGATATGTGGATATATTTTTTTTAAAGTGCACTTCATAAGACATAAATGTGATGTTTTAAATAGCTTGTCAGGAAAAATAAGTGATTTTTAATGCAGATCTATGAAATAGATGCTCTTTAGTAGCATCAATACCCCTGAAGGCAAACATTTGAAAAGGCAGAGAGCACCATAACACCAAGATAAATACTGTGAATAGGATGGAAGGCAAAATGTAATACAAGTAAATAGAGAAACAGTTCCTGTCAAAAAAAATAAAGTATTAATAATCAAAATTATTGTTCTAATTTTTAATTTATTTGCAAATTTCTAATAACACATTGAGGGTTTTTTAATATTAAGGGGTTTTTTTTCCTCTTTAGTTGCTTTCAAAATGTTTTTACACCTTTATTTTTTTATTCTAAAAATAATTAGAAATACAAATGAAATACATAATACATATTTCTTTATTATTTATATCTTTATTATGCAAAATTCTATTGCTGTGTAACTGAAGGAAAACACAGCCACAAAAATGAAAACTAATTCTAAGTAATCATTTGAAGTATCACTTTATAATTCTTTGTGAGAGTATAATCCCATGTATGTTGGAATTTGATATTCTAAAATTGTAAAAATTCTGAAGCTCTGTGTGAAACCAACTGTTATTTGATAATCATTTGCAAGAAATTTTTAATTGGATAATCTTATTCCTCTCTCTTTGAGTCATTAAACTAAGTTTTATAGAAGGTATTTTGAAAGGAGCACTGCTCTAGTACTATAACCTAGCTTTAATTTCATTAAAAAAAGGTTATCTATCATGTTTACCAACCCCACAACTGAAAGAAATTTTAGAGTCTGCTCAGTACATTGCCTCATAGTTAAAAACCTACAGAAGTATCTGGCAAACTCTGGTTTACAGAGTAGGCAAATTCAGAAGAGTCAGCATGGATGGAAAATGAGTTTAACCTCCTATTATTTCATCAGGAGTTGGATCAGGCTATGGCTGTGAAGTACACTGGATATGATTGATAGAATTAGAAAATCTAACTGAGAGGGTAGGTTTGATGAGCACTCATGAGAGCTTTGAAGTTTCATGGAATGTCTAAACAGAGTCTTAGAACAATTAAGTCTTGATTTCTACTGTACCTTTATGTCTGGGATTGAAGTGTCATTCAGTGGCTAGGATGTTGAGTAATAGACAAGTTCCTGCTTCAGTCATTAAACCAAAGAAGTGCCAAGTGTGGGAAAGGACAGCACCTCTAACTGAGATTAAGTGAGAATGTGATTACTTATGTGATGCCATCAAGAGCTGCTGAGCTTTTTGTCTTGGACAAATTGAAGTTTATAAGTACTTGTAGTGGGTTGACCTTGGCTGGAGTCCAAGTGCCCTCCAAATCATACTATTGCTCCCCAGCTGGACAGTGGAGAGAAAATAAGTTGAAAATAACTTGTGGGTTGAGATAAGGCAGTTTGCTAAAGCAAAAGTGAAAGTTTGCATGTGCACAACAAAAGAAAAAGAAAATGTTTATTCTCTACTTCCCATCAGCAAGTGATGTTCAGGCCACTTTCAATGTAGGGGTTGCTCTGAAAAACAAACATTGTAAATGACAAATGCCTTCCCTTCCTCCTTCTTTCCTTAGCTTTTATATCTGAGCAGATGTCATATGGTATGTCACTGGTATCCCTTTGGTTATTTTGGGTCAACTGGCCTGGTTGTGTGCCATGCCAGGCTCTTGTCCACCCTCAGCCTCTTGATGTGGGGAATGCTGAGAGACAGCAGTACCCAAAACTCTGGTTTGTTATCAACACCTTTCCAGCTACCAATGCAGAGCACAGCACTGAGGGCTGCTGTGAGAAAATGAACTCTGGTTCAGCTAAACTCAATACAGTACCAAAATTATTGTTGTTCTCTGACAAAATTCCTTTGCCTTTAAATAAAATTTAAAAAAAAAAAGACAAACTTGGTTTATCTCATTTTCCCCACACATGTTGCCCACAAAGAGGTCTGTTCCCAGCTTTTGGAGAGTTGTCCACCTTCCCAACATAAAAGTCAAGAGACCATTTCTTTTTTTCATTTATCCCAACCCAGCAAACCATGGGTAGTGGGTTAATATACTAACCACTGCTTTCTGGGAGTCATGTTTCCCTCCACAGGTCCTTAGCACCATTTTCCCTTTCCTGTTCCTAAGGAAATAATGAGTCACTGTCTCAGGACCTAACTCATTTTTTTCCAAGAGATTGGCTTGTGATCACAAATTGCCATAATGTCAAATACTAATCCCAGGGATTATCATAGACATAAATAGAAGCATTCTTAGTTTGGATTAAGGAATTGGTGGGGGAAGAGGGATTGAGGCTATATATCTTCTTGAATATGTAAGCAGTATATTTTTTTTCAATAACAGTGGTAGACAGTAATTATAGCCTTTGCTCATTCTCCTGCCTCAGGGGAACTGAACTGCTGCTGGCTTAGGGGAGGCTGAGCTGCTACTGGCTGCTGCCATTTAACATTTAGGGTCCTTTGAAATGGTTTGTTAACTACTTCCCCTTTCCTTTTCTTGTTTCTTTGATTTTCCTGATGAATATGGCACTGAAATGCCCTTTAAAGCAAGGTCAGATATCTGTGCAAATAATATATTTTTAACACCTGGAGGAGACCAGCAAACATAAATCATTAGTTCAAGAGAGTCTGTCTTCAACAAATTCCCCCTCCTCCCCATAACTGGATGCACTTATTAAACAGCAGTTAATATGTACTTATAAATTATGATTCTTATTAATATTCCAGTGCAGCTATAATGTTTCTTCTCTATTATATTCTCTACTCAGTCTTCCTAATGCCAGAGAATGAAAATTTAACTAGTGTTGGTTTTTACTATCAAGAACAAGAGAGTTCCTATTGTGTATATATCTCAGTAAATGTGCCTGAGAAAAGGAAGTGGTGTTTCTGTAAGCACACCCATGCACATACATGAACATTTTGGTTTTGTATGTTACTGTCAGAACATTGTTTAAAGTTAGTGCAATTCCCACAGCGTGAGATGCTAGCATGTTTATCCAGTCTTTACAAACTTTGTATGCCCCTCAAGCTCTGATTAGGCATTACATAATGATTTTAAAATTTTAATTGTTAATTTATTCTCTCGAAAATCAGATGATCTGCTATTCTTTCCAAGTACTACTGTTGCCATTTTCCCAGGACAGGCAGGCTTCCTCCTTAAAAGATCCTTTCCTTTCCTTTCCTTTCCTTTCCTTTCCTTTCCTTTCCTCTCCTCTCCTCTCCTCTCCTTTCCT